>BQKN01000566.1:889275-921747 GCA_022839385.1 Asparagus kiusianus
ATTTGATAGATTTAAAATACTAGAAAAAACAAATACTAAAGATTAATAGTAACTACTATAAAATTTTATGTGATGAAAGCAATCACATAAGTATAGAAAAATACTAAAAATTTCACATCTACAAGATCAAGCTTTCTAGATCTTTATATTTTTTCTAGATAATTCTAAAATAGAGTTTTCATCATCTACATCGATTATGATATCAGTGTGAAGTTAGATTTCTCGTGCTATTATATTTCCTTCACATCGTTCATTTTTTATCTTCTCATCTAACTTCATCATGAATTTTAATGTCTTTCTGATGTTAAACACAAATTTTTGAAAATATAGAGTCTGATTATTTTTCTGTTTCAATAAGAACAAAGATTAATTTCATAATTATAAAATTTGTGTGGTCCCTTTTTACTGTTTTATTTTTCTTCTAATAATAAAATCTTTGAATTTTCCTTTTTTTGATCTCTAATTTGTTAGTTTAAACACATCTTGGGGTAAATATTTTAAATATTTTTTATTAAACATGTTTATTGATTCCTTTTTTGACTTTTAGAATTTTTCAAAAAATATTGTGCGGTTCCTTTTTACTATTTCTTTTTGTTCTATATAAAAGTTTCAAACTTTTCTTTTCTTCCTAATCTCTATTATGTTATTTTAAACACGTTTAGGGATAATTATATAGCATGTAGAGGAAGCAAACATCTGTTAAGAGAACTCGGGTTTTCATAGCTACGCGATGAAACCAAATTGTCCTAGATATGACCGGTCGAATCATAGTGAAAATGCAATTAGGCTATATATATCACAAAAAATGGGTTATCCCTTGATTTCTTGTAATAGAATTATGATGTCCAACCAACATAGACACATTATAATTAGTGATTCCGAGTATAATTACAGTTTTCAGGCGATTGATGTTTCTTTGGGATCCATTAAAACTTTGGTCGAGGGAGAGAAAATGGAGGAGAAGGGACCACGGAGGATGGGGACATGACGTGTCAGAGAAGCGGCCAGGGAAAGGGAGAGGCATCGAATTTTCCTTTTTTTATCTCTAATTTTTTATTTTAAACACGTCTTGGGATAAATATTTTAAATATTTTTTAGTAAACACGTTTATTGGTTTCTTTTTAATTTAAGAATTTTTCAAAAAAAATTTGTGCGGTTCCTTTTTAGTGTTTTCTTTTTCTTCTATTTAAAAGTTTCAAAAATTTCTTTTTTTCCTAATCCCTATTTTGTTATTTTAAACACATATAGGGATAAATATATTATTATGATTCAATGAAGGTCTAAAGTTATATGTAAGTACTTGTCATGTTTTTAGAGACCTTAACTAAATTTAGAAAAAATAATCTACTCTTTGAGTAAAACTTAAAAAAGAACTTGTTTTCTTTTTTCTTTGTTTCCTCCTGTTGTACGTAGAGGAGCTCGAAAGCCAAATAGTACACGAACAAGAACAACGAGAAAGATCACAACCACACTTGCAATACACAATCACCACAGTAAGACAAACAAATTTTACATGGTTCGACAAGTTGCCTACGTTAACGGGGCAAGGAGGGGGGAGTTCTTACTATTAGAAATTAAGAGAATACAAATAGGGTTACAAATCTTACCAATAAACCCTAGAACAAAACTCCCTAGATCTCTCACAAATCCTCCCCAAAGTATGCACAATACTCTCTCAAAAGTATGTTCAAATCGTCCTTGCTTAACCCTAATTAATCATATTTAGAGTTTTATACAAACAGCAAACAAAATGGGTTGAAAACCCAAAGCTCAGCTCAGACCCGAGTCACGGTCAACCATATTTAATGGCACGGTTGAGCGAACAGAATGACAGAAACTCGTAAAATCGATTACAGGGTCCGCGATCTACCGCAGCAGTCGACCGAACCCTGACGGTTGACCACGATGAATTCGGCGATCGACGGTCCCAACTCCAGAAACCTCTAGCTCTTCATGCACATTTTTGGTCGACCGCAGCTGATCTCGCGACCGACCGACAAACTTCCAGATGCCTTTTTCTGAGTTTTTCTTCAATTGTTCGCTACTTCTACAAATCTCCATCTCGGTCAAGTTTCTTTCAAAACTGAGTCGACATCAAAACATAAAAATATCCTACTTATTGCGTCCAGTACGAAGTGGAGTAAATCCACGACAATGGACTCAATCCGCAACAAGTCGGGAACCCAAACGAAAGCTCAAACAATCTCCCTACATCAAAATTAACAAATCCAACCGGCTGCATCAAAAAGACTACCTATGTATCCTCTTGTCCGAGGAATCAAGCCAAACTTAGTTCACCCAAATAGCCTCCAAAGGCCGTCAATATCGAAGAATGTTTAATACCTCCAAACAATGATCAAACTTCACACCCGAAATAACTTTGGTCAACATATCCGAAGGGTTATCCTTCGTGTGGATCTTCTCCAATATGACATCTTCATCATCCAAAACATTACGAATAAAGTGGAATCTGACATCAATATGCTTTGTGCATGCATGATAAACCTGGTTCTTTGCCAAATAAATAGCCGACATGCTATAATAATATACCCGAATGGTCTCCTGTGCAATCCCTAAGTCCTCCAATAATGTGCAACCACAAAGCCTCCTTTATAGCTTCAGTCACTGTCATATACTCTGTATCTGTAGTAGAGAGAGTCACTGTAGACTGAAGTATATATTTCCAACATACGGGTGCTCCTGCCAATGTAAACACATATCCTGAAGTAGACCAGCGCTTGTTAAGATCCCTAACATAATATGAATCCACATAACCATTGCAATCTCGCCCTGTCTTCTCATTCTTATGAAAAATCAAACTAACATCCATGGTGCCTTTAACATACCGTAGAATCCACTTCATGACCTCCCAATGATCCTTCTTGTGGTTGTGCATGTACCTCGATACCATGCTCACGGTTTGTGACAAATCTGACCTCATACACACCATAACATAAATCAAGCTACCCACCGCATTGACATATAGAACTATCGATATGTATTCTCTATCCTCAACTGAAATAGGTGACATATTAGCTGAAAGCTTGAAGTAAAGAGACAATGGAGTGCTAACTAATTTTGCATTACCATCAAAGCTGAATTTTTTCAACATCTTCTGCAAGTAACTCCTCTGTGTGAGCTTCAATCTCCCCTTCACCCTGTCTCTCTCGATCTCTATACCCAATATCTTCTTAGCTTCTCCAAGATCTTTCATCTTAAACTCGGATGATAGCTCTTTTTTGAACTTTCGAATAGCCGAAGAATTCCTAGAAGCAATAAACATATCATCAACATATAATAACAAATATATGTACTCACCATCCTGTAGCTTGTGCATATAAACACATGGGTCATACGGGCTCCTTGTGTATCCATGGCTAATCATGAAGCTATCAAATCTCTTGTACCATTATTACGGTGATTGCTTCAAACCATAAAAAGACTTCTTCAGCTTGCACACTAAATCTTTCTTTTCTGCAACTTTGAATCCTAAGGGTTGTGTCATATAGATCTCCTCATCTAAATCTTTGTGTAGAAAGGCTGTCTTAACATCTATCTGGGTCAAATCTAAATCCAGTAGTACCACCAATGCTAATAAAATCCGAATCGGCGAATGCTTCACAACGGGTAAAAATACCTCGTTGTAATCAATGCCCTAAAGATGTGCATATCCCTTGACAACCAATCTGGCTTTGTACCTAATATTCCAAACAGAAGATCCCTCTTTCTTCGCATATACCCACTTGCAACCAATAGATTTCTTTTCCTTAGGTAGCTTTGCAAGTTCCTAAGTGTCGTTCTTCTGAAGAGACCACATCTCCTCCTCCATAGCTTCCCTTCACCTGATCAAATAAGAGCTAGACTCTACCACCCTGAATGTAGAAGGAACCATATCATTAACGACCACCACTGATAAAGCATATGCAATCATGAAATCATTGTATCTAGTTGGACGACGAATCACCCTTCTAGGTCTATTTGCTACAATGGGCTCCTAAACATGACCCTACTCCTGAGTCTCACCATGTACTGTATTCTCCAAATACTCGTCTATCATCCAATCTCCTTCTAGTGTCACCTCTGTAGGAGCCTCAATGGATACACTGTTATCTGGAGTGGGTGGAGTCATATCATCCTCCACCTACTGTGATATCCTACTAGTCTTGTCTTCCTCCACCTACCGAGGAACTTGAGGCCTCATCATGTATGCCTCATCAAATATAATATTTCTGCTAATGACTATCTTCTTGTACTGTGGATCCCATAACTTGAAGCCTTTAATGCCTTCTCTAAATCCTACAAAGACTGTTTTCCTCGCCCTCGGATTCAATTTTCCATCATTGACATGATAATAAGCAGGACACCTGAATATTCGTAGTGACTCATGTTAGACCCTAGGGGGTGATTAGGGTCTTACGCTAATATAATCTGATTTTATGCCAATTAAAACTAATTAACAAATTATTCTTGCAAGAAAGATATACAATATGTTACAATAAAGAATAAGCAATATGAACAAAGGTAAATATCCTAGCAATGAGATATACTATAAGATATATGCAAGGATATATAATTAACACAAGGGTAAACAATCTAAACTAGATAGTAGACAATATAATCAACAATCAACAAACAAAGGCGATATAAGATATGAACATAAAAAAAGTGCGCCAATGCAATCACAAACAAACGATATGATTACGAAGTTTGGTCCCCACGACCTATGTCTCCGCTCCTCTCCTCGAGGAGATCTCCACTAACACAACCGGGTTTTCTACGTTCACCCGAATAATGTTTACACTACACAATATAGTTTTCTAGTTTACCGAAAACTCTATAACTAACACACTCTTGTAATCCCACTCTATACTCACTAAGTGTTGGAACTAGACGTGTCTCCCTCAAGTGCTCGGATACAACCTCTCCCTAGGTTCGTCAACCGACGCCACTCCTCTTGGGACGATCCCCGATTCTCGCCACACACTTCTCTCGGTGTACAAGTGTATTACAAAGTGATCTCACAAGATAGGCTCAACACAAAGTGATTGTTCTCTACAATGGATGAGAACGAATTATAAGCTTACTCTCTAAGTTACACAAACCCACAACCCATACTATGAATGTAAATACAATAAGCTCAATGGTTGTGTGTGTGTAAGTAGAGAGAAACAAATCAAAACTAAACTCAATATAATTCTAGCATATAGAAATTTTGAATAAAACAGTAAATAGCTAGAAATAGAGTTTAGGAAATCTTCTCTGAAAAACAAGATGGAGAGGAGGATTAAAATGAAGCTCAAACAATGTAAATGATCTTCTCCACTTGTAAAACAATCTTCATAAACCAAACAAACTTTAAACCCAACTAAAACCCTTGTTAAAACTCTTTTTAAACTTCTTTAAAACTTTCCATTGGGTTACTGAGATAGAAGGGGTTTGGGGGTTTATATAGGAAGAGAAAACAACAGCAAAAACCCTAAAGAAAAAAGACCAAAAAACCAACATAATCAAAAATCAGATTCTGTATAAAATAGCAGTTGGAGTGAACGGCGGTCGACCGTGGAAAACTCACGGTCGACCGCGAGCCAGCTTTGAAACTTAGAAAACTTCCAGAGACTTACGCGGTCGACCGTGACGGTCGACCGTAGGAATTTTTGAGCTGACGATCGATCGTGGTAGTCGACCATGAAAGTTTCTGCTGCCCACTCAGGAAAAGACTCAGGCGCGGTCGACCGTGGCAGTCGACCGCAAACTGATACATGAAAAAAACAGGTTTGAAAACAGTTTGCTGATTTTAAAACACGGTTTAAAAATATCAAATAAATTCCAAAAATTATGAAACTTTGAGAAATGGTTGTAGACATGATAATACATGTGCTAAAAAAACTAGTTTTCTAAAAGGACTTCCCAAATGAGAAATATTATCATTTTTCAAAATAGTCCAAAACATGAAAATGTAAACATATGAATTTTGACATTTTGGCTAAACCATGTTTTGAAACTTTACAAAATAATTTTATAGACTTGAAGAAAGATGTAAACTATTGTTATGAAGTCTATAAACAATGAATGTAGTTTTTTATCAAAATACACATATAATGCACCAAAACATGATTTCATTGAACTAAATAAAATTGATATTGATGAAATATATATATGCATATAAGTATGAAACAAAAATATGTTTTCTAATTATATTAAATTGTTTTATATTAAAACTTGAAAACTATCGAACCAAAACGTATATGTATATATATAACTATATATATACAAAACAAAAACGTGTATGTGTGTATATGATTAAGCTTAAAGTACTAACACACATAATATAAACCTAAACTAAATGTTACCCAAGCTTGATCTTGATCTTCATTGTAGCTTAACTTGGTAAACTTGGATGAATCTTGTAATTGGATCTTTAACTTGATAGCAAGGCTTCACTCCACTATTCCGCCAACCTCCATTGGATATGATCGTGAATGCTTGATTCCATCCATCCTCCAACCCGTTGTTTGCCTAAAATAAACTTGAAAACACAAACACTAGACAAACAATATTAGAAGTAAATTGTTTGTTAAATATTATCAAAACAAGAAGGCCAACAATCTCCCCCTTTTTGATGATGACAAACAATTTACAAAAAGGATATATGCATGAAAGGAAATGAATATATAAATTATAAGTTACATGCATATAAACAAGAAAGAATATACTCATAATATTTCTCCCCCTTTGACAACATCAAAAAGGGGACAAAGGTATGAAGAGAGCGAAAGCTCCCCCTATCAATATGCATGGGTGAGTATAACATAAGTATAGGGATTAGCTCCCCCAATCAAAATGCCATATAAAATATATGCAATAAAGATCAAGGCAAAACATGTGAGCAAGCATAGATAAGAGCATGCTAAAAATTTACTCACATACATTAAGATAATGATAACACATGTGGATGCATCAAAATAAAAAAAAGTGTCTCATTAAAACAACTATAAAAACATAGTGTATAAAGATAGATCTATAAAATCAAAAGAAGGGAAAACAAATCACTCAAATGAAATCATAAATCAAGATTTAGATAAAAAATCGATGTTTGATCAAAAAAAATTTCTTTATAAAACTTGATCAAATCACATATAGAATACATTATAAGACACGAATAGATGATCCATGAGCACAAACATATAAATATCATTATATAAGTAAAATATAATAAATTCAAAGCAACAAATCAAAACAAAATCTTTGACAAAAGAATTTTAAGAGAGGCAACAATATATCAAGCTCTTAAGCTTGTTCTAACCCATATAATCATTCTAGCATCCGATAAACATGATTTGTGAATAAACACCCGATAAACTCGGAGGTTATATAAATACAAACCTCTCATCAAAATCAAAACTAATAATCATGAAAACAAAAGATTATATAAAAGAAAATTTGTATTCATAACCAAAAGATCTTAAAACATAATTTTTAAAACCAAGAAAAGAAAAAAGAAAAACACTAAAATACTTAGTTTTAAAAATCAAATTTGTTTGGGTACCTAAGAATTCTTGGTACCAAGAGATTAAGGGATATGACCCCTATCTTTTAAGCTCAAAGCCCTAGGGTTATGAACCCTCTTGGGCATATGCGGTGCACTAACACGGTCAAAGCAATAATCACTCAAATGACCCTTCCGATTGTAATTTATGCAATGAAAGAGATCCACTTGCTTATGTTAACCAAACGGTTGTGCACGGGACTCATTTGCAAAAGTAGATTGTTCTTTAAAATTATTTTACAAATGGGAAACTCTCTTCAAATCAAAACAAAACTTGGTAAAATGACCAAATCTACCACAATGATCACGCTTAAACTTTTGTGGTCTTTTAAAATCATTTGGTAAAAGTGAAGTCTTTTTCAAATCATAGCAAAATTTTGCCAAATGGCCATAACGTCCACAAAGATCACATTTAAACACATTAGCATGTTTATGATGTGCATGATAAGCATATGCATGTGTATGTGATGAAGAAGCTACATGAGATGCACAATGAGCATTAGCATTATTATGTTTGTGCGCATCATAGCAAAATCTAGCAAGATGGCCTTTACGACCGCAAATTGTGCATTTGTAGACTTTGCTATATATGTGTGCATGATGAGTGGATGATTTTGTCTTAGACATGACACACATATTCACAAGCTTCTTATGGTTTTTAATGCATGTATTAAGAGTTGAATCTAAAGAAGAAATACGGTTTTTAACATTGTTCAACTCATCATTAGGCATACTAGCATTAACTTTAGAAGTAGAACATAAATAATCATTTATAAAAGAAGCAGTATCATTTTTTATGCTCTCTACTTCTAACAAGGCATTATCTTTTTCATGAGTTAAACTAGCAACATTAGAAGTTAAAGAAACATGATCCAATTTTAATTTTTCATTGTTTTCTAAAAGGATCACATTTTTATTAGAAATAGTTTCAAACTTAGATGCTAACAACTCATGATCGGATTTTAAATTATCATGCTTGCATTTTAAATCAATAAAATTATTTTGTAATTTGTTAAAGGCATGCAATAATTTTTCACTAGCACAAGCAAGTACATCACTAGATAAATCATTAGTGGTTTCGAACTCGCAAACCTCACTAGGGCTATCGCCTAGTGGCCGTTTGCATGATGCTCCATATGAACTTGAAGCCGGATCCTCCAAAGCTTGTCGGATCGCCTCCAAGTCCCCTTGATGTGCTTCGATAAGTTTTCATAAGTTGTAAGCACTATCAAAATAAACAAATTTGTTAGGTACAGATGAATCAAGAGCATTTAGCAAATATTCTAACAAAATATTGTTCATTATAAACATACGATTATCATTTTTATTCCGCTTGGATTTCGCTATAGTGGGCACAATATAAGCATCATCTATAATTTCCCATAAATCAAAGTGTTTAGATTGAACAAAAAGTTTAAATCTAACACACCATTGGGCATAGAGAAAATTATCTAATCTAGGAGCAATATTGATGGCATAACCTAAACAAGATGCATCGTTCATATCCATAATGTATATATGCAAGCAAGATACAAAAATCAAAAATTGGATTAGCACAAAAAGAAAAATTGGATCTTTAACTCAAGGCGATTAGACCTTAAATCCAAGAACACCAAGATCTGATACCAATTGTTAGACCCTAGAGGGGGGTGATTAGGGTCTTATGCTAATCTAATCCGATTTTATGCCAATTAAAACTAATTAACAAATTATTCTTGCAAGAGAGATATATAATATGTTACAAGCAAGAATAAGCAATATGAACAAAGGTAAATATCCTAGCAATAAGATATACTATGAGATATATGCAAGGATATATAATTAACACAAGGGTAAACAATCTAAACTAGACATTACCCACGCCAGCTCCCCCAAATAGTCCGATTTTTCCTCCACGGCGATATGGTAGTGGACAATATAATCAACAAGCAACAAACAAAGGCGATATAAGATATGAACATAAAAAAAGTACGTCAATGCAATAAAAAACAAATGATATGATTACGAAGTTCGGTCCCCACGACCTACGTCTCCGCTCTCTCCTCAAGGAGATCTCCACTAACACAAACGGGTTTTCTACGTTCACCTGAATAACGTTTACACTACACAATATAGTTTTCTAGTTTACCGAAAACTCTATAACTAACTCACTCTTGTAATCCCACTCTACACTCACTAAGTGTTGGAACTAGACGTGTCTCCCTCAAGTTCTCGGATACAACCTCTCCCTAGGTTCGTCAACGGACGCCACTCCTCTTGGGACGATCCCCGACTCTCGCCACATACTTCTCTTGGTGTACAAGTGTATTACAAAGTGATCTCACAAGATAGGCTCAATAAAAAGTGATTGTTCTCTACAATGGATGAGAACGAATTATAAGCTTACTCTCTAAGTTACACAAACCCACAACCCAATTATACTATGAATGTAAATACAATAAGCTCAATGGTTGTGTGTGTGTAAGCAGAGAGAAACAAATCAAAACTAAACTCAATATAATTCTAGCATATAGAAATTATGAATAAAACAGTAAATAGCTAGAAATAGAGTTTAGGAAATCTTCTCTGAAAAACAAGATGCAGAGGAGGATTAAAATGAAGCTCAAACAATATAGATGATCTTCTCCACTTGTAAAACAATCTTCATAAACCAAACAAACTTTAAACCCAACTAAAACCCTTGTTAAAACTCTTTTTAAACTTCTTTAAAACTTTCCATTGGGTTACTAAGATAGAAGGGGTTTGGGGGTTTATATAGGAAGAGAAAACAACGGCAAAAACCCTAAAGAAAAAAGACCAAAAAACCAACAGAATCGAAAATCAAATTCTGTACAAAATAGCCGTTGGAGTGAACGGCGGTCGACCGTGGAAAACTCACGGTCGACAGCGAGCCAGCTTTAAAACTCAGAAAACTTCCAGAGACTTACGCGGTCGACCGTGGCAGTCGACCGTAGGAATTTTCGAGCTGACGGTCGACCGTGGCGGTCGATCGTGAAAGTTTCTGCTGCCCACTCAGGAAAAGACTCAGGCGCGGTTAACCGTGGCGGTCGACCGCAAACTGATATATGAAAAAAACAGGTTTGAAAACAGTTTGTTGACTTTAAAACACTGTTTAAAAATATCAAATAAATTCTAATAATTATGAAACTTTGGGAAATGATTGTAGACATGATAATACACATGCTACAAAACATAAAATAGTAAACATATGAATTTTGACATTTTGGCTAAACCATATTTTGAAACTTTACAAAATAATTTTATAGACTTGAAGAAAGATGTAAACTATTGTTATAAAGTCTATAAATAATGAATGTAGTATTTTATCAAAATACCCATATAATGCACCAAAACATGATTTCATTTAACTAAATAAAATTGATATTGATAAAATATATATATGCATATAAGTAACAAAAATATGTTTTCTAATTATATTAAATTGTTTCATAATAAAACTTAAAAACTATTAAACCAAAACATATATGTATATATATAACTATATATATATAAAACCAAAACGTGTATGTGTGTATATGATTGAGCTTAAAGTACTAACACACATAATATAAACCTAAACTAAATGTTACCCAAGCTTGATCTTGATCTTCATTGTAGCTTAACTTGGTAAACTTGGATGAATCTTGTAATTGGATCTTTAACTTCATAGCAAGGCTTCACTCCACTATTCTGCCAACCTCCATTGGATATGATCGTAAATGGTTGATTCCATCCATCCTCCAACCCGTTGTTTGCCTATAATAAATACGAAAATGCATACACTTGACAAACAACATTAGAAGTAAATTGCTTGTTAAATATCATAAAAATAAGAAGGCCAACAATCTTTTACTTTTTGATGATGACAAACAATTTACAAAAAGGATATATGCATAAAAGGAAATGAATATATAAATTATAATTTACATGCATATAAACAAGAAAGAATATACTCATAATATTTCTCACCATTTGACAACATCAAAAAGGGAACAAAGGTATGAAGAGAGCGAAAGCTCCCCCTATCAATATGCATGAGTGAGTATAACACAAGTATAGGGATTAGCTCCCCCAATCAAAATACCATATAAAATATATGCAATAAAGATCAAGGCAAAACCTGTGAGCAAGCATAGATAAGATCATGCTAATAATTTACTCACATACATTAAGATAATGAGAACACATGTGGATGCATCAAAATAAAAAAAAGTGTCTCATTAACACAACTATAAAAACATAGTGTATAAAGATAGATCTATGAAATCAAAAGAAGGAACAAATCACTCAAATGAAATCATAAATCAAGATTTAAATCAAAAAACGATGTTTGATCAAAAAAATTTCTTTATAAAACTTGATCAAATCATATATAGAATACATTATAAGACACGAATAGATGATCCATGAGCACAAACATATAAATATCATTATATAAGTAAAATATAATAAATTCAAAGCAACAAATCAAAACAAAATCTTTGACAAAAGAATTTCAAGAGAGGCAATAATATATTAAGCTCTTAAGCTTGTTCTAACCCATATAATCATTCTAGCATCCGATAAACATGATTTGGGAATAAACACCCAATAAACTCGGAGGGTTATATAAATACAAATCTCTCATCAAAATCAAAACTAATAATCATGAAAATAAAAGATTTGATAAAAGAAAAATTGTTTTAATAACCAAAAGATCTTAAAACATAATTTTCAAAACCAAGAAAAGAAAAAAGAAAAACACTAAAATACTTGGTTTTAAAAATCAAATTTGTTTTGGTACCCAAGAATTCTTGGTACCAAGAGATTTAGGGATATGACCCCTATCTTTTAAGCTCAAAGCCCTAGGGTTATGAACCCTATTGGGCATATGCGGTGCACTAACACGGTCAAAGCAATAATCACTCAAATAACCCTTCCGATTATAATTTGTTCAATGAAAGAGATCCATTTGCTTATGTTGACCAAACGGTTGTGCACGGGACTCATTTGCAAAAATAGATTGTTCTTTAAAATTATTTTGCAAATGAGAAACTCTCTTCAAATCAAAACAAAACTTGGTAAAATGACCAAATCTACCACAATGATCACGCTTAAACTTTTGTGGTCTTTTAAAATCATTTGGCAAAAGTGAAGTCTTTTTCAAATCATAGCAAAATTTTGCCAAATGGCCATAACGTCCACAAATATCATATTTAAACACATTAGCATGTTTATGATGTGCATGATAAGCATATGCATGTGTATGTGATGAAGAAGCTACAAGAGATGCACAATGAGCATTAGCATTATTATGTTTGTGTGCATCATAGCAAAATCTAGCAAGATGGCCTTTACGACCGCAAATTGTGTATTTGTAGACTTTGCTATATATGTGTGCATGATGAGTGGATGATTTTGACTTAGACATCACACACATATTCACAAGTTTCTTATGGTTGTTAATGCATGTATTAAGAGTTGAATCTAAAGAAGAAATACGATTTTTAACATTGTTCAACTCATCATTAGGCATACTAGCATTAACTTTAGAAGTAGAACATAAATAATCATTTATAAAAAAAGCAGTATTATTTTTTATATTCTCTACTTCTAACATGGCATTATCTTTTTCATGAGTTAAACTAGCAACATTTGAAGTTAAAGAAACATGATCCAATTTTAATTTTTCATTGTTTTCTAAAAGGATCATATTTTCTTTAGAAATAGTTTCAAACTTAGATGCTAACAACTCATGATCGGATTTTAAATTATCATGCTTGCATTTTAAATCAATAAAACCATTTTGCAATTTGTTAAAGGCATGCAATAATTTTTTACTAGCACAAGCAAGTTAATCACTAGATAAATCATTAGTGGTTTCGAACTCACAAACCTCACTAGGGCTATCGCCTAGTGGCCGTTTGCATGATACTCCATATGAACTTGAAGCCGGATCCTCTAAAGCTTGTCGGATCGCCACCAAGTCTCCTTGATGTGCTTCAATAAGTTTTCATAAGTTGTAAGCACTATCAAAATAAACAAATTTGTTAGGCATAGATGAATCAAGAGCATTTAGCAAATATTCTAACAAAATATTATTCATTGTAAACATACGATGATCATTTTTATTCCATTTGGATTTCTCTATAGTGGGCACAATATAAGCATCATCTATAATTTTCTATAAATCAAAGTGTTTAGATTGAACAAAAAGTTTAAATCTAACACACCATTGGGCATTGAGAAAATTATCTAATCTAGGAGCAAAATTGATGGCATAACCTAAACAAGATGCATCGTTCATATCCATAATGTATATATGCAAGCAAGATACAAAAATTAAAAATTAGATTAGCACAAAAAGATAACTTGGATCTTTAACTCAAGGCGATTAGACATTAAATCAAAGAGCACCAAGCTCTGATACCAATTGTTAGACCCTAGAGGGGGGTGATTAGGGTCTTATGCTAATCTAATCAAATTTTATGCCAATTAAAACTAATTAACAAATTATTCTTGCAAGAGAGATATACAATATGTTACAAGCAAGAATAAGCAATATGAACAAAGGTAAATATCCTAGCACTGAGATATACTATGAGATATATGCAAGGATATATAATACAAGGGTAACAATCTAAACTAGATAGTGGACAATATAATCAACAAGCAACAAACAAAGGCGATATAAGATATGAACATAAAACAAGTGCGCCAATGCAATCACAAACAAACGATATGATTACGGAGTTCGGTCCCCACGACCTATGTCTTCGCTCCTCACCTCGAGAAGATCTCCACCAACACAACCGGGTTTTCTACGTTCACCCGAATAACGTTTACACTACACAATATAGTTTTCTAGTTTACCGAAAACTCTACAACTAACACACTCTTGTAATCCCACTCTATACCCACTAAGTGTTGGAACTAGACGTGTCTCCCTCAAGTGCTCGGATACAACCTCTCTCTAGGTTCCTCAACCGACGTCACTCCTCTTGGGACGATCCCCGACTCTCGCCACACACTTCTCTCGGTGTACAAGTGTTTTACAAAGTGATCTCACAAGATAGGCTCAATACAAAGTGATTGTTCTCTAAAATGGATGAGAACGAATTATAAGCTTACTCTGTTAGTCATAAACCCACAACCCAATTATACTAAGAATGTAAATATAATAAGCTCAATGGTTGTGTATGTGTGTAAACAAAGAGAAACAAATCAAAACTAAACTCAATATAATTCTAGCATATAGAAATTATGAATAAAATAATAAATAGCTAGAAATAGAGTTTAGGGAATCTTCTCTGAAAAACAAGATGGAGAGGAGGATTAAAATGAAGCTCAAACAATGTATATGATCTTCTCCACTTGTAAAACAATCTCATAAACCAAACAAACTTTAAACCCAACTAAAACCCTTGTTAAAACTCTTTTTAAACTTCTTTAAAACTTTCCATTGGGTTACTGAGATAGAAGGGGTTTGGGGGTTTATATAGGAAGAGAAAACAATAGCAAAAACCCTAAAGAAAAAAGACAAAAAAACCAACAGAATTGAAAACCAGATTCTGTACAAAATAGCCGTTGGAGTGAACGGCGATCGACCGTGGAAAACTTGCGGTCGACCGCGAGACAGCTTTGAAACTCAGAAAACTTCCAAAGACTTACGTGGTCGACCTCGGAATTTTCGAGCTGACGGTCGATCGTGGCGGTCGACCGTAAAAGTTTCTACTGCCCACTCAGGAAAAGACTCAGGCATGGTCGACCATGGCGGTCGACCGCAAACTGATATATGAAAAAAACAGGTTTGAAAACAGTTTGCTGATTTTAAAACACTGTTTAAAAATATCAAATAAATTCCAAAAATTATGAAACTTTGGAAAATGATTGTAGACATGATAATACATATGCTACAAAACATGGTTTTCTAAAAGGACTTTCCAAATGATAAATATCATCATTTTGTAAAATAGTTCAAAATATGAAAATGTAAACATATGAATTTTGATATTTTGACTAAACCATGTTTTGAAACTTTACAAAATAATTTTATAGACTTGAAGAAAGATGTAAACTATTGTTATGAAGTCTATAAACAATGAATGTAGTATTTTATCAAAATACACATATAATGCACCAAAACATGATTTCATTGAACTAAATAAAATTGATATTGATGAAATATATATGCATATAAGTATGAAACAAAAATATGTTTTCTAATTATATTAAATTGTTTCATATTAAAACTTAAAAACTATCAAACCAAAACATATATTTATATATATAACTATATATATACAAAACCAAAACGTGTATGTGTATATATGATTAAGCTTAAAGTACTAACACACATAATATAAACCTAAACTAAATATTACCCAAGCTTGATCTTGATCTTCATTGTAGCTTAACATGGTAAACTTGGATGAATTTTGTAATTGGATCTTTAACTTGATAGCAAGGCTTCACTCCACTATTCCGCCAACCTCCATTGGATATGATCGTGAATGCTTGATTCCATCCATCCTCCAACCCGTTGTTTGCCTAGAATAAATACGAAAACACAAACACTAGACAAGCAACATTAGAAGTAAATTGTTTGTTAAACATCATCAAAATAAGAAGGCCAACAATTCGTAGTCACTAGCCATCGAACCAGACCAACGCTCCATAGGAGTCTTCTTCTGTATCGTAGTGCACGACAACCTATTAACGAGATAACTCATATAAACTAACGCCTCGGCCCAAAAGGATCTAGGCAATCCACTCTGTGTCATCATATATCACACCTTCTTCAGTAAGGTACGGTTCAATCTCTCAGCCATCCTGTTCTGTTGCATTGTCTCTCAAACTATGAAGTGTCGTCTAATTTCGTGATCCTGGCAAAACTGCAGAAATTGATCATTCTTATACTCTCCACCATTATCTGAACAAAGAGTCCTTACCTTTATACTGGTCTGTAGCTCCACTTTCTTCTTCCACTCTATAAAAATATCTAGGACCTCATGTTTATGCTTCATTGTATATACTCAATTTCTCTTGGAATAGTCATCAATGAAAGTGACAAAATAGTTGGCCCTACCAAGTGATGTGTGCTTAAAAGGGACCCAAACATCTGTGTGAATATAATCCAATATACCTTGGGTGTTGTGAATAGCGACGCCGAACTTTACTCTAGTCTTCTTCCCAAGTATACAATGCTTACACAGCTCCATCTTGCAGGTTTTCGTACCTTTCAATAGCCCCTGTTTCACAAATGTCTGTAGGGACTTATCACACGTGTATCCTAAACGTATGTGTCATAAGTGGGTAGTGTCCTCCTCTGTAGTGATAGAAGCTGCCAGACCCCCTGTAATTTCCTTACCCTTCAACTAGTATATGTTGTTTTGCCTGATACCTCGAATCACCACCAAAGAACCATTCGTGACCTTTACAGTAGCATCCTCTAAGGTCACCCTATAACCTGCTACCTCCAAAGTCCTAAAAGAAATGATGTTCTTCGTCAACTGTGGCATGAACCTCACTTCTTTCAACTCCCTAACCACTCTGTCATGCATCCTATTTCGGACTGAACCAATATCACCAATAGGGCATATGTGATCATTGCCCATAAGCACGACATCCCCTCTTTCTAGCTTCTCAAAGCTGGAGAACCAATTTTTAGACCCTAGAGGGGGGGTGATTAGGGTTTTGTGCTAATCTAATCTGATTTTATGCAAATTAAAACTAAGTAGTAAATTATTCTTGCAAGATAGATATACAATATATTATGAGCAAGAATATGAAATATAAACAAAAAGGTATATACATATGGTGAAATATATGCAAGGATATATAAACAACACAAGGGTAAACAGTCTAAACTAAAGATACAATTGTGATAGGGCAATATAAACAATGCAAACACACAATATGATCACGGAGTTCGGACCTTCCGTCCTACGTCTCCGCTTGCCACTCCCGGGGAGAAATTCACTATCACACCCGGGTTTTCTACGCTAAACCGAATAACGTTTACACCTCACAATGTTGGTTTTCAACGCTCACCGATTAATATACACAATCACTCACAATGTCAGTTTTCAACGCTCACCGATCAACGTTCACTCCTCACACTCGGTTTTCTAGCTCATCGAAAACTTTAGAACACTAACAATGTAACTACAATAAAATGTTCTCTAACATGAATGAGAACTCAATTAAGCACAACTCAATTGTTATAATCTCTCACTATGACGCCCCAGGGTTCACACAAGGCTGCAGTCCCAGGTGAAACCCGGATTGTCAAACCTGCCAAGTACCAAAACCATGCTACGACATGTTTTACCATCACAATCGTTATCTCTCTAGTGGAAATAATAAATAGCTGAATGTACAGACAGGCAAAACTAGAAATAGAACAATACTGAATATACACAGAAGAAGCATAAGAAATATTAATAATGAGCCCAACTAGAATGAAATAGATATATCTCTGAGTCTAAACTGAATCTCAAATACAATGAGTCAAATAAACAAAGTCTTACAATAGCTCTCAACTCTATGAAATAAAATACCAACCTAGAGTCTAAAAATAATTAACTACATGTGGATTTTTGTAATAATTATAAAATGTAATAAATAGCTAAACGGACAACTAAGATGTCCCATCAACTTGCGACTCTTCGTGCGCCAGATTCGCTGCCTGAAAAGGGGGAAAACAACGAGCGTCAAAGCACTAGCGAGATCATCACTACCTCTCCCCCAGGGGAAAGGGTACGAGAATATAGAAAATAGAGTCAGTACATACATATATCAAATCATTCATATAACTCTCATGAATGAAAAAAATAAATAATCAATGATAAATACGCCAATCTCAAACATAAAGAAAAATCATCTCATCTCGAACTACGTCCGAGTGATCTGCTCTAACATAAGAGGATATCAACAATTGCTAAAACAAAAATATCTACCGTTCATAACGGGTGTATCAAAATCTCAAAGGAAATACCTTACTCGCGGGCAATCTGTCATGAAAGTACATCTTCCAACTGATCAATTATCTATGTGTGCATCATCAATTATCTATGTGTGCATCATCTTATGCTATAACGATAATCTCATAATGCTCTTACTCAATCTCTCTAGAGCAATAGGTTTTATAATCTCCCTATTCCGGATACGTATAATAACGATACTTTTGTAATACTCTTACTCAATCGTTCTGCGATAAATTGGTTTCATCTCCCTATTTCCGGATACGTATAGAACAACATTATTCATATGTATTTATCAAATTAACTCATGTCGAAAGTGTGTCAATCTAACACAATCTAGCATACATGCACAAAATCTCGGTATACGTGACCACATCTGAAGTTCACCATCATCCCAGGTGTTTAACAATCACTAATATCATCGTCTATCATCATAAGGTTGAGAAATCCATTCGACAACCAATTCCAACCCTTATAAACATGCACAGCCAAAAAAAAACTTGCGGTCGACCATGACGGGCTCCAGAGACTACCTAGGTCTCTGTCCTGTACGCGGTCGACCGTGGCGGTCGACTATGAACCCTGATTCCAGATTTTTAATTTTTTTGTGTATGTCGTGTTCACGTCGTGTTTTTGTGACTCAAACATGATTAAATCTTCATGAAACTTGTATGCAAACATGTCACAGCAGATATGAACATCTGGAAACAACTCAACAATTATAAACATGGTTTTATGCATTAGATTTGTATTCAAAACCCTAAAAACATTCATAAAAGCTCAAAACAACAAATCAAACTTCTTTCTTTAGATTAACCATGTTTTAAAATCATCTTCAGATCTTAAATACTTCTGTAAAAATCATTCTTAACCTTTTTAGCATAGAAAGACCTAGTCTCTTTATATATAATACAAAAGAAGTTGACTTTATTCATAAACTAGTCATTTAGGCTCTATAAAACATGTTTAAAACTCTTTAAAAATATTTTGAAAATTAGGAGGGGAATTAGCAGAGATGATACTCACCTGGGGTTGTAGGAAAATGTGTTAGAAGCATCATCGAAGGAGATCTCCACTCCAAAAGCCAAAAATCACCCAAAAATCCACTTGAAAGCCTTCAATCTTCTCCACGAAATCAAACTAGGGTTTGGGGGGTTTTGGTGGCTGTTAGGCTTCTTAGGAAAACTGAGAAAAAGGTGAAAAACTCATATATATATCAGGGAAAATGGATATGGGTTTAGATATCTGAAACCAACTCAAAACAGGAGAAAAACAAACTGCAGGTATCGCGGTCGACCGTGACGGTCGACCGGACTGCGGTCGACCGTGGCAGTCGATCGGACCGGACATTTCTAGTTTTCATATGTTTGGCCATTTGTGCATGTTTCAACTCTTTTCTCTCTCATGTATGAACTCGTTCATACTCAAAACACATGGTATTATACTCATATACCATTAAATGATATTTATCATACTAAATATTCATATATCATAATTTATCACACATTAATTATATTATTCATAAATTATCGGGGTTTTACATTCACCCCCCCCCCTTAAGAGGATTTCGTCCTCGAAATTCCGCAGTCACATCACAAAGCTCAAAAGTTAGGAAAAACATATTAAGAAGGTGTAATTCATATTTAGAATTCCTTCTGCACACATCACATAGAATTAGCATAATGATATTTAAAGTTAACAACCTTGAATGTAAACATTCTTACCTAAATCCTTAAGTAAACAAAATTGGTACGTCGAGCGAAATAATCCAAAAAAGGAAACCCTCATGTATATACAATATACTTCAATTGATTAAGGATTAGGTAAAAATATCCCCATTCTAGTGTTAAAGATAAATATAAATGTGACTAAACAATCATAGATAATGACAACTATCAAGTCATATAAGCATGTTAACATCATACCTGTCTAAAACAGGTGCGGGTAGTCGTGACAGACATCCTCCTCGTGCTCCCAAGAAATCTCTTCGGTTCCTTGCCGGTTCCACTGAACTTTCACTAATGGAATGACTTTATTTCTAAGCTTTTTACTCTCTCTAGCAATTGTGCATACAGGTACCTCTACGATAGTCAAATCATCCTGAATCTTAATCTCTGGGGAGTCAATCACTCTCTGCTGCTCATCATCCCGCAGATGCTTCTTAAGCATCGAGACATGAAAGACATCGTGTACACTCGACATCGATGCTGGAAGATCTAATCTATAAGAAACAGCTCCAATGCGCTCGATGATCCTGAAAGGACCAACATATCTCGGGGCAAGCTTCCCTCGTCTACCGAATCGCTAAATGCCCTTCATCGGTGATACTTTCAACATGACTGAGTCTCCGACCTGGAACTTTAAAGGTCATCTCCGCTAATCTGTATAGCTCCTCTGCCGACTCTGTGCCACAAGAATGCACCCTCGAATCAACGCCACCTTCTCTGTGGTCTGTCTAACTAACTCTGGACCAATCAATAGACTATCCTCTGGTTCTGCCCAACATATAGGCGATCTGCAAGGTCTCCCGTACAAAGCTTCATACAGTGCTATTACGATGGTAGCTTGATAACTATTATTATATGCAAATTTAATCAGTGGGATGTGATCCTCCCAGCTACCCTGAAAATCTATAATGCACGCTCTCAGCATGTCCTCTAAAATCTGATTCACCCTCTCGGTCTGTCCATCTGTCTGGGGGTAGAAAACACTACTAAATGACAACTGACTACCAAAAGCATCCTGAAAACTCCTTCAAAAATGAGATGTGAAGACTGAGCCCCGATCTGATATAATCGTCTCCAGAACTCCATGCAATCTAACAATCTCCTGAATAAAGATCCTCGCATACGTATCTTTCGTATAAGTTGTCCTCACAGGTAAGAAGTGTGCAGACTTGGTCAATCTGGCCACTATAACCCAGATAGAATCATTTCCTTTCTTTGACTTGGGCAACCCTACTATGAAATCCATGGAAATATCTGCCCACTTCCACTCGGGAATGGGTAAAGGCTGTAGGGTTCCTACAGGTCTCTGATGTTATGCTTTAACTTATTGGCAGGTATAAAACTTAGCCACATAATCTGAAATCTCTCTGCGCATATCACTCCACCAAAAATACCTCTTTAGATCCTTGTACATTTTCGTTGTGCCTGGGTGCACTGTATATCTGCTGCGATGAGCTTTGTCAAATAGTTCCCTCTTCAGCTGTAGATTATTCGGTATAACGATCCTGACCTTCATCCTAAGGCCTCCATCTAATCCAATAGTCCAATCATCCTTGGGTTCTTTGGAAATCTCCCCCTTGCGGGTTTGAATCCAAAAATCCTCTAACTGAGCTCCGACTACTCTATCTCTCCAAGATGGCTGTACAGATAATGCTCCTAAGAACACACGGCTCCCGCCAATCTCTGGCCTAAAATCAAAATGGCTGAGGGTATAAAGATCCCGCTATAGTGAACACCTCAAAGCTGCTAGTCCGCGTCGACGCTTCCTGCTCAACGCGTCTGCTACCACGTTCGCCTTTCTCGAATGATAATGTATGGCAAACTCATAATCCTTAATAAACTCTACCCATCGCTGTTGCCTCTGGTTAAGTTCTTTCTGTGAGAAGAGGTACTTCAAACTCTAGTGATCTGTGAATAACTCAAACTGTACTCCGTACAAGTAATGTCTCCACGCCTTTAGTGCAAAGACCACTGCTGCTAGCTCCAAATCGTGCGTGGGATATTTCTGCTCATGAGTCCTCAGCTACCTCGAAATATAGGATACGACTCTCTGGGTTTGCATCAATAAACCGCCAAGACCCGATAAGGATGCATCAGTGTAGACAACAAAAGTCTTATCACTGCTAGGAATAACCAATACTGGTGCTAAAGTCAACTTAGTCTTCAAAGTCTCAAATGCCTTCTGGCACTCTATGCTCCAAATAAACTATACAACCTTCTTAGTAAGGCGTGTAAGTGGTGTGGCAATCTTCGAGAAGTCCTGAATGAATTTTCTATAATAGCTTGCCAGGACTAAGAAGCTACGATTCTCGGTAACTGTCTTCGGTGGCTCCCAACCAAGTACGGCTTTTACCTTAGCCGGATCCACTGCAATGCCCTCCCGACTAATAACATGGCCCAAAAATCTGACTTCTGATAACCAGAATTCACACTTGCTAAACTTAGCATACAACTAGTGCTCTCTCAATATCTACAATGCTAACCTCAAATGCTGCTCGTGCTCTGCCTCTGACCTCGAGTAGATAAGAATATCGTCGATGAAAACTATCACAAACTGGTCCAAGTACGGACGAAAAACCTGATTTATCAAATCCATGAATACTGCGGGTGCATTGGTCAGCCCAAATGACATGATAAGAAACTCGAAAGATCCATATCGAGTCAAGAAAGCGGTCTTGGGAATATCCATCTCCCGAACTCGCAACTGATGATAACCAGAACGAAGATCTATCTTTGAGAAACACTATGCTCCCTATAACTGGTCGAACAAGTCATCGATCCGCGGTAATGGGTACCTGTTACGGATAGTGACCTTGTTCAACTCGTGATAATCTATACATAATCGCATACTCCCGTCCTTCTTCTTCACAAAGAGGACCGGTGCTCCCCATGGAGAATAACTCTGTCGAATGAAGCCCTAAGACAATAACTCATCGATCTGGATCTGTAGCTCCCTCATCTCAGCAGGCGCCATACGGTAAGGAGCTCGGGAAATTGGTGCGGTGCATGGCTGCAACTCTATGCAAAACTCGACCTCTCTTACTGGAGGTAATCCTGGTATGTCTTGGAAGACATCCTGGTAATCTGAGACTACTCGCATCTCACTCAAATCTGCACTTCGATCCCGTAATATCGCCTCCTCTACGTATGACAGAAATGACTCCGCAAATTGGTTGTCTCTGGAGGTAGCTACCACTAACTCTGATCCATTATATGCTCTCAAACTAACTATTTTCGTAAAACAGTCGATACTCACATGGTAGGAAGATAGCCAATCCATGCCAAGAATCACATCGAGTTCAAACATATGCAACACGATCAAATCAATCGTGAACTCAGAATCGTCCAAGCTGACAATGCATATCCTACAAACACTCTCTAACAGAGACACCTCTCCTAACAGAGTAGATACAGATAATGGGAAATCTAACGGCTGAGCTACAAGCTGAAGTCTAATCGAAAAATCATAGGAGATAAAAGAATGTGAAGCACCAGAATCAAAAAGAATACATGCTGGAAAGGAATTCACACGGAATGTACCTTCCACCACAGCTCCGCTCGCGCCACGATCGCGAGGTACCACTGCATACACTCTACCGGTCTGCTGCTCTGCATCGCCTGGAGTGAATAGTGCCATCTACCTCTGCTGGGTCTCCTGGACTGCTCGAACCTGTCCCTCAATCCTCGAGACTGCTGGAGGTGCCTCAATCCTCAGCTACTGGCTCTGACCGCGTCCTTGAGCATGGTTCTGCTGCTGCTGCTGTGTTCTACCCTACTGGCCTACTAGGGGTGCGCTACGGCGCTCGGTCGTTCGGTGCCCAATCTTGTTATAATTGTCACAAGCTCTCTGGAATCGGCGCTGCTGCTGAGCTCTCTGGTCCTACTGATGGCCCTTCTTATGGGGACCCTGCTGATGTGAACCCTTACCCTACTGGTAGGGTCCTCCTGAGCCTCCAAATGGTCTTTTTCCTTTTCCTTTATCCTCGGACTGCCCTGACTTACTATTGACCTTGCCCTTGTTGAATATAGTTGTATCCGTCTCCTAAGCCATGGAAGCATCTGCCACCTCTCGTACTGAACAAAACCTCCGAGATACTATGTACCGACACAACGTCGGACGAAGTCCAACCAAGAATATCTGAGCCTGACGCTCCTCTATGTGCCACATACCGGTGAACCTAAGCAATGACATGAACTTACTCTCAAAGTCCATGACAGACATATCTCCCTGCTCTAGACAAGCCAGCTCTAACTCTTTTTCGGCTTTCACTGCAGCCGAAACATACTGCTCATCAAAAAGATATATAAAGGTCTCCCATGAAACCGTCATCCTCTGCTCTGGGGTAAAGCGAAGTCGATACCATCCTCCTGCATCGCCCTTGAGGCTGAAAGCCGCTAGCCTCTGCTTTTGAACAGTGTTGACATTCAGCATGTCCAAGATGTTGCTCACATCTTCTTTCCACTTATGCGCGGTAATAGAATCCGTCGAACCATGGAACTCTGGTGCTTTTAACTTTTGATACCTCTCAACTAAGCGAAGCCGAGCCTCTTGATCATTTGCTCTATTATCAACTGGTGGTGTCAATGGGACCACTGGTGCGCTCTCTAGTATTTCCTCCCGAATAGATGACTCCTGAACGGGTGCCTCTTCATAAACGGAAGGCTCTTGACAAACTTGGGCTGCTAACTGCTCCTCAATAGCCGCCATACGAGCTGCTAATGGTGCTATGAGATTTACTAGGTACTGCGGAGCCTGTTGTGGCTCGGGCTTCCTATCTTCCTGTTCAACTCCCTGAGCACGAGAAACTCGGCATCCACGACCTCTTCCTGACATCAATAATTCCAAAATAGAGCTTATTACGCAGTAAATTGGATCTTAAGCATGAAGGATATAACATATACCAATAAGTAAATCGTATCACATATATCTCATATCATGCTTTATTATTCAAAGCAAATAGATCATCATAAAAAAATATTGGATTTTCCGCGTACATATATAGTACGTCCTCACTCATGCTAAGGATTCCTAGCGGACTGTATACATGATCCCTAGGAAACTCTATCCTAAACTCCACAATATGACACAGGAATGATCCTAAGGATATTGGAACTAGAGCTCTAATACCAACTGTGACGCCCCAGGGTTCACACAAGGCTGCAGTCCCAGGTGAAACCCGGATTATCAAACCTGCCAAGCACTAAAACCATGCTACGACATGTTTCACCATCACAATCATTATCTCTCTAGCGGAAACAATAAATAGATGAAGGTACAGACAGGAAAAACTAGAAATAGAACAACACCGAATATACACAGAAGAAGCATAAGAAATATTAATAATGAGCCCAACTGGAATGAAATAGATATATCTCTGAGTCTAAACTGAATCTCAAATACAATGAGTCAAATAAACAAAGTCTTACAATATCTCTCAACTCTATGAAATAAAATACCAATCTAGAGTCTGAAAGAAATCAACTAAATATGGAGTTCTGTAATAACTACAAAATGTAATAAATAGTTAAACAGATAACTAAGATGTCCTATTAACCTACGACTCTCCGTGCGCCAGACTCGCTGCCTGAAAAGGGTGAAAAACAACGAGCGTCAAAGCACTAGCGAGATCATCACTACCTCTCCCCAGGGGAAAGGGTAGGAGAATATAGAAAATAGAGTCAGTACATACATATATCAAATCATTCATATAACTCTCTATGAATAAATAAATAAATAATCAATGATAAATACCCCAATCTCTAACATAAAGAAAAATCATCTCATCTCGAACTATGTCTGAGTGATCTGCTCTAACATAAGAGGATATCAACAATTGCTAAAACAAAAATATCTGCCTTTCATAACGGGTGTATCAAAATCTCAAAGGAAATACCCAACTCGCTGGCAATCTGTCATGATAGTAAAGCTTACAACTGATCAATTATCTATGTGTGCATCATCTTGTGCTATAGCGATACTCTCGTAATGCTCTTACTCAATCATTCTGCGGCAATAGGTTTTATTATCTCTCTATTCTGGATACGTGTTATAACGATACTTTTGTAATACTCTTACTCAATCGTTCTGCGGTAAATAGGTTTCATCACCCTATTTCCAGATACATATAGAACATTATTATTCATATGTGTTTATCAAATTAACTCATGTCGAAAGTGTGTCAATCTAATACAATCTAGCATACATGCACAAAATCTCGGTGTGCGTGACCACATCTGAAGTTCACCATCATCCCAGGTGTTTAACAATCACTAATATCATCGTCTATCATCATAAGGTCGAGAAATCCATTCGACAACCAATTCCAACCCTTATAAATGTGCACAGCCAAAAACAAACTGGTGGTCGACCGTGGCGGTCGACCGCGATGGGCTCCAGAGACTACCTAGGTCTCTATCCTGCACGTGATCAACCGTGGCGGTCGACCGTGAACCCTGATTCCAGATTCTCAATTTTTTTTGTGTATGTTGTGTTCACGTCGTGTTTTTATGATTCAAACATGATTAAATCTTCATGAAACTTGTATGCAAACATATCACAGCAGATATGAACATCTGGAAACAAGTCAATAATTATAAACCTGATTTTATGCATTAGATTTGTATTCAAAACCCTAAAAACATGCATAAAAGCTCAAAACAACGAATCAAACTTCTTTCTTTAGATTAACCATGTTTTAAAATCATCTTCAGGTCTTAAATACTTTTATAAAATCATTCTCAACCTTTTTAGCATAGATAGACCTAGTCTCTTTACATATAATACAAAAGAAGTTGACTTTATTCATAAACTAGTCATTTAGGCTCTACAAAACATGTTTAAAACTCTTTAAAAATGTTTAAAAACTAGGAGAGGGATTAGCAGAGATGATACTCGCCTAGGGTTGTCGGAAAACGTGTTAGAAGCAAAGTCGAAGGAGATCTCCACTCCAAAAGCCAAAAATCACCCGAAAATCCACTTGAAAGCCTTCAATCTTCTCCAAGAAATCAAACTAGGATTTGGGGGGTTTTTGTTGCTGTTAGGGTTCTTAGGAAAACTGAGAAAAATGTGAAAAATTCATATATATATATATATATATATATATATATATATATATATCAGGGGAAAACGGATATGGGTTTAGAAATCCGAAACCAACTCAAAACAGGAGAAAAACAAACTGCAGGTATCGCGATCGACCATAGCGGTCGACCGGGCTGCGGTCGACCACGGCGGTAGACCGGACCGGACATTTCCAGTTTCCATATGTTTGGCCATTTGTGCATGTTTCAACTCTTTTCTCTCTCATGTATGAACTCGTTCATATTCAAAACACATGGTATTATACTCATATACCATTAAATGATATTTATCATACTAAATATCCACATATCATAATTTATCACACATTAATTATATTATTCATAAATTATCGGGGTTTTACACTCACGACCCTAATATACTATGTATGTAAATACTAAAAGCTCAAGTGGGTGTGTTTAACAATGACATTCAATAAAACAAAATTGAACTAAACTCAATTATGAAAATCTAGCTTATAGAGATGATAATCAATAAAAATGTAAATACAAAACTAGAAATTGAGTTTAGAAAACTTCTCTATAGATAACAAGAGAGAGGGAGAAGATTGAATGCTCAAACACCAAAGGATGATCTCCACTTGCTCTTGTGAAAATTTCTTCACAAACAAACTCTTTTAAAACAAACTTGAACCAAAATTAAACACCCTTAAACTTGTTTAAAAACTTTCTTGGTTAATTATGAAAGATGAGAGCAAGGGGGTATATATAGCCTCCTAAAATCTCAGCCAAAAAACTACAAAGGAAAAGACCAAAAAACCTAGGAATCAGAAATCTGATTCTGTACCAAAATGACCGTTGGGCGTCGGCGGTCGACTGTGAGTTTTTTGCGGTCAACCGCGAAGGTCATCAAAACTAAGAAAACGATCAAAAAAGACTACGGTCGACTGCAGCAATCGACCACAAGAGTTTTCGAGCAGACGGTCGACTGCCACGGTCGACCGTGAAAATTTCTGTTTGCTCCTGAGGGAAAAACATAGGCGTGGTCGACCGTGGCGGTCGACTGCGAACTGATACATGAAAATACAGGTTTGAAAACTGTTTTCTAATTTTGAAACCTTATTTAAAAATATCAAACAAATTCAGAAAAATGTAAAACTTTTGGAAATAATTGTAGACATGATATTACACATGCTACAAAAATATGTTTTCAAAAAGGATCTCCCAAATGAAAGGTATCATCATTTTGCAAAATAGTCCAAAATGAACATATGAGTTTTGACATTTTAGCTTAACCATATTTTGAAACAATACAAAAATGATTATATAAACTTAATAAAAGATGTATATGATTGTTGTTAAGTCCATAAACCAAGAAAATAATATTTTCACAAAATTGCATATTTTACAAACATTTTAAAATTAAATATGATTTCATTGAACTAAATAAAATTGATATTGATGAAATCAATATGCATGTAAGTATGAAACAAAAATATGTTTTCTAATTATATTCAATTGTTTTATATTAAAACTTGAAAACTATCAAACCAAAACACACACAAACACACACACACACACACATATACATATACATGGAAACCAATAAATGTGTGTGTATATTATATTAAGCTTAAGGAACTAACACACATAATATAAACTCCTAAACTAAATTACCCAAGCTTGTGATCTTCAACGAAGCTCTATCTTGGTACACTTGCGGATGAAGCTTGAACTTGAATCTTTAACTTTGAATTGCGTAGGCTTCACTCCACAATTCCGCCAACCTCCATTGGATATGATCGTGAATGCACAATTCTATCTATCCTCCAACTTATTGTTTGTCTACAATGAATACAAAATACAAATACTAGACAAACAATATTAGATATAAATTGTTTGTTAAATCATCATCAAAATAAGAAGGCCAACACCAATCCCTCCTAGGGCAAATGTGATATGTGGCTCCCGAATTCAACATCCACTCTGTAGAGTCGGCAAAGCAAACCGACGGTAGTACAGGGCACGAATAGCTTGAAGAATCTGAATCTGAATGTTCTCTAACAGCTTTCGCAATATTCAATTCTAAAGCTTGTATAGCTTTTCCCTTATTCTTCCCAGCTTTATCCTTCAACTTTGGGTAATCAATCTTCCAATGTCCCTCTTATTTACAAAAACGATATTGATTTCTACCAACACTCTTATAGCCACCTCTATTATTTGATTTTAAGCGATTGACTTGTAGGCGGTTTGGACTATGGCCTCGAACTGCTAATGCATCTCCCGATACCTTTTCGGAGGGTTCGCCATCACTCTTCCTCAACTCATAATTCACCAACGCTAAAGTTACCTCCTTGTAGCTAACAATAGTTTTTCAATTGATCATAGTGAGAACGAACGTACCATAATCATTCCCTGGTAACGAACACAAAAGTAGCATCGCCTTGTCTTCATCCTCAACCATGATGTCCACATTAGCCATATTTGAAAGTAACTCGTGAAGTTGTTTACATGCTCCTGAAAGCACCCTACTATGAAAGAACCCTAGAGGGGGTGAATAAGGTTTATGCTAATCTAATTTGATTTTATGCTAATTAAAACTAATTAACAAATTATCCTAGCAAATAAGATATGCAATAATTATATGCAAAGATAATCAATATAAAAAAAGGGTAAAATAAATAAATATAAACAATATAGTGGACAAACTAAACAATGAGACAATGGCAATATGAGCAATGAGCACAAATATAAATGAACGCCAAAGCAAACTCAAACATAATCAAATGATCACGGAGTTCGGACCTTCTGTCTTACGTCTCCACTCCCCACTCCCGGGGAGAAATCCACTATCACAAACAGGTTTTCTACGCTCACCCGAATAACATTTACATCTCACACTTGATTTTCTAGTTCACCAAAAACTTTACAATCCACACTCTTGCAATCCTACTTTACACCCTCTAAGTATTGGTCTCTAGCCCGTGTCTCCCTCAAGTGTTAAGAATTACAACTTACCTCTAGGCATTACCACCTACCCCACTCCTCTTGGACAACCCTGTCTCTCACCACACACTTCTCTCGGTGTACAAGTATATTACAAAGTGTAACTCGCAATTAAGCTCGATACAATAAATGATTTGTTCTCTGACAAGATGAGAAGTCAATTAAGCTCACTCTCAATGTCACAAACCCACAACCCCAAATTATACTATGTATGAAATACTATAAGCTCAATAGGTTGTGTATGAACAAAGAGTATAATCAAAACAAACTAAATTCAAATAAATTCTAGCTTATGGAAATGAAAATCAAACATATAAATAGCTAGATATGAGTTTAGAAAAACTTCTCTATGATGACAAGAGAGAGAGGGAGATAAGTTGAATGCCCAAACACAATTGATGATCTCCTCAAGCCCTTGTGAAAATTTCTTCACAAAATAAATCTTGTAAACACTCTTTTAAACAAACACAAAACACCCTTAAACTTGTTAAAACAATTCTCTTAATTAAAATAAGAAGTATGAGGGCATGGGGTATATATAGGCTCATGAAACAACCCCAAAAACCAAGAGAAAACATCACAAAAAGACAAAATAACAGCAACATGAAAATCTAGAAAAACTAGCCGTTATGTCGTCGATCGACTGATGGGTTTCATCAGTCGACTGATGAGCTAACCTATGTAGGCATTTTCCAGCTCATCAGTCGACTGACGACCTTATCAGTCGACTGATGATCTCATCAGTCAACTGGTCAGTCGACCAACATAAAAACAGAAACTTTTTGATAATCCAGATGTTTTCTTCAGTCAACTGAGCACTTGCATCAGTCGACTGATAACATATTATCAGCCTGAAATGAATAGTAAAACTAAACTTTAAAGTACCTTTAAAAATAGTAAAAAAAATCCAAAAAATGTAAAACTTTAGAAAATATTTATAAACATGTTAATGAACATGTTACAAAAACTGATTTTCAAAAATCTCTTCTCATTTGTAAAATATCATTATTTTTTAAAATAGTCCTAAACATGGAAATGAACAACACTTATTTTTGATATTTTAGCTAAACCATGTTTCGAAACTCTACAAAATGATTTTATAGACTTAATAAAATATGTATAAAGTGATATTGAAGTCTATAAACTAATAAAACAATAGTTTCATAAAAACACCTATATTTTGATAAAATCAACAAATGCGTGTATGTGATTAATATGAGCTTGAAGTATTAACACACAAGTATAAACCTATACTATAAACACTATAAATTATATACCCAAGCTTGATGAAGGTCTTCAATGAGCTTGACTTGGCATACTTGCGGATGAAGCTTGAACTTGGATCTTGAACTTGAATTGTATTGCTTCATACCGATATTCCACTAACCTCCATTAGATATTATCGTTGAAGCGCTATTCCATCCAACCTCTAACACATTGTTTGCCTAGAATAAATAAGAAAACATAAATACTAGACAAAAAATATTAGTAGTAAATTATTTGTTAAACATTATCAAAACAAAAAGGGCAACAGCTCCCTAATGGAAACTCCCCTCTTCATCTTGAATTGGTAAACCTCTTCTTCAAGCGAAGCCAATTCTCAATGCTCTTCATAAGATACTTTTCATTGACTATTTCCTACAATCTCTACGACAATGTGTCGTTCATCACATCATAAATAAGATCCAACCTTAAGCATAACCGAATAACTCCACAAGCCCTACTGTGTTAGACCCTAGAGGGGGGTGATTAGGGTCTTATGCTAATCTAATCCGATTAAAATGCTAATTAAAATTACTTAACAAGTTATCCTAGCAAGTATGAAATACAACAAGATATGTAAGCTAGGATAAGCAATATGAACAACAAGATATATCCTAACAAAGAGATATAGGCAATGTATGTGCAAGGATATATAAACTCAAGGGTAAACAATCTAACCTAGATAGTGGGCAATATAATCAACAAGCAATATACAAAGGCGATATAAGATATGACATAAAAGTAAGTGCGCCACGACCTACGTCTCCACTCCTCACCTAGAGGAGATCTCCACTATCACAACTGGGTTTTCTACGTTCACCCGAACAACGTTTACACCTCACAATACAATCACTATGCAATCACACCTCACACACTAAGTATTGGTCCTAGCCCGTGTCCTCCTCCTCAAGTGCTCGGTTACAACCTC
>BQKN01000566.1:921757-941134 GCA_022839385.1 Asparagus kiusianus
CCCAAGCTTGATCTTGATCTTCATTGAGCTCAACTTGGTACACGTTGTGGATGAAGCTAAACTTGGATCTTGAACTTGAATTGTACGATGCTTCACTCCACAATTCCGCCAACCTCCTCTTAATATGATCGTGTAGGCTTAATCCATCCAACCTCCAACAACGTTGTTTGCCTAGAATAAATACAAAAACACAAACACTAGACAAACAACATTAGAAGTAAATTATTTGTTAAACATCATCTAAACAAGAAGGCTAACATACTTTTCATCTTCTTCCAAACCTTATCCTCCATATCAGCTAATTTCTCTTGTAACTCAAGAGTCTCCACTAAATTCTATGCATTCAACGCATCCATCACCTGGCACCTCCACAAACCAAAATTAATCTTGCCATCGAACTTTAGAATATCAATCTTCATATTATTGATACTCGGAGTCTGTATCGCCTTCGTAAGAGACGAACCTGATGTGGTCGGTTCTCCCATATTGTAGATCTTACTCTCCATATAAGAATCCTTCAACGAATCCTTCGAACAAGCCCTAAGCCAAACCTAAAGCTCTGATACCACTTGTTGTGCACACGGAGCTCGAAAGACAAATAGTGCACAAACAAGAATAACAAGAAAGATCACAACCACACCAGCAAAACACAATCATTACAGCAAGACAAACAAATTGAAACTCGTAAAATCGATTACAGTGTAAGTTGCCTACGTCCATGGGGCAAGGGGGAGTTCTTACTATTAGAAATCAAGAGAATACAAATAGGGTTATAAATCTCACCAATAAACCCTAGAACAAAGCTCTATAGATCTCTAACAAATCTTCCCACAAAGGATGCACAATACTCTCTCAAAAGTCTGCTTAAATTGTCCTTGCTTAACCCTAATTAATCATATTTAGAGTTTTATACAAACAAAAAACAAAACAGGTTGAAAACCGAAAGCCTAGCTCAGACCCGAGTCGTGGTCGGCCGAACTTGACGCCGCGGTCGACTGACAAAATGATAGAAACTCGTAAAATCCATTATAGTGTTCGCGATCAACCGCGGTAGTTGACCAAACCAACTCCAGAAACCTCCAGCACTTTGTACACATTTCGGGTCGACCGCAGCTGATCTCGCGGTCGACCGACAAACTTCCAGATGCCTTTTCCTGAGTTTTTCTTCAACTGTTTGCCACTTCTACACCTCCAACCCTCTCTTCCTAACAAATCATAGAATAACCTACTTGAAAGTTTGGGTGAAACTTCAAAAGTTCAGAGGGTCCTGTGAAAACTCTTCAATTTTTTAGGGGAGTTTCTCTGATTTTTGAAAGTCAGGGGGGTTTATGCGAACCCTCCAAGGTTCTGTGGTTTGCTCTAATTTTTAACTTTAGGTGGATTCTCTACGAAATACCTAAAGTTAAGGGAGGTATTCTTATATTTACTTTTAGCTTGCAATTTTACCCTAATAGGCTGTCCAAATCTCTTTCCAGGGCACAAAAATCCCTTCTATGTCAGCTAACTGAGCATCTCACGACGACTAAAAATATCTGGCCACCGTCGATAGAAGCTTCTACGACGAAGATAAGCGCTTCGTCGGGTTCGATTTTAGCACATGCATAAATTTTTCTATTAATTCCAATCTATTTTTATGTGACAGATACTTAATCATGCTAGCTTTGTCATGGAAAAATAAAAGGTAAAAGAAATTAAGCAAATACAAGCTAGTAATAAATAACAAATATCACAATTGATTTAAATACACAATATTACTACAGAAAAGCAATGAAGGCAACAATAAGACATGCCTGTTGAAGAACACACTAACAAAAGAGGTTTTAAAATAAGAGGAGAAACTGCTGCAAACAATCGACAAGTGATACGGCATAATTATGTACCAAAATTGCAAGTGCACAATTGATCAAGTTATAGTATAAAAATATCGATCCCACGAGGAATGTGATTTTAAGAGATTATTAGAATTGGTTCTTATGTTTTGTGTGTGACAAAAATAGGATTAAAGTATAAGTGTGATTGTGATGAGTGATTGTTATGAATATATGCAAGAGATAATAAATTGAATTTTAGAGGAGAGAAGAAAGATTCAAAGAATAAATAAAATTACAAGGCAAGAAAGAAGAATGAATAAAATCAAGAAATAAAATCAAGAATGAAAAGAAAATTCAAGAAAGTCAAGATGGAGGATTTAATTAAGATATGAGAAATCTAGAATTTAATCCACTAGCTAATTTCAAATATAAAATACAAACTATTCTCTTTTTATCATATTTCAACTTAGATTTATTAAGCATAGACTATCAAACCATTTAAGAAAAGTATAACCTATTTGTAGGCATCGAAAATTGCCAATAGGTCCCCGCACATAGCTCGGTGTCAACGAGCGACGATCGAACGTCACTACTCGGTTCACAAGAAATTCAAATGACGCCGGTGAGCGACTAAAGCAAACCGACGGATTACGTGAGCCGACAGAACGTCAGAATCACGAGGATACGGGTTGACCGAAAACCCCGCGATCACCGCAATCGGACCAACGCCCGCTGTGCCCCGATCACCCCACGGATAATCCAACCATCGGGGCCTACAGAGCTCGCCGTCACGATTCCAACGCATCCAAAATCACTCAAATCCGAGTTCGGACGAAAAGTCAACAGCGGGACAGCGGCGGAACAACGGCACGACCCCGGGCTGAACCGGGGACACCCAAACAGGTTTCGGCAGGCTCGAGACACCCCCAAGGGGTTGTCTCGGCCAATGGCCGAGACACCCCCCAAGGGGTGTCTCGGACGGCCACAGCCGAGACACCCCAAGGCTGAGACACCCCACATGGGGTGTCCCGGCCTTGGCCGGGACACCCCTAGGGGGGTGTCTCTCCCCTTGGGTGTCCATGAGGCCCCTAGGCCCTCTCACTTGGCTATAAATAGCCCCCTTAGCCCTCCATTTACAGGGGCTCCTGATTTTGCTCCCAATTCAAGGCTGAATTATCTTAGCCAAGAATTGCCTTTGGTCTGAAGCGGCGAAGCCCTGCTGGAGTGAGGAGTCAGAGTTCTTCATCAAAGTTCATTCACCCCCCCCTCTGATCCTTAGTGTTGCTCCTTAGCGGTGACACTAAGAAGAGCTATTATCTCGTTTTAGCCGAGATATACGCTTATAACCTCTAGATCTTGCGCGGATCGACGAGGTTCTGTTTCTATATCCTACGCGGATAGACGAAACTCTGCCGGATTTTCCCGGAAAGGATCTTGAAGAGTCGGCGGTCCACGGATATCAACATCCCCGTCACAGGCCAACAACCCACGCAAGCGAGACCGCACCAAACCGGGCTCTCGTGTTTATTTTCGTTTAAGTTGTAACCCCTTTGTTTTCATTTTATACTGTTGTAACGATCGAAGTTGTAACAGATCTCGAAAAAGAGAACATCAATGAAAACAGCAACTTTTACCGGAAACAAGCTGGCGACCACAGTGGGAGCCACCGATCACGCTGCCGAGATCGGAGTGACGCAACCGGCCTTCAAGATCCGGGTGAACGAAGAGGTCGAGTACGAGTTCGACCAGCAGAAGTATGAAGAGTACCTCTCCTCCTCCTCCTCCAGATCCGCCTCTCCGCACCGGCGCAGGAAGAACCCATCTCCAAAAAGGGCTTGCGGGATCTCCAACTCCTCAATTCAAGACCCCGCCATCGCTGCTGCTACACTTGCACCACATAACGGCCTTGCGTCGATCAGTGTGGTCAAGAACATAGATCCAACAGCATCAAAGGCAATGGGTGATGCTGCTCCAACTCCATCAAAAAGGGCGATCCAAAGACGCCGCCAACGCCTCGCTCAACAGCTCGCCAGGGCTAAGGAGTCGAAAGATGGAGTGCGCTATGCAGAGGACTTGAAGTCGAGGCAGCGACAAGAGCAACGGCAAGCAATCAACCTCCCCTCCAAATCAGAAACAAACGAGTGGATCCGAGTCAAAAGGAACCGCTCCACGCTCGAGGAACGAATCAAGAAGCGCCGCGCTCTACTTGCACACGCCCGGCTTCTCCTGAAGAAGGCAGAGGAGATGCAGCGAGAAACGGTGGTCAAAACACCGTCTACAAGCAAACTGGTGTGGGTTCCTAAATCGACACCAACACTTCCAGTAAAGAAGGGTAAGATTGTCGCCCAGAGTTCAACCAAATCAGAGCATACTCCTCCTGTACCGGCACCCTCAACAGGGCCAGGTAAAAAAGGGGATCATTCAAAATCCCAGGTTCCTTTGACGAGTCGCCTCGGTCCCTTACCGGGGAACCGAGGAAGAATACCCGTCAAAGAACGGCTGGGACCATTGAAAGGTCCCCAAGTTAAAAACCAGACCGGGGGTCGAATCAATCCCCCCAAGAAAGATGAAAAAGGGAAAGCCCCTATCACCGACCGCACTGAGTTGCGAGTCAAACTAAAAGAGCCCGTTCGATTTCTACGCTCCCAAAAGCGTAAAATTGAACGGGCCACTCTTGAAAAATCTAACCAAGTTTTGCATTCCCAAAGGGAAACACACTCGTCTGAGGATGAGCGTGTTATACCAAGGGACACCTACCAACACTCTGTAGGTTTCTCCAGCTATCAAGCTGATGAGCTGTACTACAGGGCCGGGGGTGTGGGAAAATCTCGAAAGAGATATATGCAGGATATGGAATCCCGCTGCCCGTGTGCCAACATTATCAAGGCAGTGCTGTCCGAGTGTTGCTGTGCTCAGACCCCAACAAGAATCTCGGTGTTCGAGAGACTCTCCAAGCCGAAGCGTTTCCACAAGAAGAAATCGCTCCGCCGAGAGGATGAATACTCGAAAGTGTCAGTCAACATGACCGGCAGAGGGGGATCAACACCACGTCTCAACTTGGATCAGCTTGCCGAGGCTTCCCGATGCATGACATGGTTGCGGTCGAGAACCATCAAACGAAAGAATTACCCAAGAGTACAAAAGGGACTTTCCCTAGAAGAAGAAGAATCAGATGCTGATTCTGATACCTGCTCCGCCGTCGCATCCGATGACACAACTTCAAGTGCAGGCCGACCTTATGAATCGCTCATGATCAGCGCCGAACAAGTGTTGAAGATACTTGAAGAAGCCCTGGCCAAGCAGAAGGAGAGCTTCAAATTTGAAATGGAGATGGCCATGCAGCGGATGAGGGAGATGCACGACCAACAGATCGCGGCAATGACGGTTCACCAAGGAGAACCGAGTCAACGCAATCCAGAGGAGCATGAGCGGGAAGCGGATAATGTCAACATTCCTCCCGTCAATACCAACACTGGGGGTGGTCCCGCAGAAGATAATGCAAAAGAGGACCATGTCACCTCACCCCGAAGCCACTCGAAGACTGAGACAAGTGAGGACAGGAAGATGAAGGACCTGGAGAGCAAAATCAACGCCTTGATGAGTGCTCAAGAGGTAAAAAGGTCTGGTATACCCTGCCCCTATCCAAGGGAGTGGGAATCGATCCCATATCCGGCAAAGTTTAATCTGATTAACTTTACGCCGTTTGATGGGAAGGGTTCCCCTACCCAGCATTTAATCTACTTCAAGTCTCATTTAGGAATCATTTCCGGAAATGAGCCCCTCATGGTGCGGTCATTCGTCGGCACTCTTCACGGAGCTGCCTTCGATTGGTATCGCCGTCTCAAGCTTGGAAGCATCAATGGCTGGGATGACATGGAGGACATGTTTTTAACCAATTTCTTTGATGATGACACCGAGGTTTCAATCGGTACGCTGTTCGATGAAAAGCAAAAGAACGGCGAGACGGTTGAAAACTTCGTGAAGAGGTTCCGGAACAAAGCTATGAATTGCAGGGATCCGGTCAGCGAGGATTTCATCCTTGAGACTTGCCACAACAATTTGACGCTCGACATCCTTGAAGCCATGGGAATGGCGCCATCTAAAACCTGGAAGGATTTGAAGATGCGTGGAGAGCGAGCTGAACGATTCCTCAAGAGAAAAAAGGCAGAGAGGGGACAAATACCCAACAATACCCCGCAACCAAATTTTACCCCCAAGGGTAAAGGGAAGGCGCATGCGAAGGCGGTGGTCGCAAATCAAGTCTTTGAAGTGCAAGCACAACCGCAACAGCAGCAACAGCCGCAGCAGCAGCAACAGAGGGCGCCTCAACAACCGAGATGGCAGCAACAGCCCCAGAAGCAAAAGGTTGGGGAGCCGAGGTTCCCAAAAGTCTACTCGTTCAAAGAGGATGAAATCCCCGGTATCTTCAAGTATTTGGTCGAGAATAACAAGATCAAGCTGCCGCCGATTCAGGATCAAGAAGATGCCAAGAGGGTCAACGATCCGAAGTACTGCGCATTCCACCGAGCAGTGCACCATCCTACCAAGGTATGCTACGCTCTCAAGGACAAAATTCAGGCCCTGATCGATGTTGGGGTCATCACTATAAAACAGCCTAAAGAGAAGAAGGTGGGTGCAAATACCGTGTCCATTAGCTTTGGATCTGTTCCCTCGAGTTGGTTCCAACACGAGTCAGTGATCAAAGCGGCGGTGAAGACAGTAAACGATGACCCACACCAGCAGCGCCAGAAAGGGCTTGTGCCACACACAACCCCAAATGGCGAGATCTTGTGGGTTCATCCGGATTTGATCACAGATGAGCAATGGGCCGGGACCTCTTTCACAAAGAATAAGAAGAAGTCGAAAAGGAAGGGCAAATCCTGTTACGGGGCCTCTGCTATACCGGGGGTCGATGACGACAAAATTCCAACTTTCCCGCTTTCTGAAGACGAGCAAGAAGCTTTTGTAACCCGGAGCGGGAACCAATATCACTTCAAGTATCCGGATGCTACCGAGCAATTGGGTACCAAAACCCCACCTTCCAAGACGCTGGCAGAGTTAGGAATTTCAGCAATTCCCCCAACACCTGCAGTGGCTACGGAGAGAATCCCACAGAAGGATAAGGGAAAAGAGCCTCTACGTCAAGAAGCTCAGAACCCAAGGCAATCTCGATTCAATCACCCGATTGGGAAAGACAAACCGGGGAATACGAGCTCTCAACCCCATTTCGACATTATGACGCAATTGGCTAACATCCCGGCTCGCATAACCCTGTACGAGTTGCTGCGATTGTCGAAGGATACACGGAAAGCACTACAAGAAGCCTTGAGTGATTCCGAAGCCTTCTTGACTCGAATCAAACCATCTTCCGAAGAACCGGAGTCGTCAGCTCAACAATGCAATCTGGCGGCGCATCACTTCCCCTGCATCTCTTTCACCAAGGAAGATATGCAGACGAAGAACTCAAATCATGACAGACCGTTGTACTTCACCGGGCATATTGGCTCCAGCGTTGTCAACCGGATCCAAGTCGATCCGGGTTCCGCTGTTAGCATCATGCCATTCCGATTGATGCATCATCTCGGAATCCCGACTAGCAAATTAGCGTCCACTGGCACGACGATTTACGGATTCAACACCAGCGGGTCCAAACCCTTGGGGAAGATCCGAATCAAATGCCAGATTGGGGATTTGAAGTCGGAAGTTACATGCTATGTGATTGACGCGGAAACATCCTATAATTTACTGTTGGGTCGGCCTTGGATCCACGGTAACCTTATAGTTCCGTCAACTCTGCATCAGTGCCTCAAATACGTGGGCACAGATAATGAAGTCAAGACGGTGGTCGCGGATAAGCAACCGTTCAAGGGATTGGAGAATTATTTCACCGATTCCCTTTTATATGGCGCTGAATCCGATACTGAACCATCGGCCCAAGGAACGGACAGCGGAGATGAAGCTGATACCGAACCAGGGTTTGATTATGATGGCGGTTTTGTTTTAAACGACATTGTACCCATTGTAATCAATCTTGACGATGATGAATCATCGGAAGATAGTTGTAATTGGCAACTTGCCGAAGAACTATCAATAAACGATGATTTAGAGTACTCGACAGGTCTTGATGATATCACTAATGAACTCCATGCTAACCCTGATTTGTATATGCCTCTTCAATCATTTTGTTTGACGAAGAAGCAGGTACACGACCCTTGCGGAACAACGCTCATCATCCCCGCAGGGATTGGGGGTGGAAAGGAGGTCGTCTACGGCAAAGGAAGAGCATCTCCGATACCCGACCACTTCATGGAAGAGGAAGACGACGATGATAAACCAACCCGTCATCTATCCAAATACGATGCGAAAGCGCGCAACATGATGGAAATGCATGGCTATGACTTCAAGATCGGAGAGGGTCTTTTCTTTGGTCGAGGTCCACGGGTTCCACCCCGGATGGCCTATGTACCGAAGGGAAAACCCGATAATTACTATCGCCACAAAAGAGGGCTAGGCTATGTCTCATCAGATGATGAGTGTGGCTGGAAAATCATCGACCAAATTGCTAACAAGACTAGCAAGGGGCATTCTTCCGACTCTTCGGGTTGGGATTCCGACGCTAGTCTTGGTGAAGTGTTTAAAAAGCTAATGTCGAATATGGTCACGGTTGATCCAACGACAATAGAAGAAGATGATGAGATGCCGACATGGGAAGACCCGTGGATTCATCACTTAAACATGCAGTATGGCGACCGGTTCGAGCAGAGAGAGCCTCCTACCGAAGACCCAGTCGTTCAGGTGAATATGGGCAGCGAAGAAAATCCGAAGCCAATATTCATCAGCGGCAGCCTCCTACCTGAAGAGAAGGAGGAGTTGATTTCTCTTATCCGGGAGTACATCGACGTGTTCGCCTGGAATTATGAAGACATGCCAGGGCTCGATCCAAATGTAGCAGTGCACCGTCTCAACATTAAGCTGGAGGTCAAACCAGTCAAACAACAACAACGACGGTTTCGTCCGCAAATGATGGAAGCAATCGAAGCTGAAGTCAAAAAGCTCATCGATTCGGGTTTTATCCGAGAGGAGCAACATCCCGAATGGCTTGCTAATATTTTTCCGGTCTTGAAGAAGAACGGGAAGATCCGTATATGCATTGACTTCAGGGACCTCAATGCTGCTTGCCCAAAAGATGACTTTCCTCTCCCCATCACGGATGTTATCATCGACAACACGTGTGGGTTTGAGAGGATGTCCTTTATGGATGGTTTCTCTGGTTACAACCAGATAAAGATGCATCCAGATGATGAGAAGCACACCGCATTCAGAACGCCTCTCGGTGTCTTCTGCTACATAGTCATGCCCTTCGGCTTGAAGAATGCAGGTGCTACATATCAGCGAGCCATGTCGAAGATCTTTCAGGAGCATCTCCGAAAGACCGTCGAATGCTACGTGGATGATCTGGTCGTAAAAAGTCGTGATAAGAAAGATCACATCAAAGACTTGAAGACCATGTTCGACTTGATGCGGGCCCATCAGTTGAAGATGAACCCTACCAAGTCTTTCCTCGGAATGGCGAGTGGTAAATTCCTGGGATTCGTCGTCACCACCAAAGGTATTCACATTGATCCGGACAAAGTGAAGGCGATCAATGAATTGTAACCTCCGAGGAACCTCAAGGAGCTCAGAGGATTGCAAGGGCGATTGGCGTATATCCGTCGGTTTATCTCAAACCTTTCGGGGAAATGCCAACCGTTCTCCAGGCTCACAAAGAAGGGCGTGTCATTCGTATGGGACGAGGCCTGTCAAAAGGCGTTCGAGAGTATCAAAGAATATCTCTCGAAACCTCCCGTACTCGTTGCACCGAAATCGGGCAAACCGTTCTTGATTTATGTCAAGGCGACGAGCCACTCATTAAGTGCATTGCTTGCACAAGATGACGATAACGGTCACGAGCAGGCGGTATACTACTTAAGCCGAACCATGGTAGGCGCAGAATCTCGATATCCCATGATTGAGAGGGAATGCCTAGCCTTAGTGTTCGCCATCCAGAAGATGCGGCATTATTTGGTTGGACAAACCATCTACGTCATCTCCAAAGTTAACCCGGTCCGAGTGTTCATGACTCAACCGGCTTCTATGAGCTGGCGATTAGCGAAGTGGGCTTTACTCTTGTCCCAATACGATCTGCACTTCAAACAGCAGAAGTCAGTAAAAGGACAGGCCATCTGCAATCTCCTGGCATCTAATCCAACAACGGACGCCGCCGAGATATATGACGATTTACCGGATGAAACTCACGAAGTCAACGCAACTTCGCACCAACAAGTTTGGCGTTTGTACTTCGATGGCGCTTCACGAGCAGCTAATGCCGCAGGTACTCCCGGATGTTCTAAGGTCTCCTCCGGAGTTGGAGTTGTCTTAGTTTCCCCGGGAAAACATGTGATGCCTCGAGCCTACTCATTGACCGAGCCATGCTCGAATAATGTGGCGGAGTATAACGCACTGATTATAGGACTCAACTTCGCCAAAGAGCTGGGGGTTGAGTATCTCGAAGCCTTCGGTGATTCTCAACTAATCGTCAAACAGGTCCAAGGGGAATACGAAGTCCGAAGTCAGGATTTAATTCCTTATCACAAGATGGCGGTGGAGCTAGCGGAGTCATTTGAAGGATTCTTCATCGAGCACGTTCCGCGGTTGCAGAACACCTACGCAGATGCGTTAGCAGCTTTAGCTGTATCCCTGGCACAGCCACCCGGGACAGAACAATTTGTTACGGTAAGAACTCACCAACTCTTAGTGCCGCTTCACGATGAAGACGACAAAGAAGAAGAAGTTCAGGAGGCGCACACAACTCAGGCTGAGTTTGAGCCCCGGGATTGGCGCTTCCCCATCATCGACTACGTCCTACACGGAATCTTGCCAGAAGACGTGAAGGAGAGAGAGTCGATCAGACGAAGAGCTCCAAGATTCTACTATAATACGGAGAATCGAACGCTATACCGCAGGGGGTATGATGGCGTGCTGGCACGTTGCCTATCAATCAAAGAAGCTGAAGAAGTGCTTAAAGAGGCACATGAAGGAGAGTGCGGTGCACACCAACCTGGTCCCAAGCTCTATGATCGCATCAGGAGAATGGGATACTTTTGGCCCTCCATGATGCATGAGGCAATCGTATACGCCCGGAAGTGTCACGCATGTCAAGTACACGCAAATTACATGCACCAACCTCCGGAACATCTACATCCTTCGGTTACGTCGTGGCCGTTCGAGACCTGGGGAATGGACATTGTCGGTCCTATAAATCCTCCGTCAGTCAAAGGTGACCGGTTCATCCTGGCAATCACCGATTACTTCTCCAAATGGGCTGAAGCAGTTCCACTCAGAGAAGTCAAGACGAGCAACGTCATTGCATTCATCAAGCACCATATCATCTACCGGCATGGTGTTCCAAGACGAATCATACACGACAATGGTCCTCAATTTATCAGCAACGCCTTCATAAGGTTCTGCGAAAAGTTCAAAATTCAGGACATCTCGTCAACAGCCTATAATCCCACAGCAAACGGATTAGCTGAAGCCTTCAACAAGACTATCATAAAGCTCTTGTCAAAGCTTGTGAGAAATAACAAGCGGGATTGGGATGATAAGCTCGGTGCGGCTCTATGGGCCTATCGTACCACGGTGCGTACACCGACCGGCGCAACCCCATACTCATTGGTGTATGGATGTGAAGCCGTTCTCCCTTTGGAAGTTCAAATTCCATCTCTTCGCATCGCTCTTGCAACCCAGATGACGACCGAAGAACAGCATCAGAAGCACCTCGAAGAACTCGAGATGCTCGACGAAAAGCGCCTGGAAGCTCAGCAGCATATTGAGTTTTACCAAGCCAGAATTTCTCGAGCCTTCAACAAAAAGGTTCGACAAAGGAGTTTTAAGGAAGGGGACTTGGTCTTAACCGAGAAACGTCCTATGATCCTTAACTCCAAGAAGAAAGGCAAATTTGAACCTAAATGGGAGGGACCGTTCGTAGTAGAAACAGTTTACTCGAACGGCGCCTATCGTCTAGTCACCAAAGATGGTGACCGGCTCATGATGCCAATAAATGGCAAATTTCTGAAAAGATACTATCCTTAGTATCCTCAGAAGAACTGAGGTACCGGGAAGTTCCCGGAAGAATACCACATCGGGGTATTCTTAGGGATAACCCGGTCGCTGATGAACAAGAGATCAGTATTCGAATTCCGAATATTCTTGTTTGTCAGAATCTAACTCTCACAAGCACTCTTTTGCTGAGATGAGATCTAATCATTCGATAGACTGATCTCCCCTCACGAAACTTTCAGTGGTTTTTGACTACTCATAGTCTCTACCACACAATTCCCTTGGTCAAACCTTACTACAGTTAGGACCAAAGCCAAATTCCCCTCTCGATTCGTCCAAAGAACGAGAGGTCCACAAATTGATCGATCAAACCCTTCTACGGTTAGGATCGTCTCAAATTTCCCACTTGGTCAAACCTTACTACAGTTAGGACCACAACCAAAATCCCCTCTCGATTCCTCCAACGAACGAGAGTCCACTTTCAATTCAAATGACCAAACCTTACGACAGTTAGGGTCGTTTGAACCTTTCGATTCGATAATCAAACCTTACGACAGTTAGGATTATCCGAATCTTTTCGATTCTCGGAGTGGAGATCTCACTTCTAGTTTCATCTTTTTCGATTCTCGGAGTGGAGATCCCACCCCTAGTTTCACCTGTCGGATCCTGGGGGTGGAGATCCCACCTCGAGTTTCCTTTTCTGCTGAAGATAGAATATAAAATTCTTCCTCTTCAGAGTCAAATGACCAAACCTTACGACAGTTAGGGTCGTTTGAACCTCCCGATTCGGTAATCAAACCTTACGACAGTTAGGATTATCCGAACCTTTTCGATTCTCGGAGTGGAGATCCCGCTCCTAGTTTCATCCTTCGGATCCTGGGGGTGGAGACCCCACCTCGAGTTTCCTTTCCTGCTGAAGATAGAATATAAAATTCTTCCTCTTCAGAATCAAATGACCAAACCTTACGACAGTTAGGGTCGTTTGAACTTTTCGATTCGATAATCAAACCTTACGACAGTTAGGATTATCCGAATCTTTTCGATTCTCGAAGTGGAAATCCCACTTCTAGTCTCACCTTTCCCTTGGCTTTGCTTTCAGAAAAGACAGGGATGAAGTCAATGCTTAACCGGCATTGCCGGGTAGTCTTTCCCGTGAGAAAGACGAAGTCTATGTATTCAAAATCATAGCACCTTTTCCTCTGTCTTTGCTTTCAGAAAAGACAGGGATGAAGTCAACGCTTGACCGGCGTTGCCGGGTAGTCTTTCCCGTGAGAAAGATGAAGCCTATGTATTCAATATCATAGCAGTAAGTCTAAGAGAAGCAATTTTCTTAGCACAACGTTACATGCGGAACAGATTTAGATAATTCGCATGCTAGCCCGATTCAAACGGCAATCGGTAAAGGCAAGTCAAACCCGTTGAAGGCTGGGGGTTTGCCAAAAATCCCAAAGTCAGTGCCTAACACGCATTGCCGGTTAGTCCTTAACCGTAAAAAGGGACAAAAGCCCACATATTCCACATTGTGGCAGGTTGTTATTAATAACACCATAATCCGGGCTTCACACGCACGGGGAATTTTATCCCGAATCCTAAGGAGGGATAAGTCAGTGCCTAACACGCATTGCCGGTTAGTCATTAACCGTAAAAAGAGACAAAAGCCCACATATTCCACATTGTGGCAGGTTGTTATTAATAACACCATAATCCGGGCTTCACACGCACGGGGAATTTTATCCTGAATCCTAAGTAGGGATAAGTCATCGCCTAATACGCGGTGCAAAATGCCCTTTTTCCATATAAAAAAAATGATGATAGAGTTACGAACTCAAAGTCATAGCATTAAGGGCTGGGGGTGCACCAAAACATCCTGTTAAAAGAAGCAAGTACAGAGTCTCTCATAAAGGATCAAGACAAAAGCATACAACAACAAGTTCGTCAACCCGAAGGCAGCTGACGACTAAGAATATGAGACTCTAAACCGGAGAGCCTGTCCATATAGCTCTGCTCGAACTCCGCCTGCAAGCTAGCTCGGACAGAATCCTCGGAACTGCTCAGGACCTCCGCGGCTTCAGTTCGCAGCTTCATCAATCCCTCCTGCGTTGATCCCAGCTTGTCGAGTGTCCATTCACGAGAATGCTCCAATCCAACCAGGTCCTCGGTGATTATAGCAGCAGACTCTTCAGCACGTCCCAAGGCCTCCTTCAGCCTAGCTATCTCTGCACGAGTAGAATCTAGGGAACTGAGTAACTCGCCTTTGCTGGTGTCCTTCTTCGCCAGGTTGGCCATCAGCTGCGTAACAGATTACTCACGGGCCCGAAGCTCGCTGCCGATGGAAGATCTTAAGTCACGCCACTGAGTCATTCTATCCTTTATCTGAGAGGACATGAAAGAAGAAGCTCCACCAGCCTTCAAATCCCTCAACTCTCGAACCTCTGACTCCAGAGCAGTAAAATCAGCAGTGAAGGAATCAACCAACTCTGGGTATCCTTCTTCCCTCATCATCAGCATGTGGCGAGAAAAGGAACGCCTGAACTGGTCAAAGCAGTATCCCCGGAGAAGGAGTTTCTCAATCATGCCATTATAAAAGGCGATAAAGAAGCTGAGGTCCGCGCGAAAGATCTCTTTATCAGGATCAGTGTCGCCCAAAAGGATGCGAACACACTCGTGTAAAGATGATCGAGCTCCTGCAAACAACAGTGGGGAGAGTTAAGAGATTATCAAATACGACAAGGAAACCCGAGAGGAAATTCGAAGTATACCTGTACTGGCGGAAGTTCCCTCGGGTGGAGGCACGGGAGACTCTGAGACGACAATAGGATTAGCCATGAAGGGTGTATCGACCCCTGCAGGCAAACCAGTCGTATCTCTCGGCTGTGGCAAGGAGACATGGCTCCCAAGCAAACTATCAGCCCCAGAAACTGCAGCAGCATCAGGCGCAACGCCTGGTCCTACAGTTATATCTCTTTATTAGTCAAAATGGAAATTTAGGCAAATAAAGAGAATAGGGGTGATAAGATCAATGGCATACCCGCAGGTCCACCGGCTTCTGAAATACGGGGAGGGTCGGCTGTCAAAGGAGAATCAGTCCTAGTGGCTGATGAGGTACCTGTGAGTGTATCGCTCGTAAAGAGCGGTCCCGCAGTTCCTTTGACGGCCTGTTCAGCCAGCATATCGACTAGCAGCCCAGCGTCAGGACCGCAGAAACTCGGCGCAGAGGCATTCCCCTGGCCTTCAAAACCTACATCATGAAAGGATTCACCCTCAGTCGAGTTTTCTTTCCCCATGATCAAAAGAGATATTATCAGATGCAGGTATACCTGAGTAAGAAGCGGTGGGCTCGACACTATACTCTGGCCCAAGATCAATGTTCAAATCGATGCCCAGAGAACCGTCATGAAGGGCGTCGCACATCTGCTGCACGAAGCAATCCATGTTTTCTGGACTAGGGGATACAGGAGGCAATGGGAGTTCACCCTCTTCAAGGAACTCTGGAACATAAGGCATGGTTACGAATTCCAGAAGGAAGATCATGCTAAAACAATAAAAATGACGGAGGGTTACCTTCCTCCCTGTCGGCAAAGCCTTCGGAATCTGCTCCATGAGAGCGTTGATCAACAGGAGGTCTATAGGCAATCTTCTTCCTTTTCAAAGGACCACCCCTCTTGGAACCGACGGGACGATTGTGCGAAGTTTGTCCACCAAACTTGGATTTCGCACGACGTGAAGCGAGAGGTTCATGGTCATCGGCCGATCCACCTGAAACAACAAGGATTATTTCACGTACCAAAGTTGAGGAGAAGGAAATCAAGAAGCATGACAAACCTGCATCAAGTTCTACTTGGTCGGTGTCTATGCCCATTTCCTCCTCACAAGCTTCATCGCCATCCGCAGGAAGGTGCTCTCCATCAACTTTGCTTGAAGGAGGAGATTGAGCAGGCCTCTTCCCCTGCTTCCGAGCAGCCGTCATAGCAGCCTGAACTAAGTGCTCAGACTCTAACTCCGAAAGGCTCTTCACACCTATGGATTCATAGGCAGAAAGGAACCACTTGCAGCTAAGAAAGGTGATCGTCGGTTTGCGCTTATACGAAGGAAGAGCAAACTGAGCCCCGGTGCAACCAACCATGGTCCATAACCACGCTCGTATACCGTCGACAAGCCCTCCCTTAACCTGTAAACCACGGCTCGGATTCCCAACATATAGTTGGTCGTAGCCGAACTGACGTGTGAAACGGCAGGGAAGGTAAGGCTCGATATGGCAACGGTTCTTCACCCGAAGAACAAGATACCCGATGCGGATGTTTACCAACCATCGGAAGCAACCGACGTCGAGAGCAGTCCGGTTAGTTCGGGGTTTCTCCATATTAGTCAACTCCTCGCCATAACGTCCAGAAAAGTGAGGAAAGCACTTGAAGAGTTCCCAGTTCCGACGAACTTGAAGTTCTTGTTGTACATCTTCAAATTTCTTCCCAAGCCACCTACTCCTCTCCAACAGTTGTAGGAAAGGAACAGGGGTGTCAACGATGCGGGGAGCTGACATCAAGTCAGGCCGGTGTAGAACGAACCACGCCATCAGATAAGCATAAGGCAGCTCAACCTTCGGGCAGGTAAGCTCGGTCGAGGGCTTAGAACCCACATGGGTAAGAACACGAACTACGCCCCTGAGCCCGCAATGAATGCTGGCCACCATCGCTGGAAGCAAGGACAGCCCCCGCCCATAGGCTAACTGGACTGCCGGGAAGAGCACCTCGACTGGTAAGTCATCCGAAGACTGGTATGGAACAACGCACTTCTTCAACCAGAGTGCGAGGTAGCCGGCCAACAGAGACCGAGGCTCAATAGACTTCTGCGCACGACGGAGGAAAGAACGGAACGTGGTCCCGGCGGGAAAAGCTCCCTCGGCGCTGACAATAGTATAAGAATGAGTTTCATTCTTCTCCATCAGCTCGTTAATAGCGGTGAAGTCCAAGACATCCAACTCACGGATGGGTCCAATGAAATCACCCTCCAGGTTTTGAAACAAATAAACGGAGAACTGCTTCAAGCTGATCTTCTTCTTCGTCTTAGCTGGAGCAGAAGTTTGGAGCAGTGAGGTATGGTAGTGGCATGTGAGATCCCAAAGGGTGTCATACATATCAGGGTTATCTTTCTTTAGCAAATCCAACTGCTGGTTGGAAGGAAAGTACTCCTGATACGGGCAATCCCCCATCGGAAGGCCCGAAACCTGGTGCATCTCATGAAGAGCCAGCCCTAGTTCCCCGCCGCTTGTGAGGAAAGTGTTGCTATCAGGCATGTATGTCTCTAACAGTGCCAAAAAGTGGCGGCAACTGACTGGGATCCCGTACATGGTAGCTCGTATGGGCGCATATAACCCACTATCCTTCAGATCCCTCTCCCACCTCCCCAGAACATAGCCGGTCATGCGGGTCCACCACCCCTTGCCCGGCGAAGAAGCCCAACCGTAGCATCGGTAATCTAGTGGAGGTAACTGTCTTCCAAGCTGAGCTAGACGATTCCTCATGGTAAGAGCAGCCGCCGACACCTCACCTGGAGGTGCGGTGTCGAGACCCATGATCCCGGGGCGAAGACCGCAAATGGATTGATACCCCAGAGAACCGGGACTCTTATGATGAGAAATGTATCCGCACTGAATGTGGACAGCAGCATTGGTAAGAGACCAGGACATCTGTCGCCCCACAGCCTGTCTCTCCAAGTGAGTAAAAGAACACTGGCGAGGAATGGAGGGAATATATAAAAGAGCTCCCTCGTCAAGGGTTAGCCAATGCTCCTCAGCAAGAGTCAGCACGGCAGGATCCTCGGTGCGATCCCCGAATAGGAAATCTGGCTTCTTTAAAGCCTAAGTAGAAGTAGCATCTGCGGTGAGGGGAGCATCGGTGATAAGTTGGCGTAAACAGTGACGCCCTCCCTCCTTTATCAGACGACAGAATTCGTCTGAACGATCACGGCCAAACTGCGGAAGTGGATCGATGATCTGCCTAGCGGAAGCTGAAGAGAACACTTCCTTGCTGCAACCGGTAGGGGCATGGTGAGGGAGGCTACCCCCGGGAAAATCGACTGCAACAAAGCATGAAGATGGGGTCAGAAAATTCATGTCATAAAGGCAAGATAAGATTACTTGCGGGATAACCGGAGCGACGATTTCGAGTGTCCTACACCGAGAGGACGGTACGTATTATCACGTAGATACCGTGATAATGCATACCGACCTGTAAGGTGTAAGACGACACGAGATCGCCCCGATATATCCGAAGACTTGAATTGGCTAAAGCAAAACAAGTCTGAAACCTTAACCCCCGCGGGAGGGGTATCGGTTCTTCCTTCATGACCCACGAGAGGTCAATCCGGGATACAGAAAATCAAAATCCTCACCCCCATAAAAAGAAGCCGCTGAAGAAGATACAGCGGGAGCCTCCTCCTCGCTGTGCTGCGAGTGGGAGCGACTCCTGGAAAGCTGAGCACGACGAGAAGACATCACAAATCTGCAGTGAAGAGCAGTACATCAGGTACAATATATAATACACGAAATATCGAAAAAGGGGAAATTAAGCACTTGGACTTGAAATCCTATAAACAAATAGGATTTTGCAGTTAAAGTCTAATTAAACCTACGAATTTCGTGCATGCAAAACGATAATCGCCGTTTCGCGATAAATTTTGGTGAAATACCCAAAATACCCCCCGTGCTCAAGGCCAAATTCAGGCCAAGGACACGTGTGACTCGGGTCATGGTCATTATACTTGATCATCTAACATCCCGGTACCCTATAACTCTAATCAAATTTTGCAAAAAAGTCCTTTTGCAGAATTTGGTCAATTTTACATAAAAGCCCCTCCTCAAACTTTTGGTTTTGCATCCACGTGCCTTTACCGAAAATTCGATCAAGAGTTTGGGGTCAACACTCTCTGAATTTCAGCCCCAAATTCGTGGTTATTTTGCAAATTAGACCCCAAAAAATTATATGGGCTGTTTTGCAAATAAACCCCTCCAAACAATTCCTTTAATCCTCTTGCACAAAGCACCCCCTCTCTTGAGGAAACAAACATGAACCCTAATCCCGAATGTCAATTCATGTTTGCACAAAAACCCCCACAAAATTTCAGCCACATTTTGCAAACAAAACCCCCAAAGTTTCGGTTTTTGCAATAAAACCCCCAAGTGAGTATTTCATCCATAAACCCTTATCTATTGCAAACATAAATGTATGATCTTTGCAAGAAAATAAGGGGATTGTGAAGAGAAACTTACCAAATCAAGAGAGACTCCTCCGGGCTCGGAAATGCAAGTTGAAGCCCTCGTTTGGGAGAGGATGCGATTCCGGCAAATGGGTACCCGCCAAAAATCCAAATCTCTCGAAGGATTGATGGATTCTACAATGGAGGAAACTTGGCTTGGGGAAGAAGAAGACCAAAACCGAATAGGGGAGAGGGGGGCTCGGTTTTGAGGGATGGC
>BQKN01000566.1:946134-956511 GCA_022839385.1 Asparagus kiusianus
CCATGCAGCGGATGAGGGAGATGCACGACCAACAGATCGCGGCAATGACGGTTCACCAAGGAGAACCGAGTCAACGCAATCCAGAGGAGCATGAGCGGGAAGCGGATAATGTCAACATTCCTCCCGTCAATACCAACACTGGGGGTGGTCCCGCAGAAGATAATGCAAAAGAGGACCATGTCACCTCACCCCGAAGCCACTCGAAGACTGAGACAAGTGAGGACAGGAAGATGAAGGACCTGGAGAGCAAAATCAACGCCTTGATGAGTGCTCAAGAGGTAAAAAGGTCTGGTATACCCTGCCCCTATCCAAGGGAGTGGGAATCGATCCCATATCCGGCAAAGTTTAATCTGATTAACTTTACGCCGTTTGATGGGAAGGGTTCCCCTACCCAGCATTTAATCTACTTCAAGTCTCATTTAGGAATCATTTCCGGAAATGAGCCCCTCATGGTGCGGTCATTCGTCGGCACTCTTCGCGGAGCTGCCTTCGATTGGTATCGCCGTCTCAAGCCTGGAAGCATCAATGGCTGGGATGACATGGAGGACATGTTTTTAACCAATTTCTTTGATGATGACACCGAGGTTTCAATCGGTACGCTGTTCGATGAAAAGCAAAAGAACGGCGAGACGGTTGAAAACTTCGTGAAGAGGTTCCGGAACAAAGCTATGAATTGCAGGGATCCGGTCAGCGAGGATTTCATCCTTGAGACTTGCCACAACAATTTGACGCTCGACATCCTTGAAGCCATGGGAATGGCGCCATCTAAAACCTGGAAGGATTTGAAGATGCGTGGAGAGCGAGCTGAACGATTCCTCAAGAGAAAAAAGGCAGAGAGGGGACAAATACCCAACAATACCCCGCAAACAAATTTTACCCCCAAGGGTAAAGGGAAGGCGCATGCGAAGGCGGTGGTCGCAAATCAAGTCTTTGAAGTGCAAGCACAACCGCAACAGCAGCAACAGCCGCAGCAGCCGCAGCAGCAGCAACAGAGGGCGCCTCAACAACCGAGATGGCAGCAACAGCCCCATAAGCAAAAGGTTGGGGAGCCGAGGTTCCCAAAAGTCTACTCGTTCAAAGAGGATGAAATCCCCGGTATCTTCAAGTATTTGGTCGAGAATAACAAGATCAAGCTGCCGCCGATTCAGGATCAAGAAGATGCCAAGAGGGTCAACGATCCGAAGTACTGCGCATTCCACCGAGCAGTGCACCATCCTACCAAGGTATGCTACGCTCTCAAGGACAAAATTCAGGCCCTGATCGATGTTGGGGTCATCACTATGAAACAGCCTAAAGAGAAGAAGGTGGGTGCAAATACCGTGTCCATTAGCTTTGGATCTGTTCCCTCGAGTTGGTTCCAACACGAGTCAGTGATCAAAGCGGCGGTGAAGACAGTAAACGATGACCCACACCAGCAGCGCCAGAAAGGGCTTGTGCCACACACAGCCCCAAATGGTGAGATCTTGTGGGTTCATCCGGATTTGATCACAGATGAGCAATGGGCCGGGACCTCTTCCACAAAGAATAAGAAGAAGTCGAAAAGGAAGGGCAAATCCTGTTACGGGGCCTCTGCTATACCGGGGGTCGATGACGACAAAATTCCTAATTTATACTAAACATCGGAGAATGAGAGCCGTTGGATCGAAATCTTATCCAAAAACATCAAAAATCAGCCATAGATTCTTAACTAATTGTACGTCGTATCGATGCCAGCATCAATAGGGGTATCAATGCTGGCATCGATACGGACATCAATGCTGGCATCGATGCCCCCATTGATGCTGGCATCGATGTCCAGCCCACTCTAATTTCTATCCGAACTTCCTCCTTATGTTGGGCTTTTGACAACTTGGGCTTTTGGCTTTGGGCTTTGGCAATTCTTGGGCTTTAATTCTTCTTCTTAGCTTGGGTTTTTGGATAATTTGAAAATTAATTTTCCAATGGGCTTCTTTGTTTTATTTCTTCATTTAATCAATGGGTTTTTATTGAGAGATAGGAGTTTGAGATTTATTCTTCATTATCCTGTAATTAAAAGATAAAAACAATTATTAGTGGTATATTTATTCATATAAAATAGATAATATGGGTATAAAATTGCAATAAATATGATTATCAAATACCCCCACACCTAAACTTTTGCTAGTCCTCTAGAAAAGAAAGAAAAAGAAAATCATAACTCACTTTCGCAGGAATCGCGGTTGTATTTAGCGCATACAATAAGCCTTTAAACCCCTAGGTTACCCTAGTAGACGAGTTGTAGTCTCGTGAGGGTTTGCAGTGAATATACCCATAAAATTCGGTCAACTTGCCAAGTTAAATAAGTAAGTAAATAACTAATTTTTTTGATATATTTAGACATTCTAATTGAAGCTAGTTAATAATCAAGAAAACGTTTTTATATATAACTCCAATGTAAATCCCTTAGAAAATCTTTTTCATTATAGCAATATAAAACTAAGTCAAATCTTAGAGATTTAATTTAAAAGTTTTGAAAAGAACATGCTAACTCTTTATTTTAAATAACTTTCAAGTTTCTTGATCAAAAATTGTTTTTCAAGACCATATATACAAAACAACAATATATATAAAAAAAATGGTTAGTATTATATATATATATACATATTTTTTTCACTCTATAATTCTTAATGATTGTTTTCTATTTTAACGGGCTTTCTAAGTGACCATTTAACGAGTTTTGGGCTAATAAATCCCAACCCAATTAGGCTTAGGTCATTAAGTATAGAAATACTCCTTGGGCTTAATTACTCAGTCAAGTTAGGCTTTATAAGATAGAATCACCTTGAATTTAAGAGTTTTTTTTTTGTACCCATTTTTTGCACTCTTCTTTTATAAGGTTAGTTTTTTTAATATATATATGTGTGTAAGTATATATAGTTTTAAAAAAATGTGTAAATCAAGATAACTTAAAAAAATAGTTTCAACTCTAAGTTAAGCATGCAAAAATTTTATTATTTTTAATTAAAAATCTAAGGTAAGACTTAAATAAAGTATACCAGTTGAAAAATCATTTCTTAAGAATTTTAGTTGGAGTTATCATAAAAGGTGAACTTGAGTATGTCACTAACTAGGAATTAGAAAATTTAAAATCTATCAGTTAGATCAATTATTACTTAACTCTATTAAATTGGCAAGTGAAAATATTTTTATATTTTTTTAAAACAAAAACTATGTCAAAAAATGCAACAAAAGGATAAAATAAAGAGGAAAATATGTACTTCCTACCCCCACACCTAAATTTTACATTGTCGTCAATGCAAATTCACCGATGCACAAAGTAAAGCAAATAAGAATTGAAGAACTTATATTTGTTCGGTCAACAATGATGATAAGAATCTGTAATTATTGTTAGTATGAGGATGAAGAAATCAAATAAGAGAAAAAAATTATAATAATTTTTTATTTTTATTTTTTACAGATAATGAGGTTCATGAAGAACCAACACCTCTTCCTCTCCGAGCGTAGAAAATTCTAAAAATGGTTTCAGATGTTGACCATTTATTTTAAAAATGTTACCATTTTTAGGATTTTCTATCTCGACAGCCCCATGCAGAAAAACTTGTTTGACAAAAAATAGACCTGTCCATCTTGATCTTAATTTTCCAGGAAAAAAATATAATTTTGAATTGCACAATAAAACTTTCTGTCCTGGAAAGAAATTTCTTCGTAAAATTGATTTGTCATGAAAAATCTTGGTTTTTTATTTGTAAATTTTTGAGTTTATGTACGCATCATTTCGAATTTCTTCGAACTCATTTATTTGGAGCAATCTGTTCTTACCTACCGAGTCTGAGTCAAAATTTAACTGCTTTATTAATCACATTGCTCGATGCTCCAACTCCACTGGTAGGTGACAAGCTTTCCCAAATACTAGTTTGTATGGTGACATCCTCAAATTGGCCTTAAAAACTGTTCTATATGCACACAGAGCATCACATAATTTTATAGACTAATCATTTCTGTTATGATTAACTGTTTTTTTTAAGATTTGTTTGATCTGCCTGTTTGTGACCTCTACTTGTCCACTGATTTGGGGGTGATAAGGAGTTGACAATTTGTGTGTGATTGAATTTTTTCTCATCAAAGCCTCAAAAGAACGATTACAGAAATGTGTACCGTTGTCACTGATGATCGCTCGGGTACTCCAAACCGTGCGAAAATATTCTCTTTCAAAAACTTGACAACGACCTTATTGTCATTAGTTTTGTAAGTTACCGCCTCAACCCATTTTGACATGTATTCAACGGCTACTAGAATGTAAACATTTCCAAAAGAATTTAGAAATGGTCCTATGAAATTGATACCCCACAGATCAAAAAGTTCAACAGATAAGATGGGTTGTAAGGGTATCATATTTCTTCTAGTGACTTTTTCTAAAAGCTGACAGCGATTACAGGGTTTGCAAAACTCGTATGAATCTTTAAAAAGAGTGGGCCAGTATAGCCCAGATTGGAGAATTTTTTTAGCTATTTTTCTTGGGCCAAAGTGGCCCCCACATGCTTGATCATGACAAAAGAATAGAACACTCCTAGTTTCTTCAGTGGGAACACACCTCATAAAGATCTGATCAGGACAGTATTTGAACAGATATGGATCATCCCAGTAAAAGTATTTTACTTAGAAGAGAAAACGGGATCTATCCTATTTGGACTAATGAGAAGGGATCTGGTTCATGACTATGTAGTTCACAATGTCGGTGAACCATGGAACAGATTGGATTTCTAGGAGTTGTTCATCTGAAAAATGTTCATTGATTGGGACGGTTGATGTTGGTACATTTAGGAGTCGAGGTGATCTGCTATGGGGTTCTCTGTTCCCCTTCTGTCAAGAATTTGGATGTCAAACTCTTGAAGTAGGAGAATCCATCTAATGAACCATGCTTTAGCATCCTTTTTGGTTAAAAGATACTTTAGCGCGGTATGATCTGTGAAAACTTTGGTTAAGGAACCGATGAGGTAGGACCTGAATTTTTCTAAGGCAAAGACTACAGCTAAAAACTCTTTTTCTGTGACAGAGTAATTTTGCTAGGCATCATTCAGAGTCCTACTGGCGTAGTAGATCACATGCAGTTTTCCATCAAACCGTTATCCTAAAATAGCACCAATCGCAGAATCAGATGCATCACACATCAATTCGAAGGGTAAGGTCCAGTCCGGTGCATGAATGATAGGAGCTGTGGTTAGCTCCTTTTTTAGATATTCAAAAGCTTTGAGGCAGTCGGGAGAGAAGACAAATGATGTATGCTTGGCTAAGAGATTGGTCAAGGGTCTAGCAATTTTGCTGAAATCCTTGATGAAACGTCGGTAAAAACCAGCATGGCCAAGAAATGATCTGACATCTTTGATAGTTTTAGGAGGAGGGAGATTAGAAATGAGATCTACCTTAGCTTTGTCCACTTCGATTCCCCTATTGGAAACTACATGTCCTAAGACAATGCCTTGTTTGACCATGAAATGACATTTCTCCCAATTAAGAGTCAGATTTTTCTCCCTACACCATTCTAGGACCAGTTTAATATGATGCAAACATTAGGAAAATGTGTCACCAAAAATGAAAAAGTCGTCCATGAAAATATCGAGAAATCGCTCTACCATGTCGGAGAAAATACTAATCATACAAAGTTGGAATATGGCCTGTGTGTTGCATAATCCAAAAGGCATGCATCGGTAAGTGAATGTTCCATACGGGCAAGTGAAGGTGGTTTTCTCCTGATCTTCTGGAGCGATAGGGATTTGATTGTAACCTAAATATCCATCCAGGAAACAATAGAACTCGTGTCCTGCTAAATGCTCTAACATTTGGTCAATGAAAGGAAGAGGGAAGTAATCTTTCCGAGTGGCTAAGTTGAGTTTTCGGTAATCAATGCAAACTCGCCATCCAGTTTGGATCCGAGTGGGAATCAGCTCATTAGCCTTATTTTGGATCACGGTGATCCCAGATTTCTTTGGAACAACTTGGACCGGACTCACCCATGAACTATCAAAAATGGGATAAATAATCCCATGATCGAGACATTTCAGAATGTCTTTCCTAATGGCTTCTTTCATCACTGGGTTTAACATACGTTGAGGATCTCTAGTAGGTTTAGCGTCATCTATCAAATGGATTCGGTGTTGAACAATGGTTGGACTAATCCCTTTGATATCAGCCATGGTCAATCCAATGGCTTCCCTATTCTCTCTTAAAACATCTAAGAGAGCTTCCTTTTCACCGGTAGTCAAATCAGAAGAAATGATAACTAGTAAAGACTCGTTTTCCCCTAAGTAGGCATACTCTAGATTTTCAAGTAGAGGTTTGAGCTCTAACTTAGGGGGTTCCTCCACAGATGGGCGAAGCTGGACTCAGGGTTCTATCTCCAAAGGTTCTCATTGCCAGCCAACAGTAGAAACATGATTGATCAGCGGTTCTATCTCTAGTTCGTCATCAGAAAGCTCCTCAATCATTAAATCAGATGCATTTGAATCAGACTCACACTCTCCCTTTTGTTGTTCACTGGATATTCCTTGAATAAAATTCACTTCCATGGGTTCATCAGAGGATCACTAGGCTGCCTTCCTAGGTTAAAGATATTGAGGTCAACAATCATATTCCCAAAAGATAGTTTCATCTGACCGGTTCTATAATTTATCAAAGCATTTGAGGTGGCTAAGAACGGTCTTCCTAGAATGACGAGGATTAACTTTTGAGATTAGAAACGGGCTGTATTTCCAAGATAATAAAATCAACAGGGAAAATAAACTCTCCAACTTTGATCAGAACATCCTCTACCTCTCCTTTGGGAATTTTTACAGATCTATCAGCTAACTACAGAGTGCATCTTGTCAGTTTAAGTTCTCCTACACCTAGCTGTTGATAGACTGAATAAGGAAGGAGGTTGACGTTGGCTCCCAAGTCTAGAAGTGCCTTATCAATATGAGTGTTACCTATGACGCATGGAATTATGGGACAACCAGGGTCCTTGTATTTTAACGGCATGGGTTTTGAAAAATTTTCACTGAGGTTGGCAGCTAAGAAGACTTTATTGGGGACATTGGTGGTTCTTTTCTTAGTGCATAAGTCCTTCAAGAACTTTGCATAAGAAGGAATTTGTTCGATTGCATCTAGGAGAGGGATGTTTAAATGTTTCTAGGATTTTCTCAACCTGCGGGGAGTTTTTCCTAGGTTTGAGTCTATTTGGAAAGGGGGCAATGGGTCTATACGTATCTAGATCAGGCTCAATCTCATGTTCAGCATTTTGGTCATCGGAAGGAATTGCTTCATTGGAAGGAGTGTGTTGGATGGGAGAAGGGGTTTGATCCGGTGGCATTCTAACTTGGTTGTCTATTTGTTTGCCTGATTGCAGTGTGTGAACTGCATTCACATGAGCTGGATAGGTTGAACTGGATCCATTGTCTTTAGGGTTTGCAACAGGTTGACTTGGGAATTTTCCTTTCTCTCTCTCACTCACGGCAGTGGCTAGTTGCCCAAGTTAGGTTTCTAACCGGGCTATGACTTGAGTGTTCGAGTTGAGCACTTGGCCGGTGGTTTGCATGAAGGAATTTAGAGTGGTGGATGACTGGGTCAACATGTTGGTAGTTTGTGTAGAAGCTTTGATCATAACTTCTAAACCCTTTTCTAAGACACTCAAACGTTTGTCATAGTCAGAATTTGAAGGATTTGTAGCCTGGTGAGGATGATGATGTTGGGTTGGAAAAACTGGGTTAGCTTGTTGAAAATTGTTTGGTGCGTTGAATGGAAGTGTATTTCTCCTAGGGAATTGTGGGTTAGACGCGGGAATGAGTTTTGATTTCCGGGAGAGTTTCCTTGGTTCCAAACAAAATTGGGATGATTTCTCCAACCTGTATTGTAGGTTGGAGAAAATAGATCATTTCTAGGGTGTTGGAATGCAGCGTTCATCTGTTCTAAAGCATGATTGTTTCCTAGGAGAGGGCATTCCTCTGAAACATGGGTAGAAGACTGACAGTTAAGACATCCCGGGGCAGAAATATGATTGATTTGAGCTGGAGCTCGTTCCTTAACTTCTAAGGCTTCTAACCTCCGCAGAATTGTTACCATCTTTACTTCAGAAGCAATGCTTGACTCCAGAAAAAGACCACTAGACTTAGATTGGGGAACTGATAAAACCCTGTCATCACAGTTTTCTCACTGCATTGTTTTCTCGGATAGACTCTCTAGGAATTCCCAAGCTTCATCGGTGTTTTTCCTCATAAAATCTCCCTGACACATCGATTCTAAAGATGTTTTTGAAGAATAGTCCAATCCTTCATATATGACTTGGCATAATCGTTATTTTTCTAGACCATGATGAGGACATTGGATTAAAAGATCATTGAATCAGTCAAAATATTTCCAGAATGGCTCTCCTGGGACAATTTTAAAGTTTTGAATACTGTTCCTAAGCTTTACCGTTTTATGAATAGGAATTATTTTTTTTGAGAAAAATGGTGACAATTTCCTCCTAAGTTGAGATGGAATTTATCGGTAAGCTATATAGCCATTTTTTTGCTTTGTACTTAAGAACAAATGGAATAAACCTAAGCTTAATCGCATCTTCGGTTAATTCTCTCATTTTAATCATAATACACACTTCCTCAATTTCCGAGATAAAAATATATGCATCTTCTGTTTCATTTCCTAAGAATTTGGGAAGCATGTTTATGTAATGCGGTCTAAGCTCGAAATTTGCTCCATTTGCATCGGGGAGCCTTGTGCAAGATGGAATTGCATTTCTGGTAGGGTGACACATATCCTGGAGAACGGGTTGATTTGCCATTTCTTGGATTGGTTCAACACGGATTAAACGATGAGAATTATCTCTAACCCAAGTTTGCATACACCAAAACAACTTCTTTTTATAATTTTTTTTAAAGAAAGAAAGAAAATTAGTTTTTTTTATGAGAAGAAAAGGATAAAGAAAAATCCTAACTAAAACAATCACTTTTTAATCACTCTAATTCTAGGGTTTAGCCTAACTCAACCAGACCAGCTCCTAACCAAAAACTCCTACAGTGAAAAGATTAAAGTTTTACCCAGGTAGTTAGCCAGGTAAGGATAGTACTAGAGGGTGATCAGAGATCAATTAAGTACCTCGTTCCTTGTGGAGCGCTTTACGCAACCCCTAAACCTTGCCTTAGACACCAACTAATCTGAGAAAACTTAAACCGTTTCACTTAAGGATTTCTTGTTCCTTATTGAGCTCGAATCCTTAGGGGCCAACGTCTCATGAGTTTTAGAAGGCTTGGGTTTGTGAAGTGAGGAATTAGTGATTTATGGGCTAAGGAAAGGGTGATGAAATCCCTTACCTTAAGTGTGTGCCAAATCAAGTGCTACAATCACTTTGGTGAATTCCTACACTATATGAAATGCAACCCTAGAAATTAAAAGCGACTAAAAAGGATGATAAAAAGAAAATCTTTATATTTTTTATTAGGGTTAACAATCAAACAACTATGAGAAGGGGGAACATTGTTTGAGTTTATTATCTTGCTAGTTAATGTCCAACTGAAAGATGGATTTTATTATGGTCAACAAAAATAAAATCTTTTTTTTTTAAATCCTAATTGTCTCTAATTGTGAAGCTAATTAAAGAGGGTGGAATTGAAAACGCTAAAAAGAAGACTGACCCGAAAGCAATTCTCCAAGTTCTTCTTGATCTTCAATCTAAGATTTTTAAGCTCCAAGCGGTTCCTTCACAAGAAAACACACAAGTTAAAGAACCAAAATAATAAAATCTTATTTAAGCACCTTCCCCGGCAACGACGTTAAAAACTTGATGCGACATAATTATTGTAGGCGTATAAAATTGCCTATAGGTCCCTTAGCACAGCTCGACGACGCCGATTCAACAAACGGACCATCGGGCGACGTATCCAAACAAAATTGTTAGCCCACAACACCGAAGCCAAGCGATATGCGACGAAGCGGACTAACGAGGCTAACGAACCGCAAGCAAACAACGGAATGCATCCATTCGCATGCGGGATCAAGCCAACGGTTCGAGGAGTCAACGAGTCATCTAAACAAGAGAGGATTCTGATGAATCACGATCGAATCAAGATCGTTTTAGACTCAAACTCAGAAGGGGAGTTACTGCCTAATCTAGAATCAAGTCAACGAATCTTTTCCAGATCAATCAACCACCCAAGTCAACCACAAACCGGAAACAACGGAAAAGACCGAAACGAACAACACCCGAGGGGACTCGGCCGAAACCGAGCCACCCCAAGGTGGCTCGGCCCAAGCCGAGCCACCCTAAGGTGGCTCGGTGGCCGAGCCACCCCAGGGTGGCTCGGCATGAGCCGAGCCACCCTGCGGTGGCCGGCAAACCCCCCCTCCCCCTTTTGTGTTCTGACACGTGCA
>BQKN01000566.1:966795-1025914 GCA_022839385.1 Asparagus kiusianus
TTATGTCAACTTAAGTGGACACCAAGCCTTTGTCCACCAAACTTTCTATCCACTCATTTATATATATAAAAAGACTCTTCATATATAGATATATGTATAGATATATGGTTAATGTGAATGTGACCTTGGTCAATTGAGCACTCTACAAAAGGAATTCTTAAACTGCACTGGAAATCTTAGATACGATTCTACACAAAGTACATCATAATTTGCTCTCGGCTAATTTCCTCTTCAGAGTTCAGCAACTAGATCTACAGAGAGGCAGAATGATAATCTAAGCTGGGTAGAAACTCACCAACATGAATCTTAAATTACAGATATATATATAGGAATGAAGAGTCATTACAAATCAACCTTATACCAAACGTATGACATAAATTGAAAGAGAAGAACAGATGGGAAAGAAGGCTTTCTCCAACAATTCTAAATACATTGAAATCCTATCTAATCCTGTGGTTGTAATTGGTTTATCGTAAAAAATATTTAACTTTGAGAGTTTATAATGAAATTGATCTGTTCGGTTCCTCAGAGAGCCTCCCCTCTCAAGTCCCACTCTTGGCTAAGTGGAGCCGCTCAATTAGGATTGTTGGGCTTGGGTTCATGTCCAATCCCTTTCTTGGTCCATGGCCACGGCCCAAACCTTCATCTGCATTACAATGTTGGGCTGTCAATGGATTTAGCTCGGTTGGTATTATATAGGAAGTACTTAGTAGATCAAGGTCAAATTAGTCTCTCAAGGAATGATAACTCACCCATCACTGGTGATCTAGACAGTTAAGAAGTGATCTAGACAGTTAAGAAGTTTCAATATGAATTTTATGGTCTTGGGTTTGATTTCTAGGTAAGTTATCAAAAAAGAAATAAAGAAACAAATGAAAAAAAAGGGGAATGATAACCCTAGAATCACTGCAGAACAAAAGGACTTGAGACCGAGCACACAGATCCATTGCTTTTGTGTTTATGGTTTGGTTTTTCTCGTTCTTTATTTGCTTCAGCCGATTAGTTTTTTAATCCTATTTGAAATAATTTTTTTTTACTGAAAAACCCATTCACCACCCTCTGAGATTGCTTGTAGATCCTAAAACTTGCTCTCGATGCACAATAACTTGTTCAATTAGTTACGTATCCACAATCAAGAAATATTCAACGATTAGGATCCATCGTGTTAACAATGTTGAGAACCAGCACAATGACTATGCGGAAGCTTCAGTCATATCTTGGCTAACTAGATCTTCTTCGTCTCAATAAGGCAAACAATCATCCCAGCAATAGAAACACCACAAGAAGAACAAGATCGAACAAAAGCTTTGGCAATCGCCTAATCCATGGGAAAAGATTTGAATCTTCTATACATAGGAGACTACAAAGATGCATTCTACAAAGAACCCACAAGAAACTCTCTCTCAATCTCAATCAAAACATCCTTAAAAAACCCTAGATTTCTCTCCTTTGTTTTTCTCTCTCTCTTTTTCATAATAAGAATCTCTCCTTAACTTTCCCCTTAATCCTAGAGTTCAAGAACAACTCGGCTTATAAAATATAAAACTGAATACAAAGAATATCTTAGAAAAACTGACCCAAAACTGAGTTGGATCAATTTCAGTCCATGATAGTGTGCGGTGATCGCACACTGTCACTAAACAATGGGTGTATTGTTGACTATGACCGTGACCTATCGTGACCTTGCATTGTGATCATTGACTATTGATGTGGTATGAAGATAGTGTCGAGATTGCAAGTGCACAATCAAGTTGTAGTATAGAAACAATTTCGAGAACAAGATAGTGTGAGATTATTTACATATGAAAAAAACGAGAACAAGAGGGGAGAAAGAGAGTGAACAAATAAAAGAAAATAAAGAATAAACAAGGAGGAGAAATAAGGAAAATAGAAAAGAACAAAATCAAGAGTAGAAAAATTAATCAAAAAGAGGAAAATCTAGATAAGTTAAACATGGAAGAAATCAAATAGAGAAGATAGGAATCGAGAATTGAATCCGCTAGTTAATTTCATTTAGGATTAATAAACTAATCTCTTTTTATCATATTTTACTTTATATTTACTAAGCATAGACTATCAAACCACTTAAGGATAAACAAAACCTATCAAATTATCATCAAAGTAAAAATTTTATTTATGAAAAGAACAATAAATAGATAATAATTCTAGAATTCATAAGCATAACCTATCAAACCATTTAAGATAAGTATAGATTATCAAATTCTTCTTCTACCAATTAGTTTTGTAGTTGATTATCCTAAACGTGATCATTCTGAACACAAAGTGAGCAATCCACAAATTATAAAAGAAATTAAACTACTTTATACAATTCTAGAGTGTTTACCTGATTTAGTTGTATATTTTAGAAAATAAAAATAAAGAAATAAAATCTAGACTAGAAAGCATAAAAGGAGATCTAAAATAAAAATTCACTACAAAAATAAGAAAAAGAACAATGAAATAAAGATCTAAACTATGAGTATGTAGGAAATCTAACTAAAAAAATAAAATAGCTAAAAAAATCTACATTAGAAAATAAAATTATAAGAAAATAAAATCTACAAAGCATAAAAAATAAACAACAAAAATAAAAAACATGAAGTGATTCTAAACTACAAGACATGAAATAAGTCTAATCTAGCAACATAAAAATAAAGAGAAAATAAAATCCTAAAATATGAATTTCTAAAATAAAATATAAAAGAAAAAATTAAAAACTTACAATGCAAAGGATTGGCCTCTTGAAAGTAAATATTCATCTTCATCTTCATCAGCCAAAAAGAAAAACAGAAAATTTAAAAGGTGGAGAATTTTTTTTATTAATTGCAAATATAGTTTATAATTTTGAAAGGTCTTCTCAACTAAGAGTAACCCTTCTCTCTAAATAAAGTTTTTACGAAAACATTTACACTCTAAATCCTCACTCTTTACTCATTTATGGTTTATGGATATGCAATAAACCCATCTCTTACTAGTTTTTCATGCCGCCATCACCATCACATCTCTCCCTTACGTACACCCTCACCTCTCTCTCTCTCCTCTCCATCTCTCTTTCATTTTCTCTCTCCCCTCAAAAAAACCCACACCAGGTCCACCTCCTCCTCTTTCTCTCTCGTTCACGAAACCCAAAGCCTAAGCCTCCCCTACCTTCAGCCCTTGCCGCTGCTCCAGCCTCCACGACCAACGCCTCCCTAACCGTTGCTCCTGTCCTCCGCTGTTCCTCCTCCTCCAAGACCTCCGACAGCCACTAGCATGCCGACCCTCATCCCCCATCTCCTTCGCACCCCCGTCACCGAGCACACCAACAAGTGCCACCACTACCTGCACCGTAGTTTCCTCCGCCACTCTTGCCTAACTCCGACTCCGTCACCACCCAATACCCGAAACCCTAACAAAACCCCCGACCCCGCTCGCCTCCTGCCACCATTCGTGACCTCCAGCTCCCCACGGCCGCTGCCAAGAGTCGTCGAGCCAACGCCCTCAGCCACTCCGACCAGCCACCCGTACTTGGGCAACTCTCCACCGCTTCTCGAGCTCGTCGACCGCCTGCACCCATCCTGTCGTTCACCGAGTCCGCCGTCTAGCCCCTCGCCGAACTCCGACGCCCTCAGCCACTCTGACTGCAACCCCTGTAGGCCAATAGCTATCGCCGCCTCCTCTGTCATGCCGAGCCACCGCCGAGCAGTTACCATCAGCCCCGAGTAGTCGCCGTCAGCCCCGAGCAGCCGCCGAGTCATCACCGTCAGCCCTAGCCGCCGTCGAGCCATCACCGAACAATCGCGCTCCCCACGTCAGATCCGACCCACACCGTCGACGTCAACTTATTCGACGCACCAAGGCAAGATATCGCCTCTCCTTTTTATCATTTCGATATTTACATTCTATATGTGTAGATTAATTGTATTATAATTAATTGCATTGGCTGTTGGTGAATGTTATTGATTTAAATTATAGATGTGTGATGAGTAGCATTTTTGGAATAGTTATCATAAGTTAAAAGAATTATTTTAGAATATTATTTTGAAACGTCAAGTGAGGTGTTAAAATAAGAATTTATGAAATTTTATCGAAAAGGAATTAATTAAGAGAAATTTATAAAATAGGAAAATATTACTTTTCATGCAGAAAGGAATCAATATATTTATTTTACATAAATATTTTTATTTTAAATTAGTTATAATGAGAAATAGTTTTAAATAATAATTTTGCAAAAAGAATATTATTATTTATGATAGTATGACTAATCGTCGTAGAGCGCGACATTTCATATGCAAAACGATATTGGTTTCTAGTTTTTTTACCGTATTATTATATTAGAGAATACGTAAGTACGGATAATTTGTATGAGAAGTTCGGACATCCCAGTGATAAGATAATAATGAATCTCCCTCATCTATTGCATTCATGCTAAAGTATTTTGTTTATGCATTTCATGTTCATTAAAGTTCTCACTTCTGCTTCATACACCTGCTTAATCATGTTTAACATGTCATACTATCTTCATGATCTGTTGACATGTTGAGAACCTTAGTAGTTCATGATTTAATAGTCTCGTGCATCATGAACAGACTTAGTGACATGTGTGAGTGTGTTGATTGGTTAGGTGGTGAACCCGAGTTTTCAATGAATTTATGGTTAACTTAGAAAAACGAGAAGAGTTAGGAAGGGGAAGTCAGTGTTCATGTGATTGGATAAGACTGTTGATGTATCTTCTAGTCTCGTGCAAGTGGTTGGTGTCGCCATTGGGGTTGGTTTGTAGGGCTAAAGTGAAGTGTGTACATCACTTTAGTCAGTGGAATTGTTTCGTCACCCGAGTTTTGCTTGAGTCGGACCACGCAGAAAATAGTTTACGTGTAGTCCCTTGGTCGTATGTGTAGCGGGATTGGATGCACGTAGGGGATTTGTAAATAGCTAGTTATCCGATGACAATAGCGTTGACTCTGTGTGAGATGTGGACCACTGAGCTTTAGGTTGGTTAGTATTTGACCCAGTTATTGTATTCACATAGCTGTATGTTACCATTAGATTTTTAGTTGCATGTATCATTGTCTTTCTTGTTAGTATTATTATTGCTATAGCATGGGTCGTTAGACCGTTTTATTTGTTCATGTGAGATCTTGTCGTGTGCCATGCACGCTGACATACACCTGTTTTCTCTGTTGTGCGTCAGACTTAGGAGACGAACAGGTTTAGTTCGATGATACAGCCGAGCCAGTGTATGCCCAGCTGGAATGTCCTTCCGATGGAGTGGAAGAACAAACTGAAGCCTAGACGTTTTTTTTCTTTTCTGTAGTAGCTGATAAACATTAGAACTCTTTATAGTATTGTCCTTAGTTTGATGATGGATTTAGTTATTTTATCAGTATTTTTCTTTTATCATAGACTATATGTTTTTATTCCTAGTTGGACCGTTTTTGTAATAAGGGTATGTTTGACTCATATTTTTATGTCTGGGATGATTTATTATGGATGATATGTTCATTTCTTATTCTGAATTGTCCTTATATTCTTGCTATTGTGATCGGGGACCAGTGATTGAGATTTACGTATTTAACACTTAGCGTATTAGATTGAGAAGAAAATAAAAAAAAGAAAATAATATAGTGTATATTTCTTCTCAATCTAATACGTCGCGGACTTGTTCAAATTCTGATTCCCGAGTATTTTGGGAAGCGGGGCGTGACAGGTTTTAGTGGTGGCCCATGCAAGTCACGTTCTCGAGTCCTTACTAGTAAGAATATAGTAAACAATTTAGATACATATCATGTTTTATCTGTAAGACTATAATTAAGTTCTTATACTATTATCTTAATAACTATGTTTTAGCTCCTATTTTCTAATGTATTGTTTTGATTTTAACCCTAATTCCTTGATCCTCGTTTTCCTTCAGAACCATGGTGGGTACTCGAGGTTTTAGTAACCCGTCTAGTAGTAGTGCCCTGTAGCCCGAAGTTGATCCAAACTAACTTCTGGCGATGATTCAGGGATTGGTCACTAATCAGCAACACCTGGCTAGATAGCCACACAGAGAGCCTCAGCACTAGCCTCCCCCTTACACAGAGTCTGGAGTTAGAGAGTTTCGATATATGCAGCCTCCTTCCTTTTCTGGTGCCGAAGGACCTTTAGCAGCAAATGAGTTTCTCAAGATCACTGAGACTATTCTCACGGTGACCTACATTTCCCATGCTGAATGGGTGGACCTCATGGATATTCAGCTCACCGACACCACTGGGATATGGTGGGGAGCTGAGAAGACTCATCTGGAGAGGCCCATCCTATGGGAGAAGTTCACCGAGTGCTTCAACATGAAATATTTTCCTCAGTCAGCTCGGGATGAACTCCTACAAAGATTTGTTGAGCTTAAGCAAGGAGGGCGAACAGTTGATGAGTACGAGGCCGAGTTTTTTTTCTTTGAGCCGATATGCTCCCCACTTGGTTACAGACCCTATCATTAGGAGGCATCTGTTCCAGAAGGGTCTGGACAAGTACATTAGGATGGCTCTAGCAGGTAGAGCTTTGGCGACCCATGATGCGGTACTAGATGGAGCACGCGAGATTGAGAGTGTGCATAAGGAACCTGAAGACTCTCACGTGATTCAGAGCAGGACACCAGCAGCTCCGGCCCGGAATATCGAGCGTCCCCATCCGAGACAGCAGCAGCAGGCTCCGCAGAGGCAGCAGCATTCCTAGCATTAGCTATCACATTAGGCTCACCCTTATCAACATTCTGGAGTGCAGTTTTAGGGCCAGCCTTCGGTGAAGTGTTCCTATTGTAGCCATGCCGGGCATATTCAGCAGGATTGTCCCTGTCGTCTTCGTTTGTGCTTCACCTGCAGGTCCCCCGGTCATATCAGTCAGGACTGTCCTCAGCAGTAGCAGGCTCGTTTGCCCCCACCTTCAGTTCGGGCAGCTCTTCCAGCTCCACCTCGACAAGCCCCGACAGCACCGCATCAGCATAGATCTTATCCTCGAGCAGGGCCACTTTCCCCACAGCAACAGGTATATCAGGAGGCACACAAACAACAACCTCGATGACAGATGTTTATGATGTTAGCCGTAGAAGCTGAGGCGAATGACCAGGTTATCACTGGTAAGAATTGTTCATCTTAGTCTTATTTGCATATGAACTTCCTTATTTAGCATTACATAATGATATCATGATAGGATTGTTTATGAATACTAAGTTAGTTGCATTTACATCCTCCTATAATAGGCAAGGTTCTTATTTCTTCGTTCCTGCTTTATCACTCTTTGATTCTAGAACCTCCTATTGTTTCTTGTCTCGTCGATTTGTGAGTGCCCACTCTCTTCCTATATCTCTTCTGACTACGGGCTGGAATATCAAACTGGTAGTGACGTCTTAGTAGCATCCGGTGGTTATGAAGCATGCCATGTGGTTATCTGCGGGAGGGAACTCTTTGCAGACTTTCTGGTGATTGATTTACCGAGTTTTAATGTAGTATTTGGGATGGATTGGTTGGGGTCATTCTTTGCCACTATTGATTGTCGTCGTCGGAGTGTAGTATTCGAGATACCGGATCACCTGAGATTTGAGTTGCTTAGTGGTAGTACATCTACCGGACCTGTAGAGTACAGAGCTAGACCGAAGAAGGTGACGTTAGCTACAATGCAAGTGGATCTGAGAAGCCATATGTAGTTCGAGAATTTGAAGACTTTTTTCCTATCGATATTTACGGATTGCCACCAGATCAAGCGATTGAGTTTTCCATAGATTTGAAGCCTGGAGTTGCGCCGATCTCCAAGACCCCTTATCACATGCCTCCGACAGAGTTGGCCGAGCTTCAGACTTAGTTGGATGACCTTTTACAGATAGGGTTGAATTCGACCCAGTGTATCAACATAGGGAGCACCTGTGTTGCTTGTGGGGAAGAAGGATGGGTCCAAGCGGATGTGTATCGACTACCGGGAGTTGAATGCAGTGAGAGTGAAGAATAAGTATCCACTTCCTCGTATTGATGATATCTTCGATCAATTAGGAGGATCGAGGGTATTTTCTAAGCTGGATTTACGGAGCGGGTATCACCAGGTGAAGGCTAAGGATTCTGATGTCCCCAAGACTACGTTCCGGATGAGATATGGACATTATGAATTCTTAGTGAGCCGTTTGGTGTGACTAATGCGCTGGCGCCATTCATGAACCTAATGAATCTGGTATTCTATGATGTGCTGGACAAGTTTGTGGAAGTCTTTATTGATGATATCTTGGTGTACTCTAAGAGTGAAGTGGAGCATGCAGAGTATTTGCGGTACGTGTTGAAGACCTTGAGAGAGCATCGACTATTTGCCAAGTATAGTAAGTGCTAGTTCTGGCTAGATCATATAGTGTTTCTGGGACATGTGGTGTCAGGAGACGGCATATTAGTGGATACGAAGAAGGTATCTACAGTGAAGGATTGACCTACCCCTAAGTTGGTGTCTGATATTAAGAGCTTTCTAGGATTAGCTGGTTACTACCGTTGCTTCATCAAAGATTTTTCAAAGATTGTGGAACCGATGACACGACTTATGAGGAAGGATATTAAGTTTGTCTGGTCCGATGCTTATGAGCAGGCGTTTGAGGAGCTAAAGTCTCGACTGATATCGGCCCCGGTCTTGATGATACCAGATAAGAGTAGGAACTTTGAAGTGTTTTGCGACGCGTCAGGTAGAGGATTGGGATGCGTTCTTCAGCAGGATGATCATGTGGTACCTTATGCTTCTCGTCAGTTGAAGAAACATGAGCAGAATTATACTACCCATGACTTGGAGTTGGCAGCTGTGATTTTTGCCCCTAAGCTTTGGAGGCATTATTTGTTAGGAGAGCAAGTGAAGGTGTTCACTGATCATAAGAGCTTGAAGTACATATTTACTCAGAAGGATATCAACGTGAGGACATGCTGACGGTTAGAGCTGATGGCGGATTACGACATTAATCTTCAGTATCACCCTAGCAAGGTCAATGTGGTACCAGATGCTTTGAGTCGTTTGCCGGTAATCATGACCCTCACAGCTTAATGGAGACTTTAGCAAGAAGTGAGGGATATAAATATAGAAGTTCATCTTCCAGGAGTCACCGCTTCTTTGAGAATCTTCAGATTCAATTGACACTGATCGAGCGAATCAAGGCTGCACAAGCAGGTGACCCATTTCTTCAGAAGTGTAGAGAGCTAGCAGTGGCTGGTCTTCGACCGGAATTTGTTGTTTATGAGGATGGATCCTTACGGTTTGGGAATCGTATCTGTGTACCAAGAGGAGATATTCGAGAGGAGATATTGCGTGAAGCTCATAGTTCACCATATTCTATTCACCCTGGAGGTACGAAGATGTATAAAGATCTAAAGCTGAATTTTTGGTAGCATGGTATGAAGAGAGATGTTGCTCGTAGTGTGGCTAAGTGCCTTGTATGTCAGCAGGTGAAGGCAGAGCATCGGCGCATCGCAGGTCTTTTGCAGCCATTGCCTATTCCGGAATAGAAGTGGCAGCATGTCACCATGGACTTCGTTACTGGCTTACCTCGAAGCACTAGACAAAATGACGTTGTTTGGGTGATCGTAGATCGATTAACCAAATCGGGTCACTTTATTCCTTTTCGAGTGGGACATGCGACGGAGCATCTTGCTCAGAGATACATGGAGGTAAAATATTTATCTCTATATATTTCAATGAGTTCCTTTCCAAGAGTGTTAGTAAATCTCTTGTATCACAGGAGATCGTGCAATTGCATGGAGTTCCAATGTGCATCATTTCAGATCACGATACCCGATTTACTTTAGAGTTCTGGAAGAGTTTGCAGGTGAGTCTGGGGACCAGTCTTAGTTTTAGCATAGCTTATCATCCCTAGACCGATGGGCAGTCAGAGAGGACCATTCAAATTTTGGAGGATATGCTTAGAGCTTGTATGCATGACTTTCAAGGGTCGTAGGAGGATCATCTACATTTGGTGGAGTTTGCATACAACAATAGCTTCCAGGCTAGTATTGGAATGGCCCCTTTTGCAGCATTGTATGGCAGGAAGTGTCGTCCTCCGTTGAGTTGGGACGATGTTGGTGAGCGAGAGATTTTTGGGCCCGAGTTGATTGAAAGATCAGTGGATGCAATCAAGATCATTCGGGAGTGACTTCGTATAGCACATGATAGATTCAAGCATTAGGCAGATGCAAAGGGCTGGCATTTGGAGTTTCAGCCAAGAGATCATGTTTTCTTAAAGATTTCCCCCAACTAAGGCATCATTCGCTTTGGAAGGCGTAGGAAGTTAAGTCCGCGATATGTGGGACCTTACGATGTATTAGAGAGAGTGGGAGAAGTGGCATACCGACTTGCATTACCACCCGCCCTGACTGGAGTACATAACGTATTCCACGTTTCTCAGTTGTGAAAATACGTTGGAGATCCGAGTCATGTCGTAGATTTCTCGAAGATTGAGGTGCGATCCAATTTGACATACGAGAAGCAGCCAGTGGCGATTCTGGACCGAAGGGAGAAGACCCTCCGGAATAAGACCGTCTCACTTGTTCGTGTGATGTGGCACCCAGATTCTCCTGAAAAGTTAACTTAGGAAACTAAGTCTGAGATGTGACAGCGATACCCTCATTTATTTACTGAATCTTAGCTATCATGTCTTGTATCTTATTTTAAATCGTCTTGTATGACTTTTCTCATTTATGGATATGCAATATATTTTGAACCTTATATGAGTTGAATTGAATCTATCTTTATATTTCGTTCTTGTCATTTAATTTCAATGATGGAATTTGTTTTAAGGGGAGTAGGATATAATGATCGTAAAATTTAATACTAGTTAAAATAGTTTTCTATTATTTTTAAATATTTAATTATTATTTTTAAAAGAGTATTAAAATTTACTCAATCTTCTATGATTTTAATAATGTATAATAATAGTGATTAATTAATTTTGGGTAATTGGTTATGTAAGTATTTTGTTAATATTACTAATTTTTGGTTTATAATGTTACCTCATGCTTAATCCCGTTATTCTCTTCCCTTAATATTCTCTTTTGAATTTTGTCCATAAACTCCCTAATCAGTCCCCTAATCACTCCCCATCCTTTTGATTTCTTTCCCAAACCAACCCTAATCACGTGCATATCCCTCTCTCTCTTCCTCTAAAATACCCAGCCACAAACAAATCCTAACCCTACCCTATAAATACCACGTACTCAACCTCCCCTCTCTTCCTCATTTTTCACACCGCCATCACCATCACATCTCTCCATTACGTACACCCTCACCTCTCTCTCTCCTCTCCATCTCTCTTTCATTTTCTCTCTCCCCTAAAAAAAACCCACACCAGGTCCACCTCCTACTCTTTCTCTCTCGTTCACAAAACCCAAAGCCCAAGCCTCCCCGGCCTTCAGCCCTTGTCGCCACTCCAGCCTCCACGACCAGTGCCTCCCCAGCCGCTGCTCCTATCCTCCATCGTTCCTCCTCCTCCAAGACCTTCGACAGCCACTAGCATGCCTACCCTCATCCCCCATCTCCTCCGCACCCTCGTCATTGAACACACTAACCAGCGCCACCACTGTCTGCACCGCAGTTTCCTCCGCCACTCTCACCTAACTCCGACTCTGTCGCCACCCAACACCCGAAACCCCAACAAAACCACCGACCCCGCTCACCTCCTACCACCGTTCGCGACCTCCAGCTCCCCGCGGCTGCCGCCAAGAGCCTTCGAGCCGACGCCCTCAGCCACTTCGACCAGCCACACATGCTTGGCCAACTCTCCGCCGCTTCTCGAGCTCGTCGACCGCCTGCACCAAACCCGCCGCTCGCCGAGTCCGTCGTCTAGCCCCTCGCCGAACTCCGACGCCCTCAGCCACTCCGATTGTCACCGTTGTAGGCCAACAACCATCGTCGCCTCCTCTGCCGTGCCGAGCCGCGCCCGAGCAGTCGTTGTCAGCCTCGAGCAGCCACCGAGTCGTCGCCGTCAGCCCGAGCCGCTTCCGAGCCGTCACTGGACAACCGCGTTCCCCACGTCGGATCCGACCCACTCCGTCAACGTCGACTTATTCGACGCACCAAGGAAAGATCTCGCCTCTCCTTTTTATCATTTCGATATTTACATTCTATATGTGTAGATTAATTATATTATAATTAATTGCGTGGGCCGTTAGTGAATAATGTTATTGATTTGAATTATAGATGTGTGATGAGTAGCATTTTTGGAATAGTTATCATAAGTTAAAAGAATTTATTTGGCAACGGAATTATTTTAAGGAATGTATTTAAAAAAAAGAATCTATTTCGAGGAAAAAGAACTATTTTAGAATATTATTTTGAAACGACAAGTGAGGTGTTAAAATAAGAATTTACGAAATTTTATCAAAAAGGAATTAATTAAGGGCAATTTATAAAATAGGAAAATATTACTTTTCATACAGAAAGGAATTAATATATTTATTTTACATAAATATTTTTATTTTAAATTAGTTATAACGAGAAATAGTTTTAAATAATAATTTTGGAAGAAGAATATTATTATTTATGATAGTATGACTGATCGTCGTAGAGCGTGACATTTCATGTGTAAAATGACATCGATTTCTAGTTTTCTTTTATCGTATTATTATATTAGAGAATACGTATGTACGGATAATTTGCATAAGAAGTTCGGACATCCCAGTGGTAAGATAATAATGAAGCTCCCTCATGTTTTGCATTCATGCTATAGTATTTTGTTTATGCATTTCATGTTCATTTAAAGTTCTCATTTCTGCTTCATAAACCTGCTTAATCATGTTTAACAAGCCATACTATCTTCATGATCTGTTGACGTGTTGAGAATCTTAGTAGTTCATGATTTAGTAGCCTCGTGCGTCATGAACAAACTTAGTGACATGTGTGAGTGTGTTGACTGGTTAGGCGGTGAACCCAAGTTTTCAATGAGTTTATGGTTAACTTTGAAAAACGAGAAGAGTTGGGATGGGGAAGTCAGTGTTCAGGTGATCAGATAAGACTGTTGAGAAGAGTAATAATCTTACTTGGTTGATATTATTTACTTTAGTTCAAGTTTCCTCGATTGAAATAAAGAACACTAAGCCTTCGTGCACATCAATCCAGATCTATCATTCGGTCGTCCATGTATTAACACGTTCCCAGCATAAGCAAAGATCCCACGCCAGCAGAGGATGCTAAACAAGAGTCCTTGCGTGTGTTTCTAGGAGATCTCATTTATTTATTTTCTTTGTAACGAGAGATCTTATAAAAAGATTAACTCTCTTGAATCTATAATTGATAAAAAATTGTAATGGATTACGCGAATAAAAAGATTTTCGACGCAAACACGCTGGCAACTACAGCGGGAGCCAACAGTCTTGCTACCAAGATTATCGTGTCACAACCGAAGATTAAGATCCCGGTTGATTCAGCGGTTGAGTATGAGTTCGACGAGGTCAAGTTTGAGGAATATTTCTCCTCCTCTTCATCCAAATCCTCCTCTCCCTGCAAGTGCAAAAAGATCTCATCTTTGAAAGAAGGGTATTCTCCGATGAAGGCAAAGTGACTCCGTTCGCCATAACTCCTCTCTAGTCAATGAGTTGCTCAACCAAAGTATGCCAACTTTGATGAAGAGGGCTCGTCAGACACGACGCCAACGTCAAGCTTGTCAAATCGCCAAGGTCTTGGAACAAATCGATGGGGTTTATTACTATGCGGACTTGGAGTCTAGGAAGCATCAAGTAATTCAGTCACCTCAACGGCAATTTGCTGTCACTTCCTCCAAACCATCAATGGAAGAATGGGTTCTTATAAAAAAGACTCATTCAACCTTAAAAGAACACATTCAGAAGCGTCGCGCACTGCTCACACATACATGTATTCTTATGCAGAAGGCATAGGAACTATAGAAGGAAGAGATGGTTAAAGAACTGCCGGAATCCAAACAAGTTTGAAAGCCAAAGTCCAAAACGGAGTCAAAAACAACTCAGACAACGGCCGAAATGATCGAAAAACCCGAGTCACCTCAAAGTGGCTCGGCCAAGGCCGAGTCCCCGGGTGTGTTCCGTTTTGTCGTTTTCCGGTGTTTTCCGTCTTTCGGTTCTTCGTTTGATTTGTCCGGACTTTGATTTGATAGCCCAGGTCTTTATTTGGCAGTATTCCCGCCTCGGTGTTTGAGTTCAGGTCCGTTTTGTTGTTGGACGACTCGTTAACTTTCCGAACCGTTGGTTTGGTTCCACACGCGAACGTATTCCATTGCTTGCGTGCCTCATCGCCTCGTCGCTCGAACGTCCGTTGATTTGTCGAATCATCGTGCCGAGCCATGTTAAGGGACCTATCGGCAATTTTATACGCCTACAGATACCCCCTCCAAAGTGTTCCAGCCTCATTCTTTTATAGAAGAGTCTGGAATACTTTGGATATGATTGTCCCTACCCTTTGTCGGTGTAACGGGACCTGGAACGACTTTTGTTCTGTATTCCTTCACTCCTTCAGGCTATTCGGTGCTTTGTCGAATGCTTGTAAGAATTCCGGTGCTACATTTATTGTCTGACCGTCGTCGGAATTTGAACTTGAAGTCGATTCCTGATTCTCCGATCTTTTAGCTCATGCTCATTGGTTCGACGTACAACTAACCCTCGATTGTTGGCGTTGAGTCTTCATTTGCGACGCGTTGTCCGGCGTCGTGTTATTGAGTTATCCTTAAGAATATTTTTAGAAAAATATTCTCCAGGAACTTCTCAATAAAAATAGGGAATAGTTTATACTCGTATACCTTATTGGAGTATTTCCGTGCTCAAAATAAGCTGAACCGGCTTGAAAATGAGCCAAAAAAGGCAGTAATTTGGCTCAAAAGATTTCTTCCATTCCTTCCGAATGTGTGAGAGAGACAGGAATAAACTAAGGATGGGACCCTCAGTTGATTTGAAGTCGTTTTGACCCTTGATTCGGCCTCTTTTGAACTAATTTGGATTGGTCTGGTTCGGTTCAACTTGGTCCGGTCCGGTTCAACTTGGCCCAACCTATAAAAGGGTCCCCTTCTCTTTCTTTTTCTTCTTTTCTCTCTCTTTTTCTAGGGCCGGCCATCTTTCCCCCTCATCTTGGATTTTTCTCTTCCCTCGAGCACTCTTTCGTCTTCAAATCTTGATATTTGTCCTAGATCTAGGGTTCCTTTGGATCTTGGACTGAAAAAATCCCTCAAAAAGTCATTCTTTAAAATCCCTCTCAGGCCCCTCGAGCGCGTGGTGAGAGTTTCCTAAAAGACCTCATCTTTATTGGATCTCGAGCCTTTCTTCAGGTAAATCCTCCACAATTTCAATCTTTTTCATGCTCAATTTAATTTATGTATTTGTGGAATCGTATGTGGGGGTTAAAACTATGATATGGCGCCTCGAGTTAATCTTTCAGGGGGGTAGATCTGATAAAAAAGTAATCTTTTTTTTTCTAGATCTGACCTCTTTTAATTTATTTTGCAGCTTGTCATGTCGCGTTCTTCGAGAGGTCGTTCCCCTGCTATGTTGGCTGATGGCGCGCCTCCCTCCTATGCTGGTGAGCTATTTTTGGCAGTATTTGGAAATTTACAAATTAGTCCCTATTTTCTTGTAAATTTACAAATTGGTCCCTTTTTACCCCACGTTGTTCTCCTTGGTGAGGCAATCGGGAAGAGCCCTGATTCTCGTTGGTGAGGATCGACGCTTCAAAGATATGTTTTGCTTGGTCAAAACCATATCTCAATATTTAAAGGGGGCGATTTGACACTATATTGCGCTTTATAAGGCAGGGATATGTTGTTGACATACCCTGTGTTGTGATTGCACAATGTGGCCAAATCGTCTCACCCTTTATAAGGCAATGACTCTATCTTAACTATTTGTAAGATGAGTTCAATTTCCTTTTATAATCGAGACTAACCAGTGTTTAACTGTCTATTTTGCAGTGGGGTACCCTTCTGGATCATTCTCGTCCCACGCAGTCTGTGGGCGTCGCGGTGAGTATTACTCGACCTCCGACGATCCTTCTCCTATTCCAGCTACTCCTCATTTTGCTTCGGGCACGTCGACTGAGGTTGCCCAGGTAGTGAGGGAAGGTGGTCATCGAGCTATTCGTCAGCTGATCACAGATGCGCCTTTTGTGAAGGACGCCAGCTCTACTCAGCCTCTTCGGAAGAGCGATTTCCTATTTAGTGATTCTGTCGATGACCCAGAAGCCGTATTCATTGATGCTGAGCAGTGGCTCCATAAGACCGGCAGTGGCTTCCTATACTTGCCGGAGATTCCTCAGCATCGCTCATTGACTGAGCTCAGGCGTCAGGCCGTGACGCGGGAGATGTCGTGGCGTTTGACCGAGGATCATGAGAGCGTCCATTGCGGTTACGTCACTCATCAGGCAGCTCCTGGCTCGAGCAGGAGTCATATCACTGGATTGCATCCTGGAGTGTTGGGACTAGATGCACCACCACGTAACGAGTTTCTCGCCACTGCCTCGACCTTGAGGAATCGCCTTGCTACCCTAGGACGGGAGATGCCTGCGACTCGTCACAGGATTTATGGTTGGGTCCACTCTTTGGACAAGTCTTGGTGGAGTCGCATGACGACATATGTCTTGAGCCGATGGAGCGAGGAGTTGCACGCTTGCGGTTTGTATGCAGCTGTTCGTGTCACCATGTATGGCTTGCCTGTCAGTTTGAGACATTTCTGTGCTTTGTTCGAGCTATATAATCCAGACTCGAACACTTTTCTGACCCGGCAGGGGGAGTTGGGCTTGGCTCTTCACGAGATGCACAGGATTTCTGGCTTGCCCATGGGACAGATGTTATACCAGGAGTACTTTCCCTCTAATCATGAATTGGACCAGTTAAAGGATCGCATGCCTGATCGCTATGAGACTTTATGGGATCTCACTTGTCATTATCACATTGCTTTAGCACAGTCTGAGCCTTTAGCAAAAAGGACCAAGGCCTCCGTGAGTCTGAAGCAGTTTGCAAACTATTTGTTCAAGAACCTGGAGAACCGTTCTGGCGAGGATATTTGTGAGTTGGCCCCACTTACTCCTTCAGAGGTGAACAGTCTGTTGAAGAAGATTGACGCTCGTTCTTATACCACTAGCAGTCCTGAGGGTGGCTTCCCTACGAAGACCAAGTTCAGATCTTTCTTATGGCATGCGACCACACCGATCCGACCGATGACTCTTCTTGCCGGCTTTCTTGCTATCTGGTTGAAGAAGTGCGTGGTTCCATACCAGTCTGGCGACGCCTTGCCCTTGGAGGTACTCTATCTAGCAGTTCAGCTTGCTTACAAGAAAGAACTCTCACTTCTTCCGGTGATGGTAGCTGACATTCACCGAGGACTTCGACAGCTTTCTAGTGCCTTCACACGGAAGGAGACCGATTTGCCAGGTCAGATTCCCACTCTTAAGGTGGAGCTTCCGTACGCTTATCTGATGGCCTGGTTCGTCCTCCACCGCTCGGATATGATGTCGGTGCCGAACGCCACAGATAACTCCGTTCCCCTGCTACAGTTGCTTGAGAATGGCAGGTGGGAGGGTCGAGGATTTTCTGATGTCAGACAGCAGCTGCAGGTCCACAAGTGTTGGGCATTCTCTACTTGTTTTCCGCAGTTCTCCGGCCGGTACGGCGAGTGCTTGATAGATGATGAGAGGCCGAGAGAGTATCGGACTCACTTAGACATTGGCTGCTTCAATTGGCTGGTGAACATTAGGCCTGGCTATCTGACTTTTCGGGTGAGGGATCAGTGCTTCATAGAGCCATATCTACCCTGCCGATTCGCTCGCCAGTTTGGCTATGATCAGCTCTACATCGGGAATCCTCGTCAGCAGTTTCGGACCCATAGTGGTTTGGTAGACGGTCTCCGTGCATGGTTGTGGACCGTGACTGGCTGTACTGGTGCTAAGTTCAGTCTCCCGAGTATTGATCGGCAGTTGAACCTCACTTTCTTGAGCTGCAAGTGGTTACTAGCAGCTAACAAGACTGTCCCCGTGAAGCCGATTGCAGAGATAGAGGCTGAGAAGGCTTCTCAGCTTGATTCCCTTAAGATTCGGGAGAACGCTCGGGCACAAAGGACGCGGAACAAGACTCGCCGGATTGATGAAGAGGGCCAGAGGACATTCAATTCCACAGACGAGGCTTCAGGCGGGGATCTCGAAGATTATGATGACTTTTCCGAGCGAGGTTTACAATTCATCTTTTATTTCTATCTTGCAGAAGTATTGAAACTGACTATGGTTTGATGTTTCAGGGACCACAGTTGATCAGGATGAAGAGTTCCGTCCTCCTCCCCAGGCGAGACCTTCGATCCCCATTGCTAGGCGGAAGAGATTAGCCCGTAAGCCGCGTGCAGCTTCCCGAGCTTCTGATATGGACCTGGCTGGCGATGATCCTGCCAGTGACGGAGGTAATATCCATCCTGTGAACCATTCTCTTGGTTATTCGGAACATTGACTCATGCTCTTCTATCTCTATATAGGAGTGCGTAGAGAGAATGAGATGAGTCCCGATCCCATTCCCGTATCTCCCGATGAGTTTGACCCACTACCTCATTAGAGAGGCCTACCGGGGTTGCTGACATTGGAGAGGAGATCAATGTAGGACCCGATTCCGTGAATCCAGGTACATCTAACACTGACACTGTATTTCTTTAGATAATACACGAATGAATTTGTGTATCCTCTAACTGTCCTCTACTTCTCGCTTCTTCAGATAATTTGCAGGAGACGAATCCTAGAAACGAAGAGGCTGATGCACCCGTGAGAGGTAACTTATTTCCATTAGTTGTAGTCTCTTCACTCTTCTTTGGCACTTATATCTTTTTATGTCAGATTTCTCCATCGATGACTTTGACGAGGGAAGCTTGTTTGCGGACACTCGTATGATGCGCTACATTTATAGCTCTCCTCAGATCGATGACCAGTTACCTGGGGATATGTTTTCTGAGCCCGCCTTCGCTGAAAATCCCGAGGATGGTTCCTTTGAAGGTATGTGCTTCTTTCTGAGTTAATTATAGGACTAGCCAATCTTGACTAATGCAACTATAATGTAACGCCTCTGCGAATTCTGTTTTGAATCTGGCAGGAGCTTTTGTTGAGAAAGACCCTGTTGAGCCGGCTGTGAGACCAACTACACCAGTTGATGCACCTACGGCCGTTACACCTCCACTACCCCCAGCGGCTCAAGGGGAAGAAGGTATAAGTTAACTCATTGAAGAGTGTTATTCCTTTTTCTTATTAAGACTTTTGATGGACTTCTCTCTTTTTTGTGTAGGGCGTTCTTCTCGTCTTCATGTCTTAGTGAAGGAGTTGTTATCTGACAACGATCCTGACAAGGTCGTCATATGCATAGAAGTTCGTTCCTTCTTCTCCTTTGTGAATGCTATGATCGGCAAGCTCTTCCACGGCGGACTTTCCCTTCACCAGTTTAAACCTCTCCTTAATTCCAGAATCAACTTGATAAGGGAAACAGGATATCCAGACTTGGCGAAGGCCATAGTTGACGATCTTGACTGCTTAGAGCATGAGCTCCAGATGTTTCGTGAGCTTCGAGATACCGGTGTCTCTTCATTTATCGCTGCTGAGCTGGAGACCCGTTTACAGTCACTGCGCGAGACTCAGGTTCTTGCTAGTCTTGAAGTTCAGGTGCGGCGAGATCGAGTAGCTCGAGTTGAGACCGGCCTTGCTACCAGATTATCTTCTCTTGCCGAGCTTGACTCTTCCATCACCTCTTGTGAGACCCAGATAGACCGGCTCAGAAGAGAACTCCGCGAGAAAGAGGAGACCTTGGGTATTCTCCAGATGACGAGAGGACAGGATCAGCAGACCTGCACTGCTTTATCTGACGAGCTGACATCCTTAAAGCAGGAGCTGTTTGAGGCAGAGGAGACTGCTGCGAAGACCTCTGCCGCTACCGAGGCATCCCTTAGAGATGAGCTTAGTCAAGCTTATGATGATAAGCTGTCTAAGTTTAGTCAGCAGATTTTTAGCCACGGGCTTGATGTGTGATTTTGTTTGCTGAGTGTTTTGACTCTTGGCTCTTTTAGTGAATTTCTTTTTTATCTTTATTATGATTCGTCATTCCGTTTGAAATGATTGACCACAATACACATAGGATTTTTGGCAAACCCTCAGCCATCAACGGATTTGGTTAGCCTTTACCGACTACCGTTTGAGTCGGGCTAGCATGCGAGTTGTTTAAATCCGTTCGCATGTAACGTTATGCTCAGAGATTAAATTCTCTGAGACTTCGTGCTATGATGTCGAATACATAGACTTCGCCATTGTTACGGGAATAGGCTACCCGGCGACATGTGTGAGGTGTTGGCTTTAGGATTTTTGGCCAACCCCCAGCCTCTAACGGATTTGATTAGCCTTTACCGACTACCATTTGAGTCGGGCTAGCATGCGGATTATCTAAATCCGTTCCGCACATGACGTTAAGCTAAAAGAGTTAACCCTTTTAGTGCTACGATATTGAATACGTAGACTTCGTCTTTCTCCTGTGAAAAGACTAAACAGCAACGTGTATGAGACGTTGACTTAGGATTTTTGGCAAATCCTCAGCCTTTAACGGATTTGATGTGCTCTTACCGACTACCGTTTGAGTCGGGCTTACATGCAGATTATCTTAATCCGTTCCGCATGTGACGTTGTGCTAAAGGAATGAACTCCCTTAGGCTTTGTGCTACAACTTCGAATATGTAGACTTCACCATTGTTATGGGAATAGGCTACCCAGCAACATGTATTAGACGTTGGCTTATCCCTACTTAGGCTTCGGGATAACATACCCCAGAGTCAGACTCCGGTGTCTTTTTCTACGGATAAAGACCAAACCGGCGACGCGTGTTAGGCGTCGACATATCCTTTCTTAGGATTCAGGATAAAATTCCCCATGCGTGTGAGGCATGGATTTCGGTGTTATTAATAACAACCTGCCACAATGTTGAATATGTGGACGAGTGTTCTTTCCAACGGCTAAGAACTAACCGGCCGCGCGTGTTAGGCGCGGACTTATCCTTACTTAGGTTTCAGGATAAAATACCCCAGAATCGAACTCTGGTGTCTTTTTCTACGGAGAAAGACTAAACCGGCAGCGCGTATTAGGCGCAGACTTATCCCTGCTTAGGATTCGGGATAAACTTCCTAGGATGAATCCTAATTTTATAAGTTTTGGACAAAGAGTTGATGTGGGAAGGAAGAATTTTATATTCTATTCCCTTAACAAGGAAGGAAGAATTTTATATTCTATTCCTTGATTCTGGAAAGGAAGAATTTTATATTCTATTTCCAGTGCAAGAAGGAAACTAGAAGTGGGATCTCCACTCCGAGAATCCGGAAGATCTAGATAGACTTACCTTTTATAGGATTGGTTATCCGATCGAGAGAAGGGTTCTTCGTTTATCGAAGTGAAATTTCAGCTTCGGTTATAACCATGAAAGGGTTGAACCAAAGAGAAAAGAAAGAGAGTTCTTTCGTTTATCGAAAGGGGACTCTGAATTGAGAGTGGACCTTTTTGGTGGACTCACTGTCAATTGAAATTGATCAGTGAGGGATTTTGGTGATGAAAATGAACTTGGGTTATTCTTCGGAATATTAAGTGTAATCTTCTTCAAGGAACTTCCCGATAAATGAGTTGTCCTGAACGTACTAGGGATAGTACTTTTTCAAAAACTTCCCATTTATTGGCATTAATTGCCTATCACCCTCTAGAGAAATTAAGCGATAAGCGCCGTTCGAATAGACTGTGTCTATTACAAACGGTCCTTCCCACTTAGGTTCGAATTTACCTTTCTTCTTGGAGGTGAGGATTATTGGTCGGCGAGCAGCAAGGACCAGATCTCCTTCCTTGAAGCTTCTTTGGCGGACTCTTTTGTCATAAGCCCTGGATATCCTGGCCTGGTAGAACTCGATGTTTTGTTGAGCTTCCAATCGCTTTTCGTCCAGCCTTTCGAGTTCCTCAAGACGTTTTCGGTGATGTTCTTCGGTCGTCATCTCAGTTGCGAGAGCGATCCGAAGGGAGGGAATTTGAATCTCTAACGGTAGCACAGCTTCACATCCGTACACCAGAGAATATGGAGTGGCTCTTGTAGGAGTGCGTATTGTGGTGCGATAAGCCCAGAGCGCTTCGCCGAGTTTATCGTCCCAATCTCGCTTATTGGTCTTCACAAGCTTTGACAGGATCTTGATGATCGTCTTGTTGAAAGCCTCAGCTAATCCGTTCGTAGCGGGGTAATAAGCTGTCGACGAAATGTCCTGAATTTTGAATTTGTCACAAAACCTGATGAAGGCATTGCTTATGAATTGCGGTCCGTTGTCATGAATGATCCGCCTCGGCACGCCGTGTCGGTATATGACGTAATGCTTGATGAAGTTGATGACGTTGTTCGTCTTCACTTCTTTAAGCGGAATGGCTTCAGCCCACTTTGAAAAGTAGTCGGTGATAGCGAGAATAAATCGATCACCTTTGACTGAAGGAGGAAAGATAGGACCGACAATATCCATACCCCATGTCTCTAATGGCCAAGACGTGGTTGATGTGTGTAATCGCTCCGGAGGTTGGTGCATATAATTTGCATGCACTTGACAAGCATGACATTCTCGGGCGTACTCGATTGCGTCACGAACCATTGTTGGCCAGAAATATCCCATTCTTCTGATTCGATCATACAGCTTGGGACCAGGCTGATGCGCACCGCATTCTCCTTCATGTGCTTCCTTAAGAACTTCTTTTGCTTCTTCGTTCGAAAGGCATCGGAGAAGCAAATCATCATACCCCCGGCGATATAGCGTACGAGTCTCGGTATTGTAAAAGAACCGCGGAGCTCTTCGGCGAATAGATTCTTTTTCTTTTGCGTCCTCTGGTAAAATGCCGTATTGGACGTAATCAATAATGGGAAAACGCCAATCTCGGGACTCAGACCCGATCTGGGTTGAGTTCACCTCTTTGGCGTTCTCGTTTTTATCATCCTCCTCTTCAACCTCCATATCGTATATAGGTATGCAGAGTTGGTGTGATCTTACTGTGACTAGCAGTTCAGTTTCGGGCGGTTGCGCGAGTGATACTGCTAGTGCTGCCAGTGCATCCGCATAAGCATTCTGGAGACGTGGGATGTATTCGATGTAGAATTCTTCAAAAGAATCTGCCATTCTGATAGCCTCCTAGTGGTACGGAATCAAATCTGGGTTCCTGACTTCATACTCTCCACGAACTTGGTTAACGATCAATTGAGAATCTCCAAAGGCTTCGAGATACTCGACCCCCAGCTCTTTGGCGAAACTGAGTCCAATGATGAGCGCGTTGTACTCAGCTACGTTATTGGAACATGGATTTGTCAGCGAATAAGCTCGGGGCATCACGTGCTTCCCTGGGGAAACTAAGACCACTCCAACTCCGGAGGTGACTTTAGGACATCCAGGGGTTACTGCCTTATTAACTGCTCTCGAAGCACCATCAAAGTATAACTGCCATACTTGTTGGTGTGACGTGATATTAACCTCGTGGGTTTCATCTGGTAAATCATCATATACCTCAACTGTGTCTGTTGTCGGACTTGCCGCCAAAAGATCACAAATCGCTTGTCCTTTGACTGACTTCTGCTGTTTGAAGTGCAAATCATACTGGGACAAGAGGAGGGCCCACTTTGCCAACCGCCAGTTCATCGAACCTGGTTGAGTCATGAATACCCGTACCGGATTAACGTTAGCGATGACGTAAATCGTCTGGCCAACTAAGTAATGTCGCATCTTCTGTACCGCAAACACCAATGCGAGACATTCTTTCTCGATCATTGGGTATCGAGACTCGGCGCCTATCAAGGTCCGACTTAGATAATAGACTGCCTGTTCGTGACCATTATCATCGTCTTGTGCTAATAAAGCACTTATCGAATGGTTCATCGCCTTGATGTAAATCAAGAACGGTTTACCTGATTTTGGTGCGACCAGAACAGGGGGATTCATCAGACATGCCTTGATATCTTCGAATGCCTTCTGGCAAGCATCGTCCCAAATAAACGATACGCCCTTCTTGTTTAGCTTAGAAAATGGTTGGCATTTCCCGAAAAGATTCGAGATGAACCGCCTGATGTAAGCTAAACGCCCTTGCAATCCTCTGAGTTCTCTTAGATTCCTCGGGGGTTGCAATTCATTTATCGCTTTTACCTTGTCTGGGTCAATGTGTATACCCTTAGTGGTGACGACGAATCCCAGGAATTTTCCGCTGGACATTCCGAGGAAGGATTTTGTAGGATTCATCTTCAATTGATGACTCCGCATAAGATCAAACATCGTTCTCAAGTCCTTTATGTGATCTTCTTTGTTGCGGCTCTTTACCACTAAATCATCAACGTAGCATTCCACCGTTTTCCTGAGATGTTTCTGGAAAATCTTAGTCATCGCTCGTTGGTATGTAGCACCTGTATTCTTCAGACCGAACGGCATCACCGTGTAGCAGAAGACACCGAGGGGCGTTCTGAATGCTGTGTGTTTCTCGTCGTCCGGGTGCATCTTGATTTGATTATACCCCGAAAAGCCGTCCATGAAGGACATTCTTTCGAATCCACATGTATTGTCAATAATGATATCCATGATCGGGAGAGGAAAATCATCTTTTGGACATGCTTCATTCAAATTCCTGAAGTCGATGCAAATCCGGATCTTGCCATTCTTCTTCATGACGGGAACGATGTTGGCTAGCCAGTCTGGATGTTGTTCCTCTCGAATGAATCCTGAGTCGATCAACTTCTTAACCTCAGCCTCGATGGCTTCCATGATCTGCGGACGAAACCGTCTTTGCTGTTGCTTGACAGGTTTGGCATCCGGCTTGATGTCGAGGCGGTGCATTGCCACATTGGGGTCGAGTCCTGGCATGTCTTCATAATTCCAGGCGAAAACATCAATGTACTCTCTGATCAAGGTAATTAACTCTTCCTTTTCATCTGGGGGAAGACTGCCACTGATGAATATGGGCTTTGGATTGGCTTCGTCACCCATATTGATTTGGACTACTTCGTCTTCGGTGGGTGGCTCTCTCTGTTCGAACCTATCACCATATTGCATGTTTAGGTGATGAACCCATGGGTCCTCCCACGTTGGCATTTGATCGTCGTCTTCCATTGTAGATGGATCAGCTGTAGTCATGTTCGACATTAAGGTTTTGAACATTTCTCCCAAACTTGTGTCGGAATCCTCAGCTGAAGAGTCTGGCAAGTACCCATCCTTAGCTTTGTTAGCAATTTGATCGATGATTTGCCAACCACATTCGTCATCTGATGAGACATAGCCTAGGCCTCTCTTGTGACGGTAATAATTATCCGGTTTCCCTTTCGGGACATATGCCATTTTGACTGGGACACGGGAACCTCGATCGAAGTATAAACCTTCTCCGAGTGTAAAGTCGTATCCTTGTTTTTCCATGAGCGTACGCGCTTCCGGACTATACTTTGATAGGTGAAGACCAGATTTGTCATCGTCTTCATCTTCTCTTAGGAAATGATCCGGCAACGGAAGATTTTCTCCTTTACCGTAGATCACTTCTTTTTGTCCTCCTGTTTTGGCAGGAATAATCCGAGTTGTTCCGAAGGAATGCTGGGGGCGTTTCTTCGTTACATACGATGATCGGAGTGGCATACATAAATCGGGATTATTGTATAATCCTTCTATCACATCATCAAGAGACAAGGAGTACTCTAAATCAGGATTTATTTCAATATCGGCAAGTTGCCAGTTACAACCGCCGTCTGACGACTGTTCGTCATCGAGATTGATTACAAAGGGTACAATGTCATTCAAAACAAAACCACCATTGTAATCGAATCCGGCTTCGGAATCAGCTTCTTCTCCGCTGTCCGTGCCTTGGATCGATGGTTCCGTGTCGGATTCGTTACCATAAAGGAGAGAATCTGTGAAGTAATTCTCATACCCTTTGAATGGTTGCTTATCCGCGACCACCGTCCTAACTCTTCCATCAGTGTCGACATATTTCAAACACTGATGTAGAGTGGAGGGAACTATAACATTACTATGGATCCAAGGCCGACCCAATAGTAAGTTATAGGATGTCTCAGCATCAATCACGTAGCACGTGACCTCCGTCTTTAAATCGCCCATTTGGCATTTTATCCGGATTTTACCCAAAGGTCTTGACCCACTGGTGTTGAATCCATAGATGACTGTGCCTGTAGACGCCAACTTGCTGACTGGAATGCCAAGGCTGTGCATTAGTCGAAGTGGCATAATACTCACAGCGGAACCCGGATCCACTTGGATTCGGTTGACTTTACTGGAGCCAATGTACCCGACGAAATATAGGGGCCGATCATGATTTGAATTCTTCGTCTGCATGTCCTCTTTGGTGAAGGTGATGCAGGGAAGGTTCTTAGCTGCCACGTTACACTGTTGGGCTAACAATTCTAGCTCCTCAGGTGCTGGCTTGATCCTGGTAAGGAACGCCTCTGAATCGGCCAAGGCCTCTTGTAAGGCTTCTCTAGTTTCCTTGGACAACCGTAGTAGCTCGTACAGCGTTATCCGTGCTGGAATATTGGCCAGCTGAGCCATGATGTCGAAGGCACGCAGATTTTTTGAACTCTCCGGTTTGTCTTTTCCAATCGGACGACTGAAACGAGACTGCTTCGGATTCTGAACCTCTTCGGGCCTCTTTTCTTTCTGTTTGTCAACCGGTTGCCGTCGAGCATCTTCAACCGGTTTGGGAACTGCAATCACCCCCAGCTCTGTGAGAGTCTTGGCTGGTCCTCGTTTTGTCACCCCCTGCTCAGCAAATTGATCGCCCGGGGATGGATATTTGAAGTGGTATTCATTTCCACTCCGGGTTGCAAAGACCTCCTGCTCCTCGTCGGAAAGTGGGAAAGCTGGGATTCTTTCGTCATCTTCTCCTGGGATGGCAGAAACTCCGTAACAAGACTTGCCTTTCCCTTTGGACTTCTTCTTGGATGACGATCCGGCCCATTGTTCATCTTCAATCAGGTCGGGGTGCACCCAGAGAATTTCACCGTTTGGGGCCGTGTGAGGCACAAGTCCCTTTTGACGTTGTCCGTGCGGGTCGTCATTCACTGTCTTCACCCCGACTTTGGTAACGCGTTTTGGCTCGAACCAATCTGTAGGTACTGATCCAAAACTAATCGACACCGCGTTTGCTCCCACATTCTTGGCCGGTTTCGGAGTTATGACTCCTACATCGATCAACGCTTGGATCTTGTCCTTAAGGTGATAGCAAGACTTCGTTGGGTGGTGGACCGCTCTGTGGTACGCGCAGTACTTCGGGTCCGTCACCTTAGTGGCTCCTTCATGATCCACGATCGCCGGCAACTGGATTTTGTTGTTCTCCAACAAGTACTTGAAGATGCCGGGGACTTCATCATCCTTGAAGGAGTAGACTTTGGGAAACCTCGGCTCCGAAGACTTTTGCTTCTAAGACCTTTGCTGCCAATGCGGCTGCGACTGTTGTGGCGCTCTTTGCTGATGCTGCTATTGCTGAGGTTGCAATTGAAATGTCTGGTTAGCATCAACAGCATTAACATGAGCTTTACCTTTCCCTTTCTGGTTGAAGTTCTGCTTTGGAGGATTCGTTGCCGGTTGGCCTCTCTCCGCCTTCTTTCTTCTGAGGAATCGCTCAGCTTGCTCTCCTCGAACCTTCAAATCCTTCCAGGTCTTGGATGGTGCTGTGCCCATTGCTTCCAACACGTCCAGTGAAAGGTTGTTGTGGCAGGTCTGGAGGATGAATTCCTCAGTGATCGGGTCCCGACAATTCATCGCCTTGTTCCGGAACCTTTTGACGAAGGTGTCGACCAACTCCCCGTCTTTTTGCTTCTCATCGAGCAACGATCCGATAGAGATCTCGGTATCATCGTCGAAGAAATTTGCAAGAAACTTGGTCTCCATGTCGTCCCAGCTGTTTATGCTTCCTGGCTTGAGGCGACGATACCAATCGAAGGCAGCTCCGCGAAGAGTGCCGACGAATGATCGCACCATCAGAGGCTCATTACCAGAGATGACTCCCAAGTGCGATTTGAAGTAAATCAAATACTGAGTAGGGGAACCCATCCCATTAAACGGCGTGAAGTTAATTAGACTGAACTTCGCCGGATATGGGATTGATTCCCACTCTCTTGGGTATGGACAAGGAATGCCCGTCTTTTTCGTCTCTTGAGCAGAGATCAATGTGTTGATCTTGCTCTCGAGATTTTTAATTTTTAGGCTTTCACCTGTATCTTCGCTAGCATTCTCGTTACCACCCCCTGGGTTGATGGGAGGGTTGTTAGCATTGTGACCCTCATTTGTGTCCTCATCTTCCAGGTTGTTCTGGTTGGGACGGCTTGGTTCGCCTTGTTGGTTCCTCAGTGCTTGAAGCTTTTGGTCATGCATCTCTCTCATGTTCTGCATAGCCATTTGCATTTCGAACCGAAAGGTCTCCTGTTGTTTGGCCATGGCATCTTCAAGCATCTTGGCCACTTGCTCCGCGTTTATCATAAACGCTTCGCGGGGTTGTCCTTCACTGGACACTATGTTATCAGACGCCACTACTGAGCCAGCATCTGATTCTTCATCTCCCGAAGGTACTCTTGTTCGGATTCTACCATACGTAGCGCGAATGATAGCCTCGGATTGTAGACGAGTTACACGTCGGGATATTTCTGGAACCGCCTCGGGGTTATCCTGAGCCGATGTTCCTGTGCTGGTCATATTTGCGGTGACCCTTGAATGCTCACCATCTTTGACCATCTTCCTCCTTCGTTGGAAACGCCTATGCCTTGGTTTTGGCGTTCCATCGCTGAGTCTTTCAAACACAGAGACTCTCTCAGGGACTGCCTTGACACAGTTGCACTCAGAGAGTACCGCCCGAATGAGCTTCGAACAAGGACATGGCGTTTCGAGCCTTCGAGGGCTCCTCTTTCTGGTTTTACTCGTACCCCCAGCACGATAGTACAGCTCGTCCGTTTGAAGGTCGGAGCAAGCTATCATGTGTTGGCACGATCTCCTAGGTATAACGTTGTCGTCATCAGATGACAACGTTTCCTTCTGAGGAATAATTGTCTTCTTCGGACCATCCAGAGTCACACGCCTCGAAACACGCCTTTGTGGGCGTGAATCTTCAGCGGGCTTTTGCACTTCTATGCGCAAAGTTGTGCGCTTGGGTGCCACAATTTGCTCCAAGTGTTGAGGGTTGCGGCGACCCCCAGCATGCTACATTGGTTGGGACTTCTTCACTGGCCCCAAGCGTTCTTGGACTGGAGCTTTACCTCGTTCCTTTGGAAGTGGGCCGAGGCGCTCCAAAACAGATTTTCTCTTCTGGGATGGTCCTGCGGGATCTCCCTGAGCAGTTGCAGAAATTACCAGCTGTTTAGATTGATTTGCCGGGTGTTGAATCTTCGGAGGTTGCGGTTGTCGCTCCTCGGTCTGAACCGTTGCTTCAGACTTTAGCCTCCAAACCTTGCGAGTTGGTGGCGGCTTTTTGACCACCTCCTTCTGCAGCTTCCGACGGGCTTCTTCGGTTTTGGCCCGTGCTTGCGCCGATAACGCGCGCTGTTTGCGGATGCGCTCCTCCAACGTCGAGCGATTCCGTTTGACACGGACCCACTCCATTGTCGATGGTTTGGAGGAACCACCCTTTACTTGCTGTTGAGGCTGTTTGCCTCGTTTGTTCTTCAGATCCGCATGATAGCGGACCCCGTCAACGGACTCCATGGCCTTGGCGAATTGCTTCGCGAGGCGTTGACGCTGCCTCTGGCGGGCTCTCTTGGAGAGAGTCACCACGCCTTCAATGGCGGATTTGACCTTCTTTGAGGTCGGTAGGGCCTCACTCAACGCAGCTTCGGCGTCGATTGGGGTGAGGTCGTCGTTGGTGGCTTCAACTTCATCACACCAACGGACTTTTCTCCTGGAGGAGAACTTCTGGAACTTCTTGGACTTGGGGGAGGAGGTAGATCCGGACGAGGACACGTACTCCTCGTATTTCTGCTGGTCGAATTCATACTCGACCTCCTCCATGACCGGGATCGAGATCCGCGGCTGCGACACTCCGATCTCGGCAGCGAGATCGGTGGCTCCCACTGTGGTCGCCAGATTGTTCGCGTGGAAAATTGTGTTCTTCTTCATTGATGATTTCATTACAACTTTGATAACAACTTTATGCGTTTACAAAGATCCGGTCTTTTTATAAGAGTCGGTTACAATGAAAATCAAAATAAAGAAATAAAAATTACAATTCTCTCTGAACAAATCACGAGTTTCCTGTTTTACGGTCCCTCGCTTTTGTGGGTTGTTTGCCTGTGCCGGGGTTGATTACCGTGGACCACCGCGCAATCTCGATCCGAATAGATCTACGTGGTATAACGGGTATTATCCCACCAAGGAGATAATAGCCGGGAGGGATCGTTTCACCAAGGAAACGCTCGCTCAAATCTCGGGATCTAAGAACCAAGCTTAGATCCGGAGTAGAATGACGTAGATCTGGGAATCCAAGTCTTCAAGCCTTCACAATCCGAGTTGAGGTCGCAATCCGGCAGAGTTTCGGCTCTTCAGAAGTTTCAGAAAAAGTCCTCCCAAATGAACAACCACCCCCCCCCCCTATTTATAGCCTCTCTTCACTGTGCATTCGTGCACAAGAGAGAGAGGGGGGGTCGGGCCACCTCAGGGTGGCTCGGCTTGGGCCGAGCCACCCCGGGTTGGCTCGGTTTAGGCCGAGTCCCCGGGTGTGTTCCGTTTTGTCGTTTTTCGGTGTTTTCCGTCTTTTGGTTCTTCGTTTGATTTGTCCGGACTTTGATTTGATAGCCCAGGTCTTTATTTGGCAGTATTCCCGCCTCGGTGTTTGAGTTCAGGTCCGTTTTGTTGTTGGACGACTCGTTAACTTTCCGAACCGTTGGTTTGGTTCCACACGTGAACGTATTCCATTGCTTGCGTGCCTCATCGCCTCGTCGCTCGAACGTCCGTTGATTTGTCGAATCATCGTGCCGAGCCATGTTAAGGGACCTATCGGTAATTTTATACGCCTACACTTTCTCCGCAATCGCCTCGAACGATACAATGTCCAGCATGGGGGAAGCAAGGGAGTCGTTCATGATCACTTCTAACCTCATAGCTCAGATCCTTCAAGAAGCTTTGGCAAAGCAACAAGAAAAACTCAGGACTGAGATGAAAACAGAGATGGAGTAGGCCATGCAACAAATAAGAGAATTGCAGGCTCAACGACTTCAACTTTCTGAGTCCAGTCAGCAAGGTGAATCCAGCTGCCACACTCAGAATATCGTAGATGACAGTGATCCAGATACGGATGAAGTCATCAAGACTAATACACCCCTCGATAACACTGGGGGTGGTTCAATTGCACCCCTCAATAACACTAAGGGTGGCCCAATTACTTCTTCTCAACATCACTCGAAGAGAAATGAAGGTGACAATAAGATGATACAAGGGCTGGAAGATAAGGTCAACACTTTGCTATCGTCTCAAGAAGTAAAGAGGACCGGTATTTCGTGTTCATATCCAAGAGAGTAGGATTTAATACCGTACCCGGTGAAGTACAATCTAATTAACTTCATGTCGTTTGACGGGAGAGGCTCGCTACTCAGCACTTAATCTACTTCAAGTCCCACCTAGGAGTGATCTATGGACACGAGCCCTTGATGGTTCAGTCATTCGTAGGCACCCTTCGCAGGGCAACCTTCGATTGGTACTGCCATCTCAAGCCAGGGAGTATCAATAGCTAGGATGATATAGAAAGCTCATTCTTCAATAACTTCTTCGATGAGGACACCATAGTGTCAATCTGAACACTTCTGGATGAGAAGTATAAAAAAGGAGAGTCAGTCGACACCTGCGTTAAACGCTTCCGAAACAAGGCAATGAACTGTCGGGATCCAGTCATAGAGGAATTCATGCTCCAGACCTATCATAACAACCTTTCCCTTAATGTGTTGGAAGCCATGGGAGTTTTACCTTCAACCACTTGGAAAGAGTTAAAACTTCAAGTGAATAGGCTGAACGCTTCCTCAAAAGGAAGAAACTCGAGAGAGGCCCACCGATGACTAGTGCACCTAAAGCTACTCTTGATGTCAATCAAATGTCACAAAAGCAAACTCAGAGGCAATAAAGGATTCTTGATCTGAGATTCCAAGAGGAGTATTCTTTCAAAGATGATAAAGTTTCAGCCATCTTTGAGCACCTCCTAACCAATAACAAAATCAAGCTGCTGTTGGCCTTCTTGTTTTGATAATGTTTAACAAACAATTTACCACTAATATTGTTTGTCTAGTATTTGTGTTCTCTTATTTACTATAGACAAACAACGTCGTTGGAGGATGGATGGAATTGCGCTTCAACGATGAAATCCAATGGAGGTTGGCGGAAATGTCGGGTTGAAGCCTATACAATTCAAGTTAAAGATCAAGTTCAAGCTTCATCCGCAATGTGTACCAAGTTGAGCTCAATGAAGATCAAGATCAAGCTTGGGTAATGTAGTTTAGGTTTTATATTATGTGTGTTAGTACTTTAAGCTCAATATTACACACACACATTATATTGGTTTTTGTATATATATAGTTATATATATACATATATGTTATTGGTTTAAATAATTTTTGAGTTTATATATGAAACAAATGAATAGAATTGGAAAATACTATTTTGTTTCATGTTTATATGCCTACATATGATTTCTCTTTTAACAAGCTTATATTTAATGAAATCATATTTAGTGTTTTGAATATATTGCATTGAATATGCAATTTTGTGAAAATATCATATTCTTAGCTTTTGGACTTAACAATATTCATATACATATTTTATTAAGTCTATATAATCATTGTGCTAAGTTTCAAAACATGGTTTAACCAAAATATCAAATTTCACATGTTTACGTTTTCGTATTTTGAACCATTTTGCAAAATGATGATTTTTCACAAATGGGAAATGCAATTTGGAAAATTCTTTTTGTAACATGTTTGTTTTCATGTTTAAATACTTTTCCCAAAGTTTCATAATTTTCTGAAGTCAAATGAATATTTTACAAATTATTTAAAAGTGTCAAAAATCTGTTTTTTATATATGTCTGAATTCGGTCGACCGAACCTGAGGTCAAAAGTCCACTGGGCCGACAGAAAGTTGTCGGTCGACCGGTCCGGTCGACCGATGAAATTTTCGGTCGACCGATGACTTTTTCGGTCGACCGACGGGCGCTTTCTCAGCTTCTAACGGTTACCGTTGCTGGGGGCTTTTTAGTCTTTCTGTTTTGGGATTTTGGCTGAGCTTTGAGGGGGTATATATACCCCATTGCTGATGTCTTTTCAAGTTAGTGAAGAGAGTTTTAAAACAAGTTTAAGAAAGTTTTAATCAAGGGTTTAAGTTTGTTTAAAGAAGCTTTTAAGCATTTGAGTGTTTCGGTTTTGTGATTCAATTCTACAAGAGCTTGAGGAGATCATCTATTGGTGTTTGGGCATTCAACTATTCTCCCTCCAACTCTTGATATATTGAGAAGTTTTCTAAACTCTATTTCTAGCTATTTTATATATTTGATTATCATTGTTATTTAGCTAGAACTATATTGAGTTTAGTTTTGATTTATATCTCTTTGTTCACACACAACCTTTTGAGCTTATTGTATTTACATTCATAGTATAATTTGGGGTTGTGCGTTTGTGACATTGAGAGTGAGCTTAATTGAGTTCTCATCTCGTTTAGAGAACAATCAATTGATTTATATTGTGCTTAATTGTGAGGATTCACTTGTAATACACTTGTACACCGAGAGAAGTGTGTGGTGAGAGACGGGGTCGAATCCAAGAGGAGTGGCGTCGGTTGACGTGCCTAGGGAGAGGTTGTAACCGAGCACTTGAGGAGGAGGACACGGGCTAGGACCAACACTTAGTGTGTGAGGTGTGATTACATAGTGATTGTATTGTGAGGTGTAAACGTTGTTCGGGTGAACGTAGAAAACCCGGTTGTGATAGTGGAGTATCTCCTCGAGGTGAGGAGCGGGGACGTAGGTCGTGGGGACCGAACCTCGTAAACATATCGTTTTGTTTGTGATTGCATTGGCGTTCTTATTTTTATTCTCATATCTTATATCGCCTTTGTGTATTGCTCATCATATTGCCCTATCACTTGTGTAGATTGTTTACCCTTGTGTTAGTTTATATATCCTTGCATATATAGGATATATCTCATTGTTTATATTGCATATTCTTGCACATAACATTTTGTATATCTATCTTGCAAGAATATATTTGTTAATTAATTTTAATTGGCATTTAATCGGATTAGATTAGCATAAGACCCTAATCACCCCCCCCCCCCTCGGGGGTCTAACAGCTGCCACCGATTATGAATCAGGAGGAAACTAATAACACTTCGGATCCAAAGTACTATGCATACCACATGATGGTCCACCATCCCACTAAGGCGTGCTTCACTCTCAAGAACAGCAGTCAAGCCTTGGTTGACGTTGGTGTCATAACGGTAAAACAAGCCGAATGAGAACGGCAAAGACTCCGACAAGTATAAGAGTATAAACTGCTTCTCCCTTACCTCCAACTGGTATATGAGGTTAAACTGTTCCCTAACTTTGATGAGAAGTTCCTGGAGAATATTACATATAATATTCTTAAGGATAACCCGACATCCTCCGACATGTGTATGAGGTTAAACTGTTTCCTGAACCTCCAACAGGTATGCGAGGTTAAACCGATTCCCTTATTTCCAATAACGGGAAGTTCTTAGAGAATATTACGCTTAATATTTTAAGGATAACCCAACAATGTGACCGAATACAATTAGATTCAGGTTCATCAAAGAGCTAAGGGTGGAATACCTTAATGCATTCCAATGGGAAGTTCTTGGAGAATACTATACATGGTATTCTTAAGGATAACCTAAAACCAATTGATTATTCAAGGTGAAAGCCAACCATCAAAATAATTCATTCTTAATCATGATAAAAATGATTAAGAACCTTCCACTATGGCTATTTAATCATTTCCAAGATAAATAAAACCCCCAATGTGACTTTCGGAGCACTCTTTCGTTAAGATGAGATTCAACGACTGCATATGGTCAATCTTTCCTCACGAAACTCCTATGGTGTAATTGTGAAGTGCTTGATGATTCATGGTCCTCCACCACAAAATCCCTCACTGATCAAATTAATTGACGGTGGGTCCACCAAAATTTTTCACGGTTAAATTCATTAAAACTCCCATTGTGTCTAAGTCTTTAACACTCTCACTGTTAAAGTCCTGACACAACATCCAAAATTTTAACTTGCTGATCCATGAAGATTATTAAATCCCTTCGTGTTAAGTCCTAGCCACTTGACACCAAAAAATCCCCACCAAGTGATTTGTACAAGTCAACATTCTCACTATTATTTGTACCTCCACTCCAACTGTTTCTTAGTCAAACCTTCCTACAGTTAGGATCAAAGCCAAAATCCCCTCTTAATTCCTTCCATAAATAAGAGGTCTACTTTCAAATCGAGTGATCAAACCTTCCTACAGTTAGGATCGTCTCAAACTCCCACTTGGTCAAACCTTCTTACAGTTAGGAACAAAACCAAGATTCTTTCTCGATAAATGAGAAATTCACCTTTAGATTGGGTAATCAAACCTTCCAACAGTTAGGGTTATTTAAATTTTTTAGATTCTCGGAGTGGAGATCTCACTCTTAGTTTTTCCTTTTAGATTCTCAAAGTGGAGATCCCACTTTGAGTTTCTTCTGATGCAGGAGATAGAATATAAAATTCTTCCTCTCCGGCATCGGGTTCATCTTCGTCCCAAGAGAAGACACAAATTTTCAACACTAAAATCCATGCCTTACACGTATAGGGACTTTATCTCGATCCCTAATTAGAGATAAGTCTATGCCTAACACGTGTTGCCAGTTAGTCTTTTGACACGAAAAGGACGAAAACTCTCGTATTCGACATCGTGGCAACACCAAAATCCATGCCTTGCACGCATGGGGCATATTATCTTAATCCCTAATTATAGATAAGCTTACATATAGCACGCATTACCGGGTGGTACTTTCCTGTGAAAATGACAAAGTCTATGTATTCGATATCATAGCACTAAGTCTAAAAGAGTTCATTATTTTAGCATAACATTACATGTAGAACAGACTTAGACAATCTACATGCTAGCCTGACTCAAATGGTAGTCGGTAAAGACTCATTAAATCCATTGATGGCTGTGGGTTTGCCACAAATCCTATAACGAATAGCTTGCGATGATAGATTCGCTCTTCTAACTCGGAGAGCTTCTCTTCATAAAGCTTGTACAATCTTCATCTTCAATTAGCTTTAATAGTCATTGATGCACTAGTTTCATTAGTTGGTCTTATGACTCGAGCATCTGGGGTAGCTTCAGAGATAGTAGCTGTATCAGCATCTACAACTGGTCCTACAATCAAATCTCGCACAAAGAGCTAAACATGATGAGCCTCCAATGTATTCTCAGCTTGCTCTTTCCACACTCCGATGAGTATACGAGTATAAACTGCATCTCCTTGAACCTCCAATGAGTATATGAGTTTAAGCTGATTCCAAAATTCCAAAGAGTATATGAGTATAAACTGATTCTCCACGCTCCAACGCCTTAAGAGCTTAAACTGTGTAGACTCTAGTTAATGTATGAGTATAAACTATGTTCACACCGATCAACATGTTGCAATGAAAGGAAACACAGGTCAACGCATTGCAATGAAAGTCAATGCCAACCAACGCATGACAATGAAAGTCAATGCTAGTCAACACGTAACAATATAGGTCAGTGTCGGGCAATGCGTTGCAATGAGGGTCAATATCAGTCAACGCGTCAATAATTTCATCGAACTAAGGCTCAGGAAAAATTCCAGGTCAATGGATAATCCCAGGAAGTTTAATCATTATTCATATACAAACTCCATATGAAGATGGCCAGTTCAATGTCGATTCAATGATGCGAGCTAAGTCAGATATCAACACACCAATTTTAAATCAAGATTTCAACAACAGTCAGATGATAAACATAGCACTGGAAGAATTTTAGACTATTCGACAAAATACTGAATAGATTGGAAGCTGAAGAAGTCAATGAATTGAAGGTTGGTGTATCATATCCAAAGTATTACAACCTCTAGAAAATAATAAGGCTGAAACACTTTGGAGGGGGTATCTGTATGCGTCAAAAATTGCCAATAGGTTCTTATACGCACCTCGAGATAAATCGAAGATGACGAACATCATCATCTGAGTCGGATTAGATTCTCTGATATCGGAAAGAAGCAAACAAGCGTACAAAATGAGTCGGTGAAGCGTACGAATCAGCAAGATGCGTGAAACTATAAACTGATGGAACAAGACCAAAATAGGGATTCGCCACTTGCGAGTCACATCGAAGTGACCCGTTGGTTTGCAAATCACATTAAGGTGACTCGCACATGACAGTCACCTCAACATGGCTCGTACACGTGCGAGTCACATTGAAGTGACTCGAACGGTGCCGAGTCACCTCGAGGTGACTCGCACACTCAGATTCACAAAACATGTATTTCGATGATTTTCTCAGGATTTGATCATTCCACTACCTCCCTAACTACTTGGGATCATCTCTAAATGTGGTTAAGCCATTATCAACTGAAGATAAAGTCAAATCCTAAATTCTTATCCAAAAACACAACATCCAAAGCCTATAAATACACCCCTAGGGCCCCTATACACGGGAGATCAGAAATTTGGAGCGAGGTGCGGACCTTGTGAGAGCAGACCCACAAATTTTAGAGAGAGGCTAGCGAGATCTCGGTGAACTTCAGCATAAGTAGGAAGATTTCGAGAGATCTGAAGCCCCTTTTCATCCGTCCCTAGAGATCAGACCTTGTTTTGATCTTGAGAAGAGTAATAATCAGCCCCTTTTCAGCATAAGTAGGAAGACTATTTACTTCAGTTTTAACTTTCCTTGATTAAAATAAAGAACACTAAGCCTTCGTGTGCATCAATCCGGATCTATCGTTCGGTCGTCCACGGACTAACGCATTCCTGACACAGACAAAGATCCCACGCAAGCAGAGGCTGCTAAACAAGAGTCCCTGCATATGTGTCTAGGAGATCTTATTTGTTTATTTTCGTTGTAATAAGAGATCTTATAAAAAGATTAACTCTCTTGAATCTATAATTGATAAAAAATTGTAATAGATTCCGTGAATAAAAAGATTTCAGACGTAAACATCTAAAAGTGTCTTACCAATGAGAGTATTTCCTATTTATATATTAATATTTTTTATTTGGGTCCTACTATCCTAGACTATAATAGTTGTCTAGGATATATCCTAGATGAAAATTTCCATCTAGAATAATAGGACCCACCCAGAAAAAAATTCACCCAAAGAAAACCCTAATCTTGCACCGCCTTGTTCTCGTTCTCCTTGAGTCGACCCAAAAAAACCTCGATGTGTTGTTCTCATTCTCCTCGAACAGACCCAAAAAAAACTCGCCACCTCATTCACTTTCTCCCTACACCCAAATCACCGCTTCATTCTTGTTCTTGTTCTCCTCAAATCAATGTTGATGAGATCATGCCAATCTCCTCCTTGATCTGTCAAATCAACACTGACAACGCTACCTAATCGACACTGCCGATCCCACCCATCTCTTGCTTGATGATGTCATCACTATTGTCGCTATCACTGCTCCTCGGTGACGCTATCACTATTGTCAATGCTTCTATTGTAGCCACTGCTCCTCTAATCACAAGGTTAGATTTCTTAAAAAATTTTGAATTTTTTATTTTTTTATTTTTTTATTTTTTATTTTTCAATTTTGTATGAATCATCAGATACCCAAAACCCTAACCCTAATTAAACTACATTTTGCCAAATACCCTAATCCCTAACCCTAATTGATTACTAAACAATTTTTTAACATTATTGTCATAATTGAAACCCTAAATAACACTAATTAAACTTCATTAGCCCTAATACTCCTCATCCTAATCCTAGTTGAACAATTGTTAGAAATTAACCATAATTGAATAATTTTCCATATTAATTGGGAACCCTAATATTAACTTAAACCATATTTATAACTTTATCCTTAATATATGTGTTATATGTGTGGTTGTATGAGTTTGTTTGCGTTATGACAATGTTTGATCTAATCAAACAATTATGTTTTTCAAAAATAGTGTAATATATAATACGATAATGTGTCATATATCCAATTTAGGTGAATAAAAAAGTTAACATTATCCATAGACTCATGTCTGTTCGCGGTGAAAATCGTGTTCTTCTTCATCGATTCCATTGCTATCTTGAATAACAGTTTTTTGAGTTACAAAGATCCGGTCTTTTTATAAGATCCGGTTACAATGAAATCAGATAAAAGAAAAGAAAAATTACAACATTCTCCTTTTGTGTCGAACAAATCACGAGCTCCTGTTTTGCGGTCGCTCGCTTGCGTGGGTTCTTCACCTGCGTCGGGGTTTATCCGTGGACCACCGCGAGATCTAGATCCGGTCGGATCTACGCAGTATAACAGGTATTATTTCACCAAGGAAATAATAGCCGGGGGGATTAGTTCACCAAGGAAATAATCGCCCGAATCTCGGGATCAAAGACCAAGCTTTGATCCGGAGTATGCCTGCGTAGATCTGAGATCCGATTTGAGATCCGGTTCCTCTCGAACTCTTGCCTTATTTGGCGTTGACGATTGCTGAGCACCGGATCTAGAAAAGCAAATCTTCAAAGTCCCAAAGCTTCAATCTTTTTAGATCTGAGCTTCGAATCCAGCAGAGCTTCGCCTCCAAAATTTCCAATCTCTGAACAAATGAACCACCTCTCCTATTTATAGGCCATCTGAACTGTGCCTGCGCACAGGTGGCCGACACACCGAGCCACCTCAAGGTGGCTCGGCTTGGGCCGAGCCACCTTGAGGTGGCTCGGTTTCGGCCGAGCCCCTCTAAGTGTTTGGGTTTCCCGTCGTTTTCCGTTTTTCGGTTCTGTCCGTGATTCGGTTGTGTGGTTGATTTGTTCGGACTCGATTCGTTGACCTGATTTGGCAGTAAATCTGGTTCCTGATTTGGCAGTAAATCCGCTTCTAAGTTCGACTCCGAAACTGATCTTGATTCGATCGTGACTCGTCCGAGTCCGCTCTTGGTTGGATGACTTGTTGATTCCTCAACCCGTTAGCTAAATTCCGCACGCGAGTGGATTTATTCCGTTGTTTGCGTACAGTTCGTTAGCCTCGTAGCCTCGTTAATCTGTTTCGTCACGTATCACTTGGCTTCGGTATTGTGGACTAACGATCGTGTCTGCATACGTCGCCCGATGGTCGGTTTGTCGAATCGGCGTCGTCGAGCTGTGTTAAGGGACCTATAGGCAGTTTTATACGCCTACAGATACCCCCTCCAAAGTATTTCAGCCTCGTTCTTTTATAGAAGAGTCTGGAATACTTTGGATATGATTGTCCCGTCCTTCAATCAGTAACGACGGGATATTTGGAATGGCTTCTATTCTTGATTCCTTCAGTCCTTCAGGCTATTCGGTGCTTTGTCGAATGTCTGTAAGGGTTTCGGTGCTGCATTTATTGTCTGACCATCTGTCGGAATTTTGAACTTGAAGTCGATTCTCGATTTCCTGGCTTTTTAGCTCGAGTTGGCTGTTTCAACATGGAACTAACCATCAATTGTCGATGTTGAATCTTTGTTTACAACGCGCTGTTCGGCGTTTGAGCTTCATTGCGACGCGTTGTCCGGCGTCCGACACAGTTTATACTCGTACGTTTTCTGGAGTATATACAGTTTAAGCTCTTAAGGAATTGGAGCGTGGTAAATACTTGAGTCACGAGACCAATCTATGGAATTGATGCGTCAATGACTCGTATTTATAGAATTTTTGGCAAATTCTCAGCCATCAACGGGTTTGATAAGCCTTTACCGACTACCGTTTGAGTCGGGCTAGCATGCGGATTGTTTAAGTCCGTTCCGCATGTGACGTTAAGCTAAAAGAGTTAACCCTTTTAGTGCTACGATATTGAATACGTAAACTTCATCTTTCTCCTGTGAAAAGACTAAACAGCAACGTGTATGAGACGTTGACTTAGGATTTTTGGCAAATCCTCAGCCTTTAACGGATTTGACGTGCTCTTACCGACTACCGTTTGAGTCGGGCTTTCATGCGGATTGTTTTAGTCCGTTCCGCATGTGACTTTGTGCTAAAGGAATGAACTCCCTTAGACTTTGTGCTATGATGTTGAATACATAGGCTTTACCATTTATCACGGGAATAGGCTACCCGGCGACGCGTGTTAGGCGCTGACTTTAGGATTTTTGACTAACCTCCAGCCTTCAACGGATTTGATTAGCCTTTACCGACTACCGTTTGAGTTGGGCTTACATGCGGATTGTTTTAGTCCGTTCCGCATGTGACGTTGTGCTAAAGGAATGAACTTCTTTAGACTTTGTGCTATGATGTTGAATACATAGGCTTTACCATTTGTTACGAGAATAGGCTACCCGGTGACGCGTGTTAGGCGTTGACTTTAGGATTTTTGGCTAACCCCCAGCCTTCAACGGATTTGATTAGCCTTTACCGACTACCGTTTGAGTCGGGCTAGCATGCGGATTGTCTAAATCCGTTCCGCATGTGACGTTGTGCTAATGGAATGAACTCCCTTAGACTCTTTGCTACGACTTTGAATACGTAGACTTCGCCATTGTTATGGGAATAGGCTACCCAGCAACGTGTATTAGACGCTGACTTATCCTTACTTAGGTTTCAGGATAAGATACCCCAGAATCGAACTCTAGTGTCTTTTTCTGCGGAGAAAGACTAAACCGGCGGCGCGTGTTAGGCGTCGGCATATCCTTTCTTAGGGTTCAGGATGAAATTCCCCATGCGTGTAAGGCATGGATTTTGGTGTTATTAATAACAACCTGCCACAATGTTGAATATGTGATCGAGTGTTCTTTTTAACGGTTAAGAACTAACCGGCGTCGCGTGTTAGGCGCAGACTTATCCTTACTTAGGTTTCAGGATAAAGTACCCCAGAATCAAACTCTGGTGTCTTCTTCTACGGAGAAAGACTAAACCGGCAGCGCGTGTTAGGCGCAGACTTATCCCTGCTTAGGATTCGGGATAAACTTCCTAGGATGAATCCTAAATTCTTGGAAAATGATTGGTGTAGGAAGGAAGAATTTTATATTTTATTCCCCGAAAAAGGAAGGAAGAATTTTATATTCTATTCCTTGATTCTGGAAAGGAAGAATTTTATATTCTATTTCCAGTACAAGAAAGAAACTAGAAGTGGGATCTCCACTCCGAGGATCCGGAAGATCTAAATAAGCTTACCTTTTACAGGATCGGTTATCTAGATGGGTTTTTCGTTTATCGAAATGAAATTTCAACTTTGGTTATAACCATGAAGAGGTTTAACCAAAGAGAAAAGAGGGGAGCTCTTTCGTTTATCGAAAGGAAACTCTAAATTGGAAGTGGGCCTCTTGTTCATGGAAAGAATCAAGAGGGGAATTTGTTGGTGGTTTAAACCAGAAAGACAGTTTTGGTGGACTCACTGTCAATTGAAATTGATCAGTGGGGGATTTTGGGTTATCCTCTAGAATATTAAGTGTAATATTCTTCGAGGAACTTCCTGATAAATGGGTTATCCTGAATGTACTAGGGATAGTACTTTTTTAGGAACTTCCCATTTATTGGCATTAATTGCCTGACGCCTTCTAAAGAAATGAGGCGATATGCGCCGTTTGAGTAGACTGTGTCTATCACAAACGATCCTTCCCATTTGGGTTCAAATTTACCTTTCTTCTTGGAGTTGAGGATTATCGGTCGGCGAGCAGCAAGGACCAGATCTCCTTCCTTGAAGCTTCTCTGTCGGACTCTTTTGTTAAAAGCCCTAGATATTCTGGCTTGATAAAACTCAATGTGTTGTTGAGCTTCCAAGCGCCTTTCATCCAACATTTTGAGTTCTTCAAGACGTTTTCGATGTTGTTCTTCGGTCGTCATCTCCGTTGCGAGAGCGATCCGAAGAGATGGGATTTGAATCTCCAAAGGCAGCACAGCTTCACATCCGTATACCAACGAATATGGAGTAGCTCCTGTAGGTGTGCGTACGGTGGTGCGATAAGCCCAGAGTGCTTCACCGAGTTTATCATCTCAGTCTCATTTATTGGTCTTCACGAGCTTTGACAGGATCTTAATGATCGTCTTGTTAAAAGCCTCAGCTAATCCATTCGCAGCAGGATAATAAGCTGTTGACGAAACATCTTGAATCTTGAACTTGTCACAAAACCTGACGAAAGCGTTGCTTATGAACTACGGACCGTTGTCATGAATGATCCGCCTTGGCACGCCGTGTCGGTATATGACATGATGCTTGATGAAATTGATGACGTTGTTCGTCTTCACTTCTTTAAGCGAAATTGCTTCAGCCCACTTTGGAAAGTAATCCGTGATTGCGAGAATAAATCGATCACCTTTGACTGAAGGGGGAAAAATAGGACCGACAATGTCCATACCCCATGTTTCGAACGACCAAGACGTGGTTGACGTATGTAACCGCTCCGGTGGTTGGTGCATATAATTTGCATGCACTTGACAGGCGTGTCATCCTCGTACGTATTCGATCGCGTCACGAACCATTGTTGGCCAAAAATATCCCATTCTCCTGATGTGATCATACAGTTTGGGACCAGGCTGATGCGCACCGCATTCTCCTTCGTGTGCTTCCTTAAGAACTTCTTCTGCTTCTTCGTTCGAAAGGCATCAGAGTAGCAAATCATCATACCCCCGACGGTATAATGTACGGGTCTCGGTATTATAGAAGAACCTTGGTGCTCTTCGTCGGATTGATTCCCTTTCTTTTACATCCTCTGGCAGAATACCATATTGGACGTAGTCAATGATGGAAAAACACCAATCTCGGAACTCAGACCCAATTTGAGTTGAGTTCACCTCTTTGGCGTTTATGTTTTTGTCATCATCCTCTTCGATATCCATATTGTATATGGGTATGCAGAGTTGATGTGATCTTACTGTGACTAGCAGTTCAGTTTCGGGCGGCTGCGCAAGTGATACTGCTAGTGCTGCCAGTGCATCCGCATAAGCGTTCTGGAGACGAGGGATGTATTCAATAAAGAATTCTTCAAAAGAATTTGCCATTTTGACGGCCTCCTGGTGGTATGGGATCAGGTCTTGGTTCCTGACTTCATACTCTCCACGGACTTGGTTGACTATCAATTGAGAATCCCCGAAAGCTTCGAGATATTCGACCCCCAGCTCCTTGGTGAAACTGAGTCCAATGAGAAGCGCGTTGTACTCGGCTACGTTATTGGAACATGGATCTGTCAATGAATAAGCCCGAGGCATTACATGCTTCCCCGGGGAAACTAAGACAACTCTAACTCCGGAGGTGACTTTAGGACATCCGGGGGTTACTGCCTTATTAACTGCTCTCGAAGCACCATCAAAGTATAATTACCATACTTGTTGATGCGACGTGGTGTTAACCTCGTGGGTTTCATCCGGCAAGTCATCATATACTTCTGCCGTATCTATTGTCGGGCTTGCCGCCAAGAGATCACAAATCGCTTGTCCTTTGACCGACTTCTGCTGTTTGAAGTGCAAATCATACTGGGACAAGAGAAGGGCCCATTTTGCTAACCGCCAATTCATCGAACCTGGTTGCGTCATAAATACCCGTACTGGATTAACGTTAGAAATAACGTAAATCGTCTGTCCGACCAAGTAATGCCGCATCTTTTGTACTGCGAATACCAATGCGAGACATTCTTTCTTAATCATCAGATATCGGGACTCAGCGCCTACCAAAGTCCGACTTAGGTAATAAACTGCCTGTTCGTGACCATTATCATCATCTTGTGCTAATAAAGCACTTATCGAATGGTTCATCGCCTTGATGTAAATCAAGAACGGTTTACCTGATTTTGGTGCCACGAGAACAGGAGGATTCGTCAAATACATTTTGATATCTTTGAGTGCTTTTTGGCAGGCGTCATCCCAAATAAATGACACACCTTTCTTGTTTAGTTTAGAGAATGGTTGGCACTTCCCAGAAAGATTTGAGATGAACCACCGGATGTAAGCTAAACGCCCTTGCAATCCTCTGAGTTCTCTTAGGTTTCTCGGGGGTTGCAATTCATGTATCGCCTTCACCTTGTCAGGATCAATATGTATGCCTTTAGTGGTGACGACAAATCCAAGGAATTTTCCGCTGGACATTCCAAGGAAGGATTTAGTGGGATTCATCTTCAATTGATGACTCCGCATGAGATCGAACATCGTCTTCAAGTCCTTGATGTGATCTTCTTTGTTGCGGCTTTTTACAACCAAATCATCAACGTAGCATTCAACTGTTTTCCTGAGATGTTCTTAGAAAATCTTAGTCATTGCTCGCTGGTATGTGGCTCCTGCATTCTTTAGACCAAAAGGCATTACCGTGTAGCAGAAAACACTGAGGGGTGTTCTGAACGCTGTATGCTTCTCATCATCCGGGTGCATCTTTATTTGGTTATACCCCGAAAAGCCATCCATAAAGGACATTCTCTCAAATCCGCACGTATTGTCGATAATGACGTCCGTGATTGGGAGAGGAAAATTGTCTTTCGGACATGCCGCATTCAGGTCCCTGAAGTCAATGCAAATCCTGATTTTACCGTTCTTCTTCATGACTGGAACGATATTGGCTAGCCAATCTAGATGTTGCTCCTCTCGGATAAATCCTGAATCGATCAATTTTTTAACCTCTGCCTCAATGGCTTCCATAATCTGCGGACGAAACCGTCTTTGCTGTTGCTTGACAGGTTTGGCATCCGACTTGATATCGAGGCGGTGCATTGCCACATTAGGGTCGAGACCTGGCATGTCTTCATAGTTCCAGGCGAAGACATCAATATATTCCCTGATGAGAGCAATTAATTCCTCTTTCTCATTTGGGGGAAGACTACCGCTGATGAATATGGGCTTTGGGTTGGCCTCATCGCCATATTAATTTGGACTACTTCGTCTTCAGTGGGGGGTTCCCTCTGTTCAAACCTATCGCCGTACTGCATGTTTAGGTGATGAACCCATGGGTCTTCCCACGTTGGCATTTGATCGTCGTCCACCATCGTAGATGGATCAGCTGTAGTCATGTTCGTCATTAGGGCTTTAAATACTTCCCCCAAACTTGTATCGGAGTCCCATTCTGAGGAATCTGACAAGTACCCATCCTTAACTTTGTTAGCAATTTGATCGACAATTTGCCAACCACATTCATCATCAGACGAGGAGACGTAGCCTAAGCCTCTTTTGTGACGGTAATAATCATCCGGTTTCCCTTTTGGTACATATGCCGCTTTGGCTGGAATACGAGAACCTCGATCGAAGTATAAACCCTCTCCGAGTGCGAAATCATATCCCTGTTTTTCCATGAGCTTGCGCGCTTCTGGACTATACTTAGATAAATGTCGACCAGGTTTGTCATCATTCTCATCTTCTCTTAGGAAATGATCTGGCAACGGAAAATTCTCTCCTTTACCGTAAACCACTTCTTTTTTGCCTCCTATTTTGGCAGGAATAATCAGGGTTGTCCCGAAAGAATGCTGGAGGCTTTTCTTTGCTATATAAGATGATCAGAGTGGCGTATGTAAAACGGGATTATCATACAATCCCTTTATTGCATCATCAAGAGACAGTGAGTACTCTAAATCATCATTTATTTCGATATTGGCAAGTTGCCAGTTACAACTGCCATCTGACGATTGTTCATCGTCAAGATTGATTATAAAGGGTACAATGTCATTTAAAACAAAACCTCCATTGTAATCGAATCCGGCTTCGGAATCAGCTTCTTCTTCGCTGTCCGTGCCCTGGACCGATGGTTCAGTATCGGATTCGTTACCATAAAGGAGAGAATCGGTGAAATAATTCTCAAACCCTTTAAATGGTTGCTTATCCGCGACCACCGTCCTGACCCTCCCCTCAGTGTCGACATATTTCAGACACTGATGTAGGGTGGAGGGAACTATAACGTTACTATGGATCCAAGGCCGACCCAATAGTAAGTTATATGATGTCTCAGTATCAATCACGTAACACGTGACCTCCGTCTTCAGATCACCCATTTGGCACTTTATCCGGATCTTTCCTAAAGGCCTTGACCCGCTGGTGTTGAATCCGTAAATAACAGTACCTGTAGACGCCAATTTGCTGACTGGAATGCCGAGGCTATGCATCAAGCGAAGCGGCATAATACTCACAGCGGAACCCGGATCCACTTGGATTCGGTTGACTTCGCTGGAGCCAATGTACCCAATGAAGTACAAGGGTCGATCATGGTTCAAATTCTTCGTCTGCATGTCCTCTTTGGTGAAGGTAATGCAGGGAAGGTTCTTAGCCGCTACATTGCATTGTTGAGCTAACAGTTCTGGCTCTTCAGGTGCCGGCTTGATCCGAGTGAGGAACGCTTCTGAATCGGCCAAGGCCTCTTGTAAGGCTTCCCTGGTCTCCTTGGACAACCGCAGCAACTCATACAGCGTTATCCGCACTGGGATATTGGCTAATTGAGCCATAATATCGAAAATGCGCGGAGTTTTTGAGCTCTCCGGATTATCTCTTCCAATCGGACGATTGAAACGAGACTGCTTCGGATTCTGCACCTCTTGGGGTCTCTTTTCTTTCTGCTAGCTGTCGTCGAGCCTCTTCAACCAGTTTAGGAACTGCAATCACCCCCAGCTCTGTGAGAGTTTTGGCTGGTCCCCGTTTAGTCATCCCCTGCTCAGCTAACTGATCACTAGGTGACGGATAGTTGAAGTGGTACTGGTTTCCGCTTCTGGTGGCGAAGACTTCTTGTTCTTCTTCGGAGAGTGGGAAGGTAGGAGCTTCATTACCATCCTCTTCGAAGATTGCAGACGTAGCATTGCAGGCCTTGCCTTTCCCCTTTCTTTTCGAGGAGGTCGCCCACTGCTCATCTTCAATGAGATCCGGATGAACCCAGAGGATTTCGCCGTTCGGGGCTGTGTGTGGCACAAGCCCCTTTTGGCGCTGTCCGTGTGGGTCATCATTCACCGTCTTCATTCCCACTTTGGTGACGCGTTTTGGCTCGAACCATGTTGTGGGCACCGATCCAAAGCTGATTGACACTGCGTTTGCTCCTACATTCTTGGAAGGTTTTGAGGTTATGACGCCCACATCAATTAATGCCTGGATCTTGTCCTTGAGGTGGTAGCATGACCTCGTAGGGTGATGGACCGCTCTATGGTACACGCAGTACTTCGGATCCATTACTTTGGTGGCCCCATCTTGATCTACGATTGCCGGCAGCTGGATTTTGTTATTCTCCAACAGGTACTTGAAGATGCCGGGAACTTCATCATCTTTGAAGGAGTAAACTTTGGGAAACCTTGGCTCCAAAGATTTCTGCTTCTGAGGCCGTTGTTGACGCTGCTGCTGTTGCTGAGGTTGCAATTGAAAGGTTTGATTAGCATCAACTGCATTAGCATGTGCCTTACCTTTCCCCCTCGGGTTGAAATTCTGCGTTGGAGCATTCGCCGCTTGTTGGCCTCTCTCCGCCTTCTTTCTCCTGAGGAATCGTTCAGCTTGCTCCCCTCGGACTTTCAGATCCTTCCACGTTTTGGACGGTGCTGTCCCCATTGCTTCCAACACGTCCAGTGAAAGATTATTATGGCAGGTCTGGAGAATGAACTCCTCAGTGATCGGGTCCCTGCAATTCAACGCCTTGTTCCGGAACCTTTTGACGAAGGTGTCGACTAACTCCCCGTCCTTCTACTTCTCATCGAGCAACGATCCGATAGATATCTCGGTGTCGTTGTCGAAGAAATTTGTGAGGAACTTAGTCTCCATGTCGTCCCAGCTGTTCACGCTACCTGGCTTGAGGCGGCGATACCAATCGAAGGCGGCTCCGCGAAGAGTGCCAACGAATGACCGCACCATCAGAGGCTCATTGCCGGAGATTACCCCCAGGTATGATTTGAAATAAATCACATGCTGAGTGGGTGAACCCTTCCCATCAAACGGCGTGAAGTTGATTAGGTTGAACTTCGCCGGATATGGGATTGATTCCCATTCTCTTGGGTATGGACAAGGAATGCCCGTTTTCTTCACCTCTTGAGCAGAAATCAATGTATTGATCTTGCTTTCGAGGTTTTTGATCTTCAAACTTTCACCTGTATCTTCGTTAGCACGATTCTGAGGTGGAAGCGTGGCATTGTGACTAGCATTCTCATTACCACCCCCTGCATTGACGGGAGGATTATTGGCATTGCAAGCTTCATCCGTATCCGTGTGCTCATCTTCCTGAACGACCTGATTACGGCGGCTTGGTTCGCCTTGCTGGTTCGTCAGTGCCTGGATTTGTTGCTCATGCATTTCTCTCATATTCTGCATGGCCGTCTGCATTTCGAACCTGAAACTCTCCTGTTGTTTGGCCATGGCTTCCTCGAGCATCTTAGCTACTTGTTCCGCGCTTATCATGAATGACTCGCGGGGTTGTCCTTCACTGGATACGGTATTGTCCGACGCAATTGCTGAGCCGGCATCTGATTCTTCATCTCCCGAAGGTAATCTTGTTCGAACCCTACCATACGTTGCACGAATAATAGCTCCGGACTGCAGACGAGTTACACGACGGGGCACCTCTGGAATCGCCTCGGGGTTGTCCTGAGCCGATGTTCCCTTGCTGTTCATATTGGCGGTGACCCTCGGAAATTCTCCATCACCGACCACCGTTCTTCTTTGCCGGAAACACCTATGCCTTGGTTTTGGCGTTTCGGTACTAAGCCTTTCGAACACTGAAACTCTCTCGGGGACTGCCTTGATGCAGTTACACTCAGACAGTACCGTCCGAATGAGCTTTTTACAAGGGCACTGAGTTTCTAGCCTTTGAGGACTTCTCTTCCTGGCTTTGCTCGTACCCCCAGCACGATAGTACAACTCGTCCGTTTGAAAGTCGGAGCAACCTATCGTGTGTTGGCATGATTTCTCAGGTATAACGCAATCATCATCACACGATAACGTTTCCTTCTGAGAGCGAACTACCTTCTTCGGGCTTTCGAGAGTTATGCGCCTCGAAACGCGCCTTTGTGGGCGTGAATTCTCAACGGGCTCCTGAACTTCAATGCGCAAAGTAGTGCGCTTGGGTGCCATGATTTCTTTGTCATGTTGAGGGTTACGGCGACCCCCAGCATGTTGATTCGTTCGGGACTTTCCTAGTAGGCCCAAACGTTCTTAGATTGGAGCTTTGCTTCACTCCTCGGGAAGTGGACCGAGGCGCTCCAAGACTGACTTCCTTTTCTGGGATGGTCCTGCGGGATCTCCCGGAGCATTTGTGGAAATCATCGGCGGTTTGGATTGATTCGCCGGAAGTTGCACTTTCGAAGGCTGCAGTTGCTGCTCCTTGGTCTGAACCGCCGCTTCAGACTTCGGCCTCCAAACTTTGCGAGTTAGTGGCGGTTTCTTGGCCATCTCTTTCTGCAGCTTCATACGGGCTTCTTCGACTTGAGCCCGTGCCTGTGCTGATAGTGCGTGGCGCTTGCGAATGCGCTCTTCCAGCGTCGAACGATTCCGTTTGACACGGACCCATTCCATCGTTGGTGGCTTGGAAGAACCGCCGTTCATTTGTTGTTGAAGCTGTTTGCCTCTCTTGTTCTTCATATCCGCATTGTAGCGGATCCCGTCAACAGACTCCATTGCCTTTGCGAATTGTTTCGCAAGGCATTGACGTTGCCTTTGGCGGGCTCTCTTCGAGAGAGTCACCACGCCCTCTGCGACAGAAGGGTTGGCCAGAGCAGATCTGACCTGGTTGGGAGTTGGAGGGATCTCACCCGATGCGACTTTGGCATCCAACGGGGTGAGCTCTTCGTTGGTATTTTTGACATCTTCGTACCAACGAGTTTTTCTCCTGGAGGAGAACTTCTTGGACTTGCGGGGGGAGGTAGATCCGGACGAGGACGACAAGTACTCCTCGAACTTCTACTGGTCGAACTCGTATTCGACCTCCTCCACGACCGGGATTGAGATCCGCGGCTGCGACGGTTCGATCTCGGCAGCGAGATCGTCGGCTCCCACTGTGGTCGCCAGAATGTTCGCGGTGAAAATCGTGTTCTTCTTCATCGATTCCATTGCTATCTTGAATAACAGTTTTTTGAGTTACAAAGATCCGGTCTTTTTATAAGATCCGGTTACAATGAAATCAGATAAAAGAAAAGAAAAATTACAACTTTCTCCTTTTGTGTCGAACAAATCACGAGCTCCTGTTTTGCGGTCGCTCGCTTGCGTGGGTTCTTTGCCTGCGCCGGGGTTTATCCGTGGACCACCGCGAGATCTAGATCCGGTCGGATCTACGCAGTATAACGGGTATTATTTCACCAAGGAAATAATAGCCGGGGGGATTAGTTCACCAAGGAAATAATCGCCCGAATCTCGGGATCAAAGACCAAGCTTTGATCCGGAGTATGCCTGCGTAGATCTGAGATTCGATTTGAGATCCGGTTCCTCTCGAACTCTTGCCTTATTTGGCGTTGACGATCGCTGAGCACCGGATCTAGAAAAGCAAGTCTTCAAAGTCCCAAAGCTTCAATCTTTTTTAGATCTGAGCTTCGAATCCAGCAGAGCTTCGCCTTCAAAATTTCTAACCTCTAAACAAATGAACCACCTCTCCTATTTATAGGCCATCTGAACTGTGCCTGCGCACAGGTGGCCGACACACCGAGCCACCTTGAGGTGGCTCGGCCACAGAGCCACCTCGAGGTGGCTCGGCCTTGGCCGAGCCACCTTGAGGTGGCTCGGTTTCGGCCGAGCCCCTCTAGGTGTTTGGATTTCCCGTCGTTTTCCGTTTTTCGGTTCTGTCCGTGATTTGGTTGTGTGGTTGATTTGTTCGGACTCGATTCGTTGACCTGATTTGGCAGTAAATCTGGTTCCTGATTTGGCTATAAATCCGCTTCTGAGTTCGAGTCCGAAACTGATCTTGATTCGATCGTGATTCGTCCGAGTCCGCTCTTGGTTGGATGACTCGTTGATTCCTCAACCCGTTAGCTAAATTCCGCACGCGAGTGGATTTATTCCGTTTTTTGCTTGCGGTTCGTTAGCCTCGTAGCCTCGTTAATCCGTTTCGTCGCGTATCACTTGGCTTCGGTGTTGTGGACTAACGATCGTGTCTGCATACGTCGCCCGATGGTCGGTTTGTCGAATCGGCGTCATCGAGCTGTGTTAAGGGACCTATAGGCAGTTTTATACGCCTATAATGTCCAATAATTATTATCAATTGTTTGAACTTCTAATATAAGGTAGATGACACGGTTGGATATGAAATTAAGTTTTCTATCCAAAAAGGGATCGTGTATCTTATATTATAAGTAGAAAGAATTGACATTAATTATTGGATCTATCCAGTTTAGATAGATTAGGAATGCAATAATGAATCATCTAACTTTGTATACATGTGCATTTTCCTTTATAGAAAATTTTAGCAACGGGTACTCATTGTTCTCTATGTATAATAAGTGTATGTTATTCTACTTTTTGGTCCATTGTTGATACACATAATAACATTTGTACAGTGTACTCAGAGAACAGCAGATAGGTGTACTAAAAGTTTCTAGAAATGAAAATGTATAAAGTATATCAGGTTAGATGTATGCCCTGCTATATTCTTAATGGAAAGCCTTCCTATGACAACCGCTACAGTGTTCAAATCAACCTATGATTAAGTTTTAATTTAGAAGGAAAAAATATTTTTTTGTGTTGTTAAACGAAAAATGTGTATAATGATGATTTGTGTGTGTATATTGTCTTGAAGAATTAAAAATTTACTAGTATTAGTGAGATTAATTATAGTTTCTAATTATATATTATCTATAGATGAGCATAATTTTAGACAAGTCATGGATAGATATTCCTAATATTGAACGATATTGTGATTGATGATATAAGGACAGATATGAAGCCTTCTTAAAGTATGCTGAAATAACTCTAAATAATTTAAGTAGTGGTGCAATACACTGCCCCCCATTGTAGGTGTAAGAATGGGAAGTTGAAGCATAGAGAGGAATAAATACTGGTCTTATCATAGGGAAGACTATATTGAAGTGAAGAACTGGATGTGTGTGCAAGTATGGCTGATGGTTCAATAATACATGGTATAGAAAATTTGTATGATGATATTGAACTTGACCATGCATATTACGATATCAATGATGATAGTGAAGATGATGCCAAAGATGATGTCCAAGATGCAGTTGAGGTCAAAGATGTCGATGGACCAGTAGGTTTTGAAGATGTGCATATGTCTAAGGACTTAAATCGAATAATGAAGCTATTAAAGGATAGTGAAAAAGATTTATATGAGTGTTACACTGAGCACTGCAAATTTTCATTTATGTTAGAACTCTTGCATATTAAGAGCCTCAGTAGAATGGCAAAAACTTATTTCGAAATGCTTCTTAATATGCTTCCAACGGGAAGGTGTAACATTCCCAAAATAATTTATGCAACTAAGTGGATAATTTTCAATTTGTGTCTTAATTATAACAAGATTAATGTGTATCCCAATGATTGTATTATCTACTATAAGGACAACAAAGTCCTTCAAGAATGTTCAACATGTAGAGTATCTCGGTGGAAACAACATAACCGCTCTTCAACAAGGTAAACAATAGAGACAGTGGAGATGTAGAGCAAGATTCTAGCAAAGATGCTTCATCATTATCTATTGATTTCTAGATAGCAATAACTGTTAGTACCCTAGAGCGGGGGTGGATAGGGTTATTTCTAATCTTATTAGATATTAATGCCGATCAAAATTAATTAACAAATATATCCTAACAATGATGATATTCAATAAGATACATGCAAGGATATATATGCAAAGGGGGAAATAAACAAGAAACAATATAAACAAATAGTGGACACAAAGAGCAATCCAAACACAATAATATGATTACGGAGTTCGGACCTTCCGTCCTACGTCTCCGCTCCCCACTCCCGGGGAGAACTCCACTATCGACACACCCGGTTTGGAAACCGAAACTTCTCTACACACTCGATTTTCTAGCTCACTGAAAACTCTACAAATCTCTCACAATGTACATACACAAACTACAACCTCAAATGTTGGTCCCCATGTATCACCTCCCACAAGTGCTCGGCTTTACTACCTCTCTAAGCTTTACTACCGATGCCACTCCTCTTGGTATTGACTATGTCCTCACCACACACTCCTCTTGGTAGTAAATGTGTCTTACAAGGTGATACTCACAAATAAAACTCAAATACAAGAGATTGTTCTCTAATAATGAATGAGAATACAATGAAGCTCACTCTCACAATATCACTCACCACAACCCACAATATGGTGTATGTAATCCTAAAAGCTCAATAGGGATGTGTGTGTGATAAATGAGTATAAATAAAATCTAACTCAAAAAGAACTAGCAATAAAATAGATATGAAATTCAAGAATAAAATGCTAGATAATTGAGTTAGGGAAACTTTTCTATAAACGCAAAGAGTAGATGATGAAAGATTAAGGATGAATTCCTGAACAAACATGTAAGCTCCTCTTTGTGAAAACTAAACCCCAAACTAAAAACAAACTAAATCAAACTTTTAAAACCTTTTTAAAACTTGTTTAAAACTCTCTTTAGTAGTTGGAAATAGTTAATGCAAAGGGGAATTTATAGGCTTGAAGAAACCAGCCCAATAATCAAACCAAAACCCTTAAAATATTAAAATAATCAAAGCTAGAAACTAGCCGTTACTATGCCAACGGCTAGTTATAAGTCTACTTAACATTACACATAAGTCAACTTGGCAGAAGAAAATAATAGACTGAAAACAGGTTATAAGTCAACTTATATGGGATCACAAGTCGACTTGCTATAAGTCGACTTACAAAGGATGATAAGTTGACGTGGCTGAGGAAAAATGCACACTCCAGGATAGTTCATAAGTCGACTTATCAGTACTGATAAGTCGACTTATGAACATGCACAGAGACTGTGCATGTCCAAAATATAACTTTTGAGAGGGCTTTAAAAATAGTAAATAATTTTCAAAAAATATAAAACTTTAGGAAAAGTTTATGATCATGAATACAAACTGTTAGACCCTAGAGGAGGGGTGATTAGGGTCTTATGCTAATCTAATCCAATTTAAATGCTAATTAAAAAATAATTAATAAGTTATTCTAGCAAGTATAAAATACAACAAGATATATGAGCTAGGATAAGCAATATGAACAATGAGATATATCCTATATGATGAAATATATATGCAAGGATATATAAACTAACACAAGATGATATATCCTACCAAAGAGATATATAATATGATATATGCAAGGATATGTAAACTAACACAAGGGTAAACAATATAAAAAAGATAGTGGATGAAATAAATAAGCAATGCACAATTGGCGATATAAGATAAATGCAAAAACAAATACGCCAAAGACAAACTCAAACAAGCAATATAATCACGGAGTTCGGACCTTCCGTCCTACGTCTCCGCTCCCCACTCCCGGGCAGAAATCCACTATCACAACCGGGTTTTCTACGCTCACCCGAATAACGTTTACACCTTACAGTGTTAGTTTTCAACGCTCACCGATCAACGTCACTCCTCACACTCGGTTTTCTAGTTCACCGAAAACTTCACAACACACTCGGTTTTCTAGCTCACCGAAAACCTTATAACACTCACAATGTAACAAATATAAATTTATTCTCTACAATAGATGAGAACTCAATTAACCACAACTCAATATTACAATCTCTCACAACCCTAATATACTATGTATGTAAATACAATAAGCTCAAGTGGGTGTGTGTAACAATGAGATTAATCAAATCTAAACTCAATATAAAACTAGCTTTAATAAGATGATAATCAAACAAATAAATATAAAGCTAGAAAAGAGTTTAGAAAACTTCTCAACAGATGACAAGAGATGAAGGGAGAATAGTTGATTGCTCAAACTCCAATAGATGATCTCCTCAAGCTCTTGTGGAATTTTCTTCACAAACAAACTCTTAAACAAACTTAAAAACTCTTCAACAAACTTGTAAAACTCTTTTTAAAACTCTCTTAAACATCCATAAGAAACAATAAAAGTTGAGGGCTTTTTATAGACTCTTAAACCAGCCACAAACCCCCAAAAACCGGAAATGTCAAAAACTAGCCGTTACTAGCCGTTATAGGCTGAAAAGACCAAAATAACCCAAAATCCAGCATTCTGGAAATTTGCGTATCTGATTTTGTAAAATCAATTAAAAATAGTAAAACAGTTCTAAAAATTATGAAATTTTGTAGAAAGGTTCTAGACATGTGTAATAACATGTTAGAGAAATAATTTCTGAAAATATATTTCCCAGTTGAGAGAAATAAATATTTGAACACAGATTTACAGTTTCTGAAAAACTGCTGACATACACGATTTTGTAAAATCAATTGGGCACAGTAAATCAACTCCAAAAATAGTAAGATTTTGAAAGAAGTTTCTAACATGTAGATAAACATGTCAAAGAAAGAATTTCTTGAATACCACTTCCTATTTATGAAAACTCATCTGTTTTGTAAAACATGCACGAACATGTGCACGAACAAAAACATGATTTTATAAATTCCATTAAACATAACAAATCAATTCCAAACTTGATGAAACTTAGCGAAATGTTTATAAATATGAAAACAAACATGTTAGAAAAAGAATTTATCAAATTGAATTTCTATTTGTGAAAACTCATGTATTTTGCAAGTGTGTCCAAAGCATGAAAACCCAAAATCATGCATGTATATATATAACTATGTATATACATAGAAACCAAATACGTGTATGTATATGATATTGAGCTTAAGGTATTTAACACACATAATATAAAACCTAAACTAAGTTACCCAAGCTTTGATCTTGATCTTCAATTAAGCTTGACTTGGTACACATTGCGGATGAAGCTTGAACTTGATCTTTAACTTGAATTGTACGTTGCTTCACTCCACAATTCCTCCAATCTCCATTGGATATGATCGTTATGGCGCAATCCATCCATCCTCCAACTCGTTGTTTGTCTATAATAAATAGAAATATACCAATACTAGACAAACAATATTAGTGGTAAATTTTCTGTTAAACATCATCAAAACAAAGAGGCCAACAATCTCCCCCTTTTTGATGATGACAAACAATTTACAAAAAGGATATATGCATGAAAGGAAATGAAGGTACAAAGTATAATATATCATGCATATAAACAAGAAAGACTATACTCACAATATTTCTTCCCCTTTGACAACATCAAAAAGGGGACAAAAGAATTAAGAGAGCGAAAGCTCTCCCTATCAATATGCATGGGTGAGTATAAAACATAGAAATATATAGGGATTGCTCCCCCTATCAAAATGCCATATAGAATATTAAAAATGAAGATCATGGCAAACATATGTGAGCAAGCATAGATGGAAAATATGCTAAACACAACTCACATACATAAAGACAAAGAGAACACAAATGAGTATATCAATATGAAAAATAGTGTCTCATATCAAAGAACATAAAAATATGTGTAAAAGTAGATTTATGAAATCAAAAGAAAAAAGAGCATGAGAATCATGCAAAATATTTTCAAATGAGAACAAATCAATCAAATGAAATCATAAATCACAAGTAAATCATACAAGAACATAAAACCAAATCATCATTGATTTTCAAAAAATCAAGAGAGGCAATAATATCTAGCTCTTGAGCTAGTAACAACCCATATAAACGTTTTTAGCATCCGGTAAATAATGTTTGGGAATAAACACCCAATAAATCCGGAGGGTTATATAAATGTAGTCCTCTCATCAAAATAAAATTTATAATCATAAAAACCAAAGAATTTGATCAAAGAAAATTTGTTTTCATAAAAGGATTTCAAAGCATAATCTTCAAAACCAAGAAAAAGAAAGATAAAAACATTAAAATTCTTGGTTTAAAAATCAAATTTATTTTGGTACCCAAGAACTCTTGGTACCAAAAGATTTAGGAACATGACTCCTATCATTTAAGCTCAAAGCCCTAGGGTTATGAACCCGTTTGGGCACATGTAGTGCTCTAACACGATCAAAACAATAATCACTCAAATGACCCTTCCGATTGTAATTTGTGCAATGAAAGAGATCCATTTGTTTTTGTGGACCATTAGCTCGTGCACGGGAATCATTTGCAAATAAAGATTTTCTTTTAAAATTATTTTGCAAATGAGAAACATCATTAAACAAAGGTGGTCTTTTTGGAGCAAATTGCAAATTTGGAGCATTTTACAAATCAAAACAAAATTTAGCAAGATGTCCAAACCTACCACAAACATCACATTTAAAAATATATAGTCTACTAGAAACATTTGGCAAATGAGACTTATTTTTCAAATCAAAATAATATTTGGCCAAATGACCAAAACGACCACAAATATCACACTTGAACACACTAGCATGCTTATGATGAGCTTTGTGAGAATGAGCATGTGAATGTGTAAGTGTACAAGATGAAGAAGCTACATGAGATGCACAAGGAGCATTAGAATTCTTATGTTTGTGTGCATCATAACAAAATTTAGATAAATAACCTTTTCGGTCTGTTTCCGGTAAAAGCTGCTGTTTTCATTGATTTTCTCTTTTTCGAGATCTGTTACAACTTTGAGCGTTACAACAGGATAAAATGAAAACAAAAGGGTTACAACTTTAACGAAAATAAACACGAGATCCCGTTTTGGTACGGTCTCGCTTGCGTGGGTTGTTGGCCTGTGACGGGGATGTCGATATCCGTGGACCGCCGACTCTTCAAGATCCTTTCCGGTAAAATCCGGCAGAGTTTCGTCTATCCGCAGAGGGATATAGAAACAGAACTTCGTCGATCCGCGTGAGATCTAGAAGTTTTAAAGCGTATATCTCGGCTAAAACGAGATAATAGCTCTTCTTAGTGTCGCCTGCGAAGGGCAACACCAAGGAAAAGAAGGGGGTGAATGAAGGGTGCTGATGAAGAACGCCTTACTCCTTGCTCCGGCAGGGCTTCGCCGCTATCTTGCAGACTCTGACTCCTCACTCCGGCAGGGCTTCGACGCTCTCTTGCAGAACAATCCTTGGCTAAGATAATTCAGCCTTGAATTGAGAGCCAAAAATCA
>BQKN01000567.1:3844-22840 GCA_022839385.1 Asparagus kiusianus
GGCTGGATATTAACCAAGAAACCCTCCTCATCGTCCTCATACAATACCACATCATTCTCACCCTGAGATACACATGGTGACAAATTCCAGAGAGCATTATTCAATTGATCCTCAGGTTTAACACTTTCCAAACCATCATGATCCCTCTCCTCAATATAAGGAAGAAGAATCGCCGCATTTGACAGATCGACTTTAGAAATTCCCTGCAAAAAGCTAGTGGTGTCTTGATTCCTTCTGTTAAGGTTGTAAACAGGAACAACCCTCTGTCTCGTGAATCAAGAGAAATCAGCAGGTTCTTTTCTATTATTTGCTCCTGCTATCTCTGAACTTCTCATATTGGTACGTGCTTTTCCTTTTCATCCCTCCCTAGCTTAACATCACCATCACTACAAACCACCATTTGATTTTCTTGCGTGGATCCTAGAACGTCGCCGTCCTCCGAAGGAAAAGGCTCTTCCACTTTCTCTTGAGCACCTTGTGGAACCTCAATTTATCTCCCTCAACTGATATACTCTTTGACATTTTCTTCAACCAAGTTGGGATTCAGAACATGATTTGCAGGGTAACTGCGATAAGAATTGGACCTCTTCTAGTGAGCATCAAAAGAAGAAAAGCCACCCAAAGAGCCATTATTAGGAGATTGACTCATCCTCTTTCTACCCGATTTATCATCCAGATTCACATGTTTATTAACCTTAGATACAGCCACAATAAATGTTAGCACTCTAGCAGATATCTTTTAAGTGTAGCACATTGAATGAATTAAGAGAATAGCATCTATATATCATTTTCCAAACCCATCTTTGTGGACCCATCTGCTTCGATAATATCAGCAAAGTGTCTAATGGCTTTGGCAAAGGATTCTAAGTTCCAAAGATGAGGAGGAGGAACACCATGCAGCTTAATCAAAGCTCTCTCGTACTAATCAGGGGGATTTCAGGAAAATAACTTCTTAATTCACGTACTAATTCTCGAGCAGAGACAGAACCACGTTCATAACTACGTAATCCCTTTAAAATTCTGGAAATTCGGCATTCGCTGACTCAGCAAATTACAAAATACACCGTGGAGGAAGAAATTCTATCACCTTCAGCGCCCCCCATTGTAGAGGTTGATTCATAACAACATCATCCTCTCTCGCTATTCTCTTGCCTTTATCATTCTTCAAAGAAGGAAATTCATGATCTTGCCAATCTCAAAATTGAGAAAATCCCCGAAAAAAAAAAGGAAATTGGATCAAGGAATTCTTCAAATGAACAGAGTCCGCCTTCAAAAGATCAGAATTGGGCTTTGGATGGATAAGATCTGGATCAAGAGAGACCGCTAGGTTTTTGAGGTTTTTTGGGGGAAATTGGAGACCCGCCAATCCCGTTCAGGTTTAACCATTTTAATTGGATTGCACCCAGTGGTGCCCAACAGTCTTTTATGAGAGAGGGAGGGAGAGGGAGAATGGCGATAGGCCGTGCTCGAGCACAAGATAAGCTCCAGTCCCTTCAGGATGAGATCTCCTCCTCCTCTGCTTCCAACCACCTTTTTCAAGCTCTCGATGTTGTAAGTTTTTTATTTTATTTTGGAGGTGGGATTTTTATGGGTTTTAAAGCTGCTGAAATGATAGCTTATTGAAAAAAATGTTGTTTTTTATTGTTTTTTATATTTTAGTGGATTATAGTTTGAATTGAAATATCTTTGAGCAACAAGCCTTTATTTTTAATAAACTTATCCTCAAAGAATTCTGCATCTCGAACTTCAATAATGGAGTTGGTTCTAAGGTCCTGAAACCTACATGCATCGCTATCTTCAGCAAAGCCGAGAAACACACGTTTATATTAGCATTTGGTCCGAGCTTAGGCCTTCTGATATCTAGAACTCGAATATATGCGAGACACCCCCACACTTTGAGACTATCCATAGAATCTAGATATCCTAACCATAACTGATGAGGAGTACTATCAATTTTGGAATATGGTACTCTGTTCAGACTCCAATTTTCCATCAGGAGAGTCTCTCCCCAATAGCAGGTAGGTAGGCCAGATGTGATTAGTGTTTGGTGGAAAATTTGCAATAAGAAAATGAAAGAATTGAATTTGATTTATTCCCTCTAACTGCTTAGAAAAAAATGTTGGTCAATGTGTGATTAGCATCGAATTCGTCATCTTGGTCAATGTGTGATTCTTCCTTTTAGCAATCCCATTGGATTGCGGAGAATACAGAGCAGTAGTTTCGGCAATGATTCTATGCTCCTTGAAGTATGCTTCTGACTTCTTAGATCGGTACTATCCTCCTTTGTCGCTCCCGAGTCTTTTCACATAAAGTCCAAGCTGCTTCTCCACACGAGTTCGAAACTCGATAAACTTGCTGAAGGTTTCATCTTTACATTTCAGCAGGTAGACGTGGCAAAAGCGAGAATGATCATCAATAAAGGTGAAGTACTTCATGCCGCCTCGAGTGACGAAGCTCTTGAAATCACAAGTATCTGAGTGAATCAGATCCAATAGGTTGGTGCTCTTTGTGACACTTGGAAAGAGCTTCCTTGTCAGCTTTGCTTACGCGCAAACTTCACACTTCTCAGGTTTGTTACCCCCATATTTTGGAAGTAATCCTAATTTCTCCATGCTAGACAGCTTTCTATAATTTACATGTCACAGCCTATTGTGCCATAATACAAAGGAGTAAGCAGAAGAAGATACTTCATTTACAACTGAGTTTGGTACAATAGTACTGATCTTATACATGTTATTAGTACGATCTTGGTCAATGTGCAATCAATATAGGAGAGTCTCTTGCATATCAATGGAACACCAAGGTATTTTATTGGCATGTTCCTTTCATGAAAACCCAGACACCTATTAATAGAGTTTTTAACAGATTCTTCAATACCACCGTAGAAGATAGCACATTTTGAGGGATTGGCTTCCAAACCAGATATAGCTCCAAAATCCTTAACACATTGATATAAATTTTAAACTGAGTATAAGTCCCCTCTACTGAACAGAAGAAGGTCATCTACAAATGCAAGATGTGAGATTTTTAGCTTCCCACACTTTGGATGAAATTTGAAATTTCTGTCTTGCTTCAACATATTCAGGTTCCTGCTAAGATATTCCATTCCAATAATGAACAAGTATAGGGAGAGAGGATCTCCTTGCCTTAATCCTCTAGCACCCTTGAAATATCCATGAAGGGATCCATTTAGGGAAATTGAATATTTTGGGGATGAAATACATGACAGTCCATTTAATAAACACTTCTGAGAACCCCAGTCCTTTGAGCATATTTTCTAGGAAGGCCCAACTGATTGTGTCAAAAACTTTCCTTATATCAATGTTGAGCATTGCCTTTGGAGATAAGTGTTTTCTGCCATAGTTCTTCACCAACTCATGTGCCAGCAAGATATTGTTAGAAATTTGCCTACCCTTAACAAAGTCACATTGAGCTTCATTGGTAATAGTACCAATAACTGATTGTAATCTATTAGCAAATGTTTTTGAAATGAACTTGTAAAGGCAGTTATAGCATGATATTGGCCTAAAATCAGTAGGGGTTTGAGGGCATTGTACCTTAGGAATGAGTGTGATGGAGGTAGAATTGATTGAGCCCAATAGATTTCCAGTTTTGAAAAACTCTTGAATAGCTGAAGTGATTTCATCCCCAATTATTGGCCATGCAAATTTGTAGAAAGAGACACTAAAACCATCAGATCCTGGGGCTTTGTCCTCAGGCATAGAGAAAATATCCTGTTTAATTTCATTCTTTGTAATTGGACAAGTTAAATTTGCAGCTTGATTTTCTAAAAGACATGGACAATTTTGAATTGTGTTCAAATCTGGTAAGGAGGTGGAGATTTCAATGTCCATCAGGTTCTTGTAATAGGAGATGAATTCCTTTGCAATTTCCTCTCCATCAGTGATTTTATCTCCCATATTTTTAAAGAGGACCATCACTCTATTATGATACATGTTTTTTTTAATGACCGAGTGGAAAAATCTTGTGCATCTATCCCCTTGAGGACACCAAGCTATTCTTGATTTCTTTTGATAAAAAAGATAATTCACATTATAGGAGCTTGTTATAGGAGGCTATGCATTTCTTTTCTTGTGGAATGAAATCAACATTAAGAGGATCAAGTTGAAGAGAATTTTGAACAACCTCCGGATCCTTTTTAGCTCTAAGAAATTGTGCACTAATATTGTAGAAATCCCTTTTATTCAACTCTTTCAGAGCATTCCTCTGTAGCTTCAATTTAGAACAAACTTTAAACATTGTGTGACCCTCAATAGATGAATGGCAAATAGAGGAAACAGTGGGGAGATAATTTACATGCTTGATCCATATTTTGTAAAATTTGAAAGGCTTTTTACCTTGGACACTATCCTCATAAATTGACACAAGAGCAAGTGAATGGTCAGAGAAGCTTGGAGATAAGAATTCAACATGACTTGTATTGTAGTCATGAATCCAGGAATCACTGATAAGAGCCCTGTCCAACCTACTCACTACTCTTGTGATAGGGTCTTGCTTATTATTCCAAGTGAAAAAGCAACTAATAGTTTTGAGATGAGTAAGTTGACAGGCTTCAATGAATTGATTGAAATCCCTGGTATCAGCATCAGTGAGGATTGAACCTCCTAACTTTTCATCATTGCTAATCAAGGCATTAAAATCTCCACATAGTAGCCAAGTCATACCCACAACAGTTTGATGAATCTGAGATAATTCAGACCACAAAACTTTCCTAGCTTCTTGATGATTATAACCGTATACTAAAGAAATGAGGCAACTTAATCTTCCATCCAATGACTTAACAGAACAAGTAATTTGTTGAGCTAAAAAATTGTTAATCTGGATGTTCAAGTTATTTGGATCCCACAAAATTATAATCCTTGCTTTTTCAGTTCCATTTTCATTAGAGAACCAACTCCAGTCGTTGGCAATCCTCTTAGCAACAAGTTGAATATTTCCATCTTTAATTTTTGTTTCCAAAAGAGCAAGAAAAGATACATGATACTGCTTTAGGTGTTGCTTAACCAAATGTTGTTTAGGGGATTTGTTTAATCCCCTAACATTCCAAAAAGTCAGGTTCATGTTTATAGAATTGCACCCCCTATCTATAGTAGAGGGATCCATTCTATCAATTAAATTTATCAAAGGGGAGAAAGGATTTATTGGCAGAGGATTATTCATCATATTACCTCTTTGAGTAGGAGTCCAGGGGGTAGCCTCATTAATAGTCATTTTATTTTCCCCAGAATCTGGCAGTATATCCTGCACAACATGCACAGGTATTTCAGTTTCCTGTACAACTTTAGACTCCTTTTCCTGCAATACCTTCTGTAGGTGTAAAATTTGATCTCCTGAAACGAGGAATTCGTTTGTATTGATAAGAACAGCTTATTACAAACTAATGAATCAAAATTATAACAGAAGCGGGGGGAATGCCCACCTTGTTTAACGTGGGGACTTTGGTAGCGATAGGATGCCTCGCCCAGTTCTCGCACTGAGTCTGCTTCCCTTGGACGATTCGATCGAGGTTGCTGGTGAGTTTCAGTACGCAGTAGAAACTCTTGTTAATCAAGTTCGAGTATCCGAGTTCAAATGGCGATCGGAGCCGAGAACTGAGAGTTAATGGTTCGGTTAACTGACTGAATCAGTTAATGAATTCCGAACCCCTTTCCTGTAGCCGGGAGAGGTTCTTAAATAGAGAAGAGACGACGTGGTCACTCCCTTGAATCATGGGATGTGATCATGTGTTGTTGGGAGATGCCATGCTTCTCATTTGTACCATGAGCGGCTGCTGTTGGACCCTAGAGGGGGGTGATTAGGGTCTTATGCTAATCTAATCCGATTTTATGCCAATTAAAACTAATTAACAAGTTATCCTATCAAGTATGAAATACAATAATATATATGAGCTAGGATAAGCAATATGAACAACAAGATATATCCTAGCAAAGAGATATAAGCAATATATGATATATGCAAGGATATGAAACTAACACAAGGAGTAAACAATATGAACTAGATAATGGATCATATAAATAATGAGCTATGGACAATGACGACAAGAAATATAAACATAAGATAAAGTACGCCAAAGTAAACTCAAACACACGATATGATCACGGAGTTCGGACCTTCCGTCCTACGTCTCCGCTCCCCTCTCTCGGGGAGAAATCCACTATCACAACCCGGTTTGGAAGCCGAAACTTCTACACACCTCACAATATCGGTTTTCAACGCTCACCGATCAACGTTCACTCCTTACAATCGGTTTTCTAGTTCACCGAAAACTTCACTACAACACACTCGATTTTCTAGCTCACCGAAAACCTTACAACACTCACAATGTAACAAATACAATAAATTTGTTCTCTACAATAGATGAGAACACACTATAAGCTCACACTCAATTGTTACAACTCTCACCAACCCTAAATATATTATGAATGCAAATACAATAAGCTCAAGTGGGTGTGTGTGTAACAATGAGATTCAATACAACAAAACTAAACTCAAATATAAAATCTAGCTTAAGAACAATGATAATCAAACAAGTATAAAATGTAAAGCTAGAGTTTGAGTTTAGAAAACTTCTCAATTGATAACAAGAGATGGAGGGAGGATAGTTGGAAGCTCAAACTTCAATAGATAATCTCCTCAAGCTCTTGTAGAATTGATTCACAAAACCGAAACACTCAAATGCTTAAAAGCTTCTTAAAACAAACTTAAACAAACACTAAACAAGTTTAAACCCTTGTTAAACTATTTTAAAACATTCTCTTGGGTCTTGAGAACTGAGATCAATAGAGTATTTATAACCTCCCAAGACCTCAGCCAAAAGCCCCAAGTAAAAGACCAAAAAACCAGCAGAATCAAAAAATAAGATTCTGTACAAAATAGCCGTTGGGCTGAACGGCGGTCGACCGTGGAAAACCCGCGGTCGACCGCGAGCCAGCTCAGAAATGAAGAAAACGTCCAGATACTTTGGCGGTCGACCGTGGCGGTCGACCGTGAGAAAATTCAAGCTGACGGTCAACCGTGACGATCGACCGCGAAAGTTTCTGTTGGCTCCGCAGGCTAAAAACAAAGGCGCGGTCGACCGTGGCGGTCGACCGTGAACTGATACATGAAAATCAGGTTTTGAAAAACTGTTTGCTGATTTTAAAACACTGTTTAAAAATATCAAATAAATTCCAAAAAATGTAAAACTTTGGGGAATGATTGTAGACATGATAATAAACATGCTACAAAAACTGGTTTTCTAAAAGGACTTCCTAAATGAGAAATATCATCATTTTGCAAAATAGTCCAAAACACGAAAATGTAAACACATGAGTTTGATGTTTTGACCCAAACCAACTTTTGAAACTTTGTGAAATATTTTTATAGACTTGATAAACTATATATAAACTGATATTGAAATCTATAAACTAATAAAACAATATTTTCACAAAAACACCTATAAAATCAAAAAATTGTATATATATAACTATATATATACATAGAAACCAAAACTTATGTATATATATAACTATATATATATACGAAGAAACCAATAAATGTGTGTGTATAGATAATTGAGCTTAAAGTACTTAACACACATAATATAAACCTAAAACTAAATTACCCAAGCTTGATCTTGATCTTCATTGTAGCTCAACTTGGTACACTTTGCGGATGAAGCTTGAACTTGATCTTTAACTTGAATTGTATAGGCTTCAACCACTATTCCACCAACATCCATTGGATATGTTCGTTGAAGCGCAATTCCATCCATCCTTCAACCCGTTGTTTGTCTACAATAAATAAGAAAACACAAGAACTAGACAAACAACATTAGTGGTAAATTGTTTGTTAAATATCATCAAAACAAGAAGGCCAACAGCTGCGTGATGGGCTCTGAGCACTGTACTTCTCCCCCTCACGTCGCGGGGAATGCGAAGGCACATCCCTGTATGTGATATTGTGACCGCCAGATACTTTGACTAGTTCGGCGAGCTTGTCTATCGCGGGAGAATTCAGCTTCTTGACTTGTACAGGCGAGTCGAGTAAGCAGGCGAATTTCAGTCGCAAGCATGCAGACGAAATTGGCGATTGCATGGATTCGACTGGTCGCTCGTACTATGGATGGCTGCTTGATGAGCTCGGAGTACTGTGCTCCTTCCCTTCACGTCGTGGGAGATGGGAAGGCCCATCCCTGTACGTGATACTGCGGCCGCCAAGTACTCTGGCTAGTCTGGCGAGTTTATCTATCGTAGGCGAATTCAGCTCTTGACTCGTGCAGGCGAGTCAAGCATGCAGGCGAACTTGGCGATTGCATGGATTTGATTAGTCATCCGTACTATGGACGGCTACTGGATGGGCTCGGAGTACTGTGCTCCTTCCATTCACGTCGTGGGAAATGAGAAGGCCCATCCCTACATGTGATACTGCGGCCACCAAGTACTCTGGCGAGTCTGGCGAGTTTACCGATAGCAGGCGAATCCATCTCTTGCGTAAACTTAACTCATGCGGGCGAGTCAAATGTGCAGGCGAGTTTATCGATCGTCTGGCGGATCGCCATATGCGTAGGCGAATTTGGTGATTGCGTGGCCTTGGCTCGTGGTGGCGAGTCAAGCACACGGGTGAGCCTATTTTTCAAGTTGTGCGGGCGACATGAATACGCAGGCGGATTTCATGTTTATCTGCGAAGGTATTTTTTACCGTCTACACCTTCTTATTTCTGCTTTGAATCTAGGGGTTAGATTTCCTAGCTTCTGATTGTTAGGCGTGCACAACATGCACAGAATTATGTGCATTTCCTTCAGGCATAGAATTATGTGCAGTTCCCTTACTATGCTCAACACGCACTTTGCCAGATTCCACATCATTAACTTGAGCTTCTTTCTAATTCATTGAGTCTTTGGCAACAACATTTGCAGATTTTTGTTTTTGTTTTGGAACCCATTTTTGAGTCCTAGGCTATCTTCTGCAATAGCTAGAATCATGCCCAACCACCTTGCAATGATCACACCATTTTGGCTTTAACTCATAGGTAACATTTTGGTGAAAACTTTTTTCATTAGGTCCTAGGATAGCTATTTGATCAGGCAGGGGAGAGGGCATTTTCACTTCAACAAGCACTCGTGCATAGGCCAATCTCTGCCTATTAGCAGTAAGCTTATCTGTGGTAATTGGTTTACCAATAACACTAACAATCTTGCTAATGCTATTTGCATTCCACAAGTTTAGCCTCAAGCTAGGTAATTGGATCCACATAGGGTAGGTGCTATCTTTTATTTTTTCAATATCATCATCAATTGTCCATGGTTTTAAAAGGAGAGGTCTTGAACCAAAGAACCAAGGGCCTTTTTCAAGAATTTCATTCATCTCTTCCTCATTTTTGAACTTGAAGAGAAATATACCAGACTTTAATAGGCAAACTTCAGGGATTGCCAACAGAGCCCAAACCTTGTGAACAAATGTCTCCATAGCCTTGAATCTAACATTAAGCCTCAAAACCTATCCTATGAGAGAAATTTGCCAGAAAGAAGCTCCTTCAATCCGTTCATCATCCTCAAAAGTAACAACATTATCTGTTTCAGGTGCCACATAATTCAAAATCAAGCCACTTCCAGGTTTTCTATTGTTAGCGAGGCAACTAATCCAGTTTTTTTCTCAGCTGGGACAAGAATAGGGACATTCCTTGATTCTAAAGGAGGAAACTCATCATTCTCATTAGTAGATTTTCCAGAATTAGGATTAATTTGATATATCAAAGCATCTGATCCACTCTCATCAGTTTTCTTTCCAGATTGCAATGGAGCAGTAAAACTCTCAGTCACATTCTTCACTAGATTTGAATTACTTGCAGCTCTTGGAGCATAATTTAAAACAATTGCAAGCTCAAGAACAGGTTTAAATTTCAAAATTCCAGATCTGATACCATCAACATTAACCTCAATAGGATTCGATGAGACAGATACAGAATCTTGCACTGAAGTAGAATTCAAAGGGATAGATCCAAGATTCCTTACCAGATTTGATGTCTAAAGCTGATGAGATGGATCTACCTCCCGATCGACCTCGTCGACCCAAGAAACACTAGATTTGGAGCTCGAAACCTTACTGAGATTTCGAAATTGAACTCCAGTCTTCTGAGGAGTCAGAGGTTGTTGAGCATTAGACGAGCTCAGAATTTCTGTCAATAGCTTCTTCTTCTTCTCTCCTTTAGGTCTTGTTGACCCCATTACCTCCACCTCCGAGCTAAAATCTTCATCTTCTTCAGTGAAACTAGTATCAAATAGATCCACTGGAGAATTCAAACTTGAATTCGAAGCTCTTAGATCAATATTAAAGAGATTTTTTCCATTGTTTCTCTTCATTTTTGCCATTTCAAACACGGCGGGGGTGCACGTTAGTGGGATTTAGATCGCATGTTAACACGCACTAGGAGAAAACCACCCTCCAGAAGAAGAATATTGGTAGTAAGAGAGTTCAAAATAGTGAGCTGATAGATTCTATCTTCATCTACCCTTCATCAGCTAATGCTGGAATCTCATCGTCGAGTGCTTGAACCTCCTCGTCTGGTGCTGAAGCTGAATTGAATGAAACAGTAATTTCTCCGATTCCTCGGGAAATGGAGAGCACTGGCCCAAAGGGAGCAAGGAAGAAGATGTTAATGGAGAAAATCTTGGCCAAATCTAATCCGTTAACTAATCCTCAATCTCCTCAGCTGAGATCTGGTATGCCGATTTATCGACAGCTAGGTAAATCTCCAAACTCTGTCTTATGGTCGGATGAAGTTGAAGAAGAGATTGATTCAGATCTGATTGAAATTGTTGATCAAAATGCTGAAGTCAATACTCGTCAAGATGAGAATGATAATATTGTAGATAGTAACACTAATCTAGAGAAAGATAGAAATGAAGATACAGTTGATATTCAAGAAAATAGTGTCAGATTGGAGAAAAATGAATCTGAATGTTTGAAATCTTTTGCTAGTCTATTTTCTGATAATAGAAAGCATGGAAATGGATTATCCTTAAATTTTGTGCCACCTTCTCAAGTTAATATTGTTTCCTTCTCTGAGAAGGAATGGAAAGAAGGAGAAGACCTCTGAAAATTTGCTTTAATAGGTCATGTTATTAGATTAAATGTTAAATTCAAATCCATGGAAACCTATGTTAACAAGATTTGGGGGAAATGTTCTATCCCGAAAGTTTACTTAATCAAACAAGGGGTATTTCTCTTTGAATTTCACGCTAAACAACAGATGAATGAAGTTCTAGAGGCAGGTCCATGGTTTTTTTTGTTCCAAGCCTTTGGTTTTGAAGCCTTGGACGATTGATACTGATATGGAGAAAATACAAGATTGTACCTACCCAATGTGGGTTCAATTTCCTAATTTGAGGCTGAACTTATGGAGTTCTTCAGGTATTAACAAGATTGCTAGTCTAATAGGCAACTCCATTACTACTAACAAGCTCACTGCTATGAGACAAAGATTATCCTATGCTAGAGTTCTATTAGAAGTTGATTTGCCTTTGAAAGAGTCTTTGTCTGATCAAATAGTTATTCAAAGTCCTGATGGGAAAAGTTATATTCAGAAAGTGGTGTATGAGCTTAAATGTTAAATTATAGTTTAATAATTTCAATGAATTATAGTTTAATAATTAATATAATGTGAATATATTATAATAAATTACATTACATTATAACTAAATTCTACATTACATTATAAATAAATATTATATTATATAATGATCAATATAATATATTCAAATAGTACAATGTATTATATCATATTATAATACATTATAATTTAATACACAGTAACATAATATATTATGGTATAATCAATTATATGTTAATTTATTTTATAATAATAAATAAAAAATATTATATAATAATATATCGCATTATAATAAATATAATTTGTCCCATTATTATATATTGTATCATTTAATATATCATACTATAGTAATAAGCTCAGTAGAATATAATATAATATAATATCCCTCATGGGGCCCCCTATTGAGATGAGGGTCATTTTGGTGTTGAGAGGGACCGATTCGCAAAGACGCTTTGCAGTCTGAGGGACAACTTTAAGGATTTGACGAATGGGATGGAATTATAGCAAATGAGAGGCACTAATATGCAAAAATGTCATTGTGACCGTGATTAGTATTTAAAGTGGGGGCAGAGAGAGAGAGAGAGATCGAATTGGGGGTTGTTAGGGTTTGCTAGGGTTACTAGAGGATGTCGACGGCGAGGGCGACGGACGAAGTGCCTGAATCTCCGGCGAAGAAGGCAAAGATGACGACGATGACGGTGATTTCAAAGGAGGATGTCTACGCCGACGAGCAAGATCTCTCCGACGACGAGTTCTACAACGATGGTCTCCATATGATGACCGACGAAGAGATGGAACGCTACGGCACCGCTGTCATGCGCAGCGATGTAAACCCCCCTTTAGCCCTAACCCTAAAAATCCGTTAAAATATGGCGATTATTCTAATTAAATTTTCCGATTAATTTATTATTCTTCTTCGTCCTTATTAATTATTCTTCTTCTATAGGGATTTGAGGTTCCTGAGTTGCCTAATGTTTTTGCTTTCGGTCTCATCATACCCATTATGAATACTATGTCCGCGAAGTTCAGGGGGAAAATTCTTAATTATGCCCGCTTTGCCATCGATCGCCAAAACGAAGAGAGAGTGAAAGAGGTGCTGCTTCTTTTTACTCCCACAATACGAATCTACGACGTGATCTTTAAAATAATTGTTAAACTTGTTATTATTGTTACAGGGTGCCAAGGAACTCCATCTCGATATCACGAGAATCGTCAACTGTAATGCAGAGGTCTCTTGCCCTGTCAACTATTACATCACTTTCGAGGCGAAAGATCTCGACACGAAGGAGCTTGATCAGTATGAAGCCCAGGTGGTCACCAGAGTCCGTCATGAGGACGACAATGTTCCAATCTTCAGGAAAAAGCCCAAACCAACTAATCCGCCAGTGCCCGCAGAGGTATAATTCCTGGTTGAGACACGTCAATTTAATTTGAACAGGAGCACACATGTATGCTTCTTAGTTTTCTCCTCTTTTCTTTTATGCAAGAAAGCATGGTTGTCACCGGAAATTTGGCTAGTTTTATTTAGCTTGTTGCGTATGAGGGATCTTACGATGAAAGCTAAATTGCCAATGGGACAGAGGCAGAGAAACTAATAATATGCTTACTTCCCCTTCTTACCATCTTCTTGGTCTGTGAAGGGTGTGTGGACGCACGCACATGTTCATTCTAAAAGCTTGTGCATTTTTTAGATTCATAAATAATGGCCTCTTTTTGTTGCGAACTGTCCCTATTTGCTTCAATTTCTGATGCACTTATCATATCAGCTTATATTCTCAATAATTATAATTTCAATGGTTACATTTTCACCTTCACCTCCTCAGCACGTTCTCCCTTCACATGGTTTGGTGGCATTAAGGGATTGCTCGTATCATTAAGCGTCTTATTGGCATGATTGGAGTCTACTCATTACCAAGATTTAAAAATTTGACCAATACCATTATGCATATACCAAATTGGAGGAGGAGCCATTCAATCCTCTATCACTCTGTACATCTTGTTCAGTATGCAATAGGTTCGATCAAAACATGGTTTGGCTTTTTTGGGTATGCAAGGCAAATTGGACATATAGCAATTTATTGTGCAAAGTCAAATTGAGTATGTGAATGAATTCCCATGGAGAATTGCATCTAAGGATGGAATCATCAAGCTAGATTTCTAGTTTAGATAAGCAATATTATATCGTTTTATTGATTTAAATGAAAGTTTTGAGTTCTCATTGTTACTTGAAGAGAACAAGCTTGGCTAAGAAATTCTTATTCTATATAGTGGTTCACCTTTGACTAGTGACATACAACTATCTGTTTATAAAGGTGTGTTATTTGGTAAACCATCTTTACGTGGTATGTCCTTGATTATTAAGTACTCTCCGCTTGTTAAAAACGTGAGTGGTTTAGCAAACGAGGTCCTCACATGATCTTGTCAGTTATTTTTCCTCTATGGATGCATGTGTAGTTAGTATTCTTTAATTCATTGGGTTTTCTATGTAGAATAATGAGTTGTCCTAATCTTTTTTCTGTCAATTGTTTGTTGAGTGCTTACCACAAGGCTAAGTATGTTAGCAAAAGCAGACCAGGTATTTGATGAGATGCATGAGCAGTTCAAACCTGATTGAAAAACATTTAGGGTCTGTTTGGGAACATGGGTTTTGGGTCCTGGATTTAAATCTAGGGTGGCACAAATGCAAATCTCATGTTTAGGCATTCTTTTGGGCATGCATTTAAATCAAATTGTTCATGTGGCTGGATTTTGAAGTCTAAAATTGTTAAATTGATTAACCTGTCTGTACCAGTGATTTGTAGAATTCCAATAGTTTTTCATCTTAATGGTCATCTCCGCTTTATCTCATTAAGGAGCCTTGGCTAGGGACAAGCAAACGGTCGATTGGTTTGATTTTGTTCAAATTTTGACAAACCGATACCGAACCGTTAATGATTCAAAACTGAACCAATCCATCCTAAAGCAGTTCGGTCAGCTTAGTTTGGGTTTGTTTGGTATTGGGCCAAACTCTGCACAAAATATTGTAACCTGAAGTTTTGTGCTCCCCCTTACCTAAAGACCTCAAATACCAATGGAAATAGGAAAGTTCTATTTGTGTTGCTTAATGTCAGGATTGTAGTCCGAAATGAATACAATGCTTAAAGTGTTTTCCAAGAATCACGCTTTTAACTTCTTGCCACTACATTCGATTGCTATTTCATGTCAAGATTTACATTTGGTTCCAAGCCCACCCAATTCTAAAGTGCACAATTTATGAACTGAAGTCGCCAAGCCTAATTCATGTTGAATCATTGATAAAAAGAATGGCCTCGATGTATTTATATGAGTTAAACTACCACAATAATAGCTGCATAAGTTTTTGGAATAGACATGTATTTAGTTTGAAGTGTTTTATTTGGTGCAAATGAGTTCGGTCGGATTGGTTTTAAACCGAACCATATTTTTAAAAACTGAATGTCTGAACCGAACCACTAAACTTCGGTCAGTATATTTGGTCTAAGCTGAACTCCTAAATCTCCTAAAACGCTAACGACCTCAAGAGACAACTCTAATGATGGCGAACTTCAAAGACACTGATGACGAACTTCGCGGAGCCCATTTTTTAAAATCCTCCCGCTCGATTTTCTTTCTCTCTAGTTTCTTTTGTAACAGGTTAATTCTTTTACCCTTTTATTCTTGTCAACTCAGTTCTATTTATGGGGTTATTGCATTAACTATTGTGATTCTGACTCAGTAATTTTCACCTTCTTGGATGGGTTCGTTTCTAAAGGATTCTTCCAGCAATTATTTTCTTTTTTTTGACTGATTTATTTGGATAGGTTTGTTATTGAGATTTGGTTATGAATATTGACTGTATTTAATATTTACTGTCATGGTTCTAACTGCACAGTTCTGAACAAAATACCATTGTCAAGATTTGTTATGCTAGCCTTTTTTTTTTTTTTGGTTGGAGAAAAGTCAAAAAGTTTCGTTCAAAATGTCAATTCTTTTTGGGACACGTGTTTGAGCACTAAAAGCTCTTATTGCATGAAAAACACTAGTTCTTGAATATGACAGTGTAAATGTGTAGCTTCTATTTCTGCAATACTGTTGATGCATGTTAAATCATATTTTACAGCATGGACCAAGCGACTCAAATCGCGCAGTTGGGGACCCAAGCAAAGTTTGTGAGACCTGAAGTTGGGACCAAGGGGCAAGAGAGGGGAAGATTTACCACTACCTATTTGATTTGTTTGTTTAATAAACCATTCGTTATACAGTTTAGTCATTAAAATTTGATTTCGCTGCTTGTAAATATAAAGAAATGAATTTTTATTTGTGAATATTATATATTACTATGTTGCATATTCATCAAGTATATCATGTTTGGCTCTATTGCAGGACAATGATAACTTATATTTGTTGAATATCTAACGAATATGGACTGAATAATTTGCAAAGATCACACAAACACTATTAAAGAATATTCGCGAATAATTATCGAATATTCGAATACTATGGAAAAATAGAACTAATTATCAAATTAGTATAAGAAAATAGAAAATTACAAAAACTAGAAGAAAATCTACAAATTTCTTCAAACTAAGAAAAATTAGAAATTGAATATGCAGTAGCAGTGGCTATGTTTAGACATCTGAAGAAAAATAGAAATTACAAAAAAGTGCCTTTTAATAACAATATTTCATTTTTTTTAATTTGGACCATGATGAAATTGAATATGCAGTAAGAGGCGTAGCAGTGGCTGTGCTTAGACATTTGAAAAAAAAATTAGAAATTAAAAAAAGTGTGTTTTAATAACAATATTTCATTTTTTTTAATTTGAATTATTAGTATGATATACTTTTAAGTGAAGATTTGTGCTTTAAGTGAAATTTGTGGACTAATATTTTGATAGACTATGATTTTAAAGAAGTTTGTGATTTCAAAGTTTCTACGGAATAAAGGTGTGTTTTCACACATGTAGTAAAAAGGGGTTGTTTCAACCCTTTTTCTTCAAATTCACATGTATTTTAATCTTCCCAGTTTTGACTAAAAGTAGACAAAATTTAAATTTCATTATTTTTAAATTGTTAATTATAAGAACAAACATGTTTAAATAATGAATAAAAAAATGGGAGCAAGCATCACTAGTGGAAAACCATGTTTCACTGACGGCAACAACACTGACGGGAATTTACCGTCAGCAATGTTTATATCGCTGACGGGAATTCCCGTCAGCGTTATTGTCGTCACAAATGCCTTATAACCGTCGGCGATGTGATCATCACCGACGGGAAATAAACATCGCTGACGGGAAGCCCGTCAGCGATATTTGATATAAATTGTTTTTCACCGAGCCCCTCTCGTTGTTTCTACCATAGTAAAAAACCCTAATTTCGCCGCCTCCCTCGACATCCCCTCTCAGCTCTGACGTGGCCGTCGACATCACGTCCCGCTCCTCCTCTCCGACTCCACCACCCTCGCCATCACCTCCCGAACCCCAGTCGACTTCACCGCTCGCCGCCCTCGCCATCACCCCTCCCAAACCCCACACGACTTCACCGCTCGCCGCCCTTGCCATCACCCCTCCCGAACCCTAATCGACTTCACCGCCCGCCGCCCTCGCCATCACCCCTCGCGGCGAGCTCCTCCTTTCCGACTCCACCGCCCGCGCGTTGAGGCCTCGAACCTCAGTCTCCGCTTCGTACCTCGCGGCGGCACCGCCCCCGCTCAGACTCGTAGCGATCTCTCACCGGAGCTCGCTGCAGCACCACCCCCGCTCAACTCGCAGAGATCTCTTTGTCAGTGATTTTTTAAAATTCTTTTGTTGTGATTTTAGGTTTTGTTGTTGTTTCTGATTTAAGATTTGATTTCTTGGATTGCAGTGCAGGAGATCCAAGCGGGTCTTACGTTTTCTTGGATTGCAGTGCAGGAGATCCAAACGGTAATTTTTTGTCCTTTTTTAATTCTTCAGTTCAAAATTGGATATTGATGGGTTTTAATGTTGACGCCTAAGTTTAATTATCTTTCCTAATATAAAGATCAAAATAAGGGGGGTTTCTGATATTTTAAAAATTAAGAGGGGTTATCTGATAATAGTCCCAAAGTTAATGGAGATTTACTGATATTTAGCTTTTATCTTAACTGAAAATTTTGATTAGTTAGATATATCGAGATTATATTGTGTTATATATCATGATTTTATGAATCAGAAGTCGTTACCCTAGTTTCCCGTCTAATATTGTTGGATGTAAATCTCTTCTGATATACTCGCCCAATTCTAGTTGGATGTGAAAATACTTTTTACATCTAAAGAGAATAACGTGATTTATGTTAGGAGCAAGATCTACATGCAATAATTATTAGATCTGTCCGAGGAAGATTCCCCTTCTTGTACAGGTTAGGAATACAATAGTGTATCGTCTATCTTTGTATACTTTATGCATTTTTATTCCTACAAAATTTTGATAACATGTACTGCATTGTTCTCCCTGTACAATAAGCGTATGTCTTTTTGCGTATCGATCTATTATCGATGATCGATACGCATTATAACATCCGCACAGTGTACTCGGAGAACAGCGTGTAGGTGTTGCGGAAATTTTTTAGAAATAAAATTGCATAAATTATATAAAGGTAGTTGTAGACACTACTATATTCATAATGGGATAGGTCTATTTCCTATGACAGCCGTTAAATTATAGGAAAGTACGAGAGCTCGCAGGGCAAGCCCTTATATTTGTTTATCAGCTTCAGTCAATTTTCATATGGAACAATTTCCTTAAGGCCTTTGGCATGTTAACTCCCTAAATCAAATTTCAGCGATAGTATTGCATGATGGTGCATAGGAATTCTAAAACAAACAAATCTTGATGTTTCAGTCTAAAAGAGACAAATAGAGAGCAGTATTGTTTTAAAGAGTGGCATTGGCTGGGGCTAAGCGGTACCCAAGGCTCCGCCGCTTGCTTGTTGAGAGCCTAGGGGAAAAAGCAATGGCTGAAGAGAGCGGTTCAAGGTGATACGGATCAGATCATAACTCAATCCACACTCATCACAGAATATAATATAACAGTGAAGATGTCGATTTTGAGTATTCGAGTGCTGCCCAGAACGGTCTATAGCTTCCTAAATAAATGGGAATACTTATAGTACAGCTGCATACGATATTATCTAAATTTATCCCCGCAACGATATTATCTAAATTCGAGAGCTACAATTTGCTTTTTGTTTACTATCATGCAATACAAAACCTCGTCAAGGTGAAGGAGATAAAATAACAAACATTACGCTAAACAAAACATGTGAAAACAATTTCTTGTTGGCACATCATAACACATTCAATTAACACAGAGAAATGAATGTTGGATTTAATCTAATAAATCTAATTGTGGACACATATGATTAAT
>BQKN01000567.1:32840-63757 GCA_022839385.1 Asparagus kiusianus
GTTTTAACAATGATTTTCTCTTTTAGAAGTAGTATAGATTATATTGATCATTATATATAATATAGGGAAAATTGCTTGGAGGAACTAAAAAAAGTTGGGCAATGCATCCTCCTCCCCAGCCTAAAAACCATAACCCTTCAAGACCTTATTTTGAAACATAAGTGTAACCAACCCCCAAACAGTGTAGAGACCCACTACCCAAGAAATCCATTCCCAAATTACCCTTCTTCCCAATTTAAAACCCAAAAAATACTACCCCAAAATCCCTTTCCTCCTCAAGTTGACCCTAATCTGGCCCAAGACCTCCCCCTCCCTTACCACTATCTACGCTCTTCCTCCACCGCCGACCGCCGATGAGGTCTCGCTTCCCTATCGCCGCCGACGAGAACCCCTCGCCTTCCTCACCTTCACCCACTCCCACCACCCCTCCCCCTTCGCCTTCAACTCCCTCATCCGAGCCCACTCCTCCTCCGGCCCCACACCCTCCCTCTCCCCCCTCCTCCTCCGCCTCATGCTCCGCTCTCGTCTCCATCCCGGCCGCTTCACCCTCCACTTCCTCTTCCGATCCTCGCCCTCCTCCTCCCCTCCCCATCCACTCCCTCTCCATCAAGCACGACCTCCACTCCGACCCCCACGTCGCCTCCTCCATGCTCCACGCCTACGCCTCGGCCAGCTCCCTCAACTCTGCTCACCAACTATTCGACGAAACGCCATGCAGAACCATCGTCACCTGAGAGACTGTGTATAGAAGGTGGAAGTAATGGTAGGATTTCAGTTGCAGCTTGCATAAAATCAGGTAAATTTATAATTCTTAACATTTATATATTCTATTAAGTTTATTGTTGAATGGTTTAAATTTGTGGTGGTAGAGACATGATCTTTTGGTTGTGCACTTGCTCATGTTGGTGTTATGGATATGTTGCGTTTCCACAAATTCACAATAGGTTCGTTTTTTCTTCCTTCGGTTTTTTTTATGACGGTATCTTTTTAATTTATGGGTATTTTTTTAACACATTCACACAATTTTCATATTCAGGGCATGTCTGGGCTTCTGAATTTGGATGTTATGTGACATTTTGGGTGATATATGCTGTTATGTGACATTTTGGTATTCTATGTGACTTATGTTGCTGTTATGTGATATTTTGGTATTTTGTGTGACATATACTGCTGCTATGTGACATTTGGGTATTTTGTGTGATATATGCTACTGTTATGTAATATTTTGGTATTCTGTGTGACATATGATGCTGTTATGTGACATTTTGGTATTCTGTGTGACATATGCTACTGTTATGTGATATTTTTACATTTTGTATGATATATTCTCGTTACCAGTTACATATGCTGCAGTTTAAGTGTTATGTGATTATTTTTACAGGTAAGATTGTGTCATACATGTATATTTTTTCATCAAGGTGATCCTAGAGGGGAGGGAGACAATTAATATTGAAGCCTTGCAAAGGGAGTCTGAGATGTTACAGGCAGGACTTGCTGCTCAAATCATATGCGAAGGTCATGAATGGAAGAAGTTGCGATTGAAGTTAGATATCGATGATTCAGAATATATTTTGTACTTTAGGAGTAATGATGTGTAGGCTGTCTAAAAATCACAATAGATAGCTTATCCCCCATCAAACATCGATGATGGAAGTTACAATTTGACGACTCCCAGAAGGCTACAATTTGAAGACTTTCACGTAGATCGCTGAAGATTACAATCTGACGACCTTCACAACAACCAATAAGAGCTCTAGTTCAACAGCATTCACAATCAACATCGGGAGTTACAATCTGACGACTCTCATATTCTCAAGGAGCTAAGACGAAGATTACAAAACAATGATCTTTGCAATGCTATGACAAAAGAGATTACTTGTTGATAATCTCTTCAAAGCAAGACGCGGAACTCATCACCGCGCTCTAAGACCAAAACGCGGAGGTCCTCCCCGTGTATCAACACCAAAACGCGGAGGTCCTCCCCGTATGTCAACAGTAAAACGCTGGAGTCGGACCCGCGTTACAACATCAAAACGCGAGGGTCGAACCCACGTTACAACATCAAAACGCTGGGGTCGAACCCACGTTACAACATCAAAACGCTGGAGTCGGACTCGCGTTACAATATTAAAACGCTGGGGTCGGACCCGCGTTTTTCAACGCCCAGCGGGTACCCAACTCTGTGTCTCCAGTCTAAAATGTGGAGTTAAGTTCCTGAACGCCAACGTGGGCGTTTGACTCGTTCAAGCACGAGCTGAACGGTTGTAGGAACCGTTTTCCCTCCATGATCTGAGGGATTTCCGCCCCACTTGGGAGCAGATTAAGGGGGGGGGGCGGTTACACCTCTCCCAACCCCATTATGGAGAGAATTAAGGGGGCGGTTACACCCCTTAATTCCTTATAAATATGGGTAAACTCAATTGAGTTCAGGCTGGCTTTTTGGATCTGGGAGTTGGCAGCAAGATTGGAACTTCTTGGCAGCAAAGGGGGAGATCTTGGAGCATCACAGATTGAGAGATCGGCATTCATCCCTTGGAGCATTCCTTGAAGGCTTCGGCCTTAGCTTGAGAACCGATACTCGGTTCAAATCAACTCTTTTTCAAGAGTTTCAAACTCGTTCAGAGTTATCAACTCGTCCAGAGTTCTAAAACTTGCAACGCAAGTTCTCCACAACCTCAAATCGTGAGGAGAAGACATCGTTCTAGTGAATCAAAACGTCGGATCATCTACGGAGAGCAAACTCAATGCAAGCATTCGAGGGAGGCACTCCATTGCCATCGTGAAGAACCCGGTTTTAAACAAAGGGGAGAATCAAATTCGTTCTCCTCTCTTTTGTAATCAGGAAATCCAAACTGTAATCGAGATCGAAGGAATACAAATCAATTTTTCTTTCAATTCTCTTACATCGAAATTTTCCCACAAACATGATGTACCATTGATTGAGTGGAAGTATTAGACAAACATATATAACTGTTTCATTTGTTGGATGTTGGATGTTTACTAGTTGTTTGTAAAAGATAAAATGTGCATTTGTAATTTCTTGGTGATCTTTTTTCTTTAGCATATTAAATGAAATCTGAACGTAAAGTTCTTACAGATGTCACAGTTAATACCAACAAGTCACACGAACAGGTAATATGTCACATTTAAGTAGTAAATGTCACAACAAAATATCAAAAGTAACATGTAACAGACAACAGTCACAAAAGAGTTTGAATTCTACCAGGAAACGTTAATCTTGGATAGGTTCAGTGCACGTGGCTCGGTTATATCCTTTAGGGTGATATCATATCGCAAATAGGAAGTGTTCTCGCCACACGAATCTAATTGTTGAAAGATTCAGCAACATTGGAAGTGATATGACCATATCTGTGTGTCAAACAAAAATTAAATACAAAGTACAGCCAAGTGTCACATATAAATGACAACTGTCACAAACAACAACAAAATATCACAGAACACAGATAAGAGTCACATATAATAGAGTATTGCCACATGAGGCGAGTAAAGGTCACACATAACAGACGAACGTCGCATATAAAAGCATAATGTGACATTTAATAACTGAAATTCATAGAAAATGGTTGATATTTGGCGTACCCTATACCAGGAAATATAGAATTCACCCAATTATTTGGACCATAACTTAGAGCTACTTGGTAAGCTCTTTGATCCGTCATCCTAATCTCATGTAAAACAACTTTAATTTATAATTCTCAATAAGATAAAGTACACATCTGGAATGATACACATCTAGAAATATATCTTTTATATGAAGTACACATCTAACGTTCACATATAATACGTTAACGTCGCATATGAAGTCTCAATGTCACATGTAATACTCAAAAGTCACAAATCAGATCTAAAAATCACATATAAGGTAGAACTGTCACATGTAAGATTGAATTGTCACATATAACATTAAAATATCACATGATATGCTTATTTATCACATAGCGTTCTGACATGTCACATTTACGGTTAACTGTGATACATATATGTTCCAAAAAATCCCTCATTTTCCCATTTAACCTTGAATAACTAAGAAACATAATAACACTTACAAATTGAACTCTAATTGAATCAAAATCATCCTTACAAAGCTTACTCTACTAATGACAAGATGATTGGTTTAAAGGTCAAGTAAGATTTGTAAGTGAAATCCTATCATGGTAAAAAGGATGGTTGTTAAGCCTTAATGAGTCCAAAGCATTTCGGATACGGGTTGTTGGATAGGTAACATGCCTAAAGAACTCATCGATGATCCTATCATGTAAAAGGGATGGATGTTAAGCCTTAATGAGTCTAAAGCATTTTGGATGCGGGGTGTTAGATATGAAATATGCCTAAAGGACTCACCTAGAATCCTATCATTAGAGAGGATGACTCTTAAGTCTTAATGAGTTCAAAGCATCTTGGATGCGAGATGTTTGATAGGAAACATGCCTAAAGAATTCACCTATTCCTAGGTGGAGATTTGTCGTCTTCTATGGTGTATTGTGGAAAGATACCTAGAGCCCTAGCATAAATCAGGACATGTACATGGTCATAAATGTTCAAGGCAAAGGCAAAGGCAAAGACAAGTGTGGTTCAAAATGAAAACTACCACAAATAAGTTTGATCTTGTGTGATCACTGAAATTTTAGACATGTGCTGATTCAAGTCTCTGCGACACCATGCATATATCTTTTATTCAGTTGGTCTAAAGAGATTCAAGTCCTTGCAACATCTACCTTATGCACAACGATTGAAATAACGACACCATTTTATGACACTAGTTTAAAAACTTGTGGGGGATTGTTGGATTTTTTTAGTCAAAACCGCTTTCCGAAATGTGTTTTCAAACTATATATATATTAACTACTAGTATTTTTCATAAATTCTTAGTAGCCTAGTGGAAAGTAAAAGTTTTGGTGTTTCAAAAGGTCCTCTGTTCGAGGCTTGCCAACGGCAAGCCGAGAATTGTTTTGTTTTAATTAATCTCTCATAAGTTCTAGTGGGTCGTGGGTCGTGGGTCGTGGACCGTGGACCTTGGGCTCGTGGGGTCGTTGGCTCGTGGGGTCGTGGACCGTGGACCAATGGACCGGGGATCGAGGCTAATCGGACTGAGGCGTTAAGTGGCGTTTTGTAAGGCGTACTTTGCACTTTGTACTTCGCACAGAGGCATCGGGGCTAGGTGGCGCTCTTTGGCGCTATGAAGGTTGCCTCATAGGCTGCTTCACTGCATGCAGATGAGCTTCACATTCACTCGAGGGTGTGACCCTAGCGTTCTCGAGATCAGATGTTGCTCCTCTATTTAACAAGGTTCATCAATTTGACGAGACTCGTTTGGTTGACGAGGTTCACCTGCTCGATGAGGTTCGTCTTATTGATGATGTTCGTCTGATTCACAAGATCAGACGATGCTCCTCTATTTGACGAGGTTCATTAATTTGACGAGACTTGTTTGGTTGACGAGGTTCGTCTTATTGACGATGTTCGTCCGATTCACAAGATCAAACGACGCTTCTCTATTTGACGAGGTCTGCCCGTTTGACAAGGTCTGCTCGTTCGACGAGGTTTGCCCGTTTGAGAGGTTCGTCCTATTGATGGTGTTCGTCTGATTTGCTGAGACGCGACCCTCGCGTTGCGTAGTAATGCGTCCATTGATTGCCTCTCCTTCAGGCGTTATTGCATGTAGCAATTATAGTAATTTAATGAATTGTTGTTACAATCATAATTATCATTATGATTTGTAACAATCACATTGATTGTAGGTGACTCTTAAGCTGCCCTTGGAGGCCTATAAATAGTGCCTCTTTGGGAAACTCTTAGGGAACTCTTGTATACACACGAAAATATATTGAGTTGTTGTGTTGCTACTACTGCAGAACCTGTGCTCAAAGGAACATAGCCCTGAATCGAAGGGTTTTGATCGAAAGATCTTATAGATCAAAAAGATCTTGACAATACTTGATTGGTGAACATCACTATATTGTACTGCTGTTCCTGGAAGCAATTTGGTCTTGGAATCCTTGCACCGAAGTAGGCTAAATATTTCTTTAAGTACAATGTTTCACAAACGCACAACGGTTAACTTAAAAAGTTTAAAATTAACAGCACATCAACTTTCACTGTTTTATTCCAGATTTAACCACAATCTCTAACAATATTAAAGAAATATTTCTGATCTATCATGGATTCCGTGAGGACTCTTGGAGTGGACTATCTCAAGTTAGAGAACTTTGATGGATCCAACTTTAACGCATGGCGATGAAAAGTGATCTTCGCTCCTGAAAATCTACTACGTGGTTTCTGAGGAGAAACTTGACTTTGAAGAAGATTCTGAGTCTGAAGCATCTTGGGCTAAAGATGATCATTTCTGAAGGAGTTATCTCCTTAACTGTCTAGCCGATCATCTGGCAGAGGCTTATACAAATAAGATCTCTGCAAAGAAAATCTAGAATGGTCTGGAGGACCAATACAAGGTCCAAGTCTCACCTCATTGACAAGTTTCTGGACTTCAAATTCGAAGATGACACTGAGATTTTGCCTCAAGTCAAAGAGCTTGAAAAGCTTGTTATGAAGCTGAAGGATGAAAAGATCAATCTTTGTCGAACCTTCATTTCTAGTGCAATTGTCAACAAGCTTTCTTCATCTTAGATGTCATTCTTCACGGACATTCGAAGAAGGAAAACACAGGTGACTCTGTCTGATTTGAAGATGTTCATTCGGATCGAGGACGAGATTCGGACTCGCACGAAGAATGAGCTCATTGCTAAGCAGAAGGCGTCTGCTAACATGGTGGCTGCTAACTCTGAGAAGAGTACTAGTTCTTCTTCCAAAAAGAAGAAGAAGTCATTTAACAAAAACAAGAACCAAAACCCGAAGAATCTTAATGTTCAAAAGAAAGATTTTAAGAAGAGCGAAAAATACTTCAACTGTGGGAAGCAATGACATTTTGCTAAGGACTGCAAAACACCAAAGAAGGGAACAACACACAATATTAAATCAAGTTGACAATTGTGTGGCTATGCTCTTCCAAGTGACAACTCCCAACAACGTCTCTGGTTGGTGGTTAGATAAAGGTGCTACCTGTCATGTCTGCTCCAACAGAGATTTGTTCTCTTCTTATATTGCTACCAAAGAGAACGTATCAATGGCTGATCGTTATGTGATTCTTGTTCTTGGAACTGAGACTGTGATGCTGACTCTCTCTTCAGGGAAGACTCTCATATTGAAGGATGTGAAACATGTTCCCTCACTTGCCAAAAACTTAAGTCTCTGGAAGACTGCTGTGTGATGCAGGTATGAGGCTGGATTTCCAAGGATGAAAGGTTGTGTTATCTTTTAAGAAAATGTATTTTGTCAATGTATATCGTACTAATGACATGTATAAGTCCAGTACTATTATACCCAACTCAGTTATAAATGAAGTATCTTCTTCTGCTTACTCCTTTGTATTATGACACAATAGGCTGTGACATGTAAATTATAGAAAGTTATTTAGCATGGAGAAATTAGGATTACTTCTAAAATATGGGGATAACAAACCTGAGAAGTGTGAAGTTTGCGCGTAAGCAAAACTGACAAGGAAGCTCTTTCCAAGTGTCACAAAGAGCACCAACCTATTAGATCTGATTCACTCAGATACTTGTGCTTTCAAGAGCTTCGTCACTCGAGGCGGCATGAAGTACTTCACCTTTATTGATGATCATTCGCACTTCTGTCATGTCTACCTGCTAAAATCTAAAGATGAAGCATTCAACAAGTTCATCGAGTTTCGAACTCGTGTGGAGAAGCAACTTGGACTTTATGTGAAAAGACTGAGGAGTGACAGAGGAGGAGAGTACTGATCTAAGGAGTCAGAAGCATACTTCAAGGAGCATAGAATCATTGTCGAAACTAATGCTCTGTATTCTTCGCAATCTAATGGGATTGCAGAAAGGAAGAATCATATATTGACCAAGATGGTGAATTCGATGCTAATTGTAGGCTGTCAAAAAAATCACAACAGATAGCTTATCCCCATCAAACATCAACATGGGGAGTTACAATTCAACGACTTCCAGAATGCTACAATTTAAAGACTTTCACGTAGATCGATGAATGTTAAAAATCGACGACCTTCACGATAACCGATGAAAGCTCTGATCAATGGTCTTCACAACCAATAATAAGAGTTACAATCTAACGACTCTCACATTTCAAAAAGCTAAAGCGAAGATTGCAAAACAACGATCGTCACGACGCTCTGACAAAAGAGATTACAAGTCAACAATCTCTTCAATCCAAGACGCAGAACTCATCCCTGTATCCCAGAGGTGAAACATAAGTGATTGCATTCTAGAGTCAAAGCAACACAATTACTACATTCTTAGCTATCAACACAACTCAAACACAGCACAAATGCAGTATTTTCAGTCGCTAAATACAGTACCAACGCAGCTTCCAGGCGTTGCGTTCACCATCGCGAACGTGACACAATCACAGACGCAGACGTAACATATCGTAGCCATGGACGTAGCTCAAGCCCATGGACGCAGCTCAAGCTCGGACACTGACGCATCATCTAAACCATGCGTTCAAACGCAGGTTCATGCTCAGAACGTAAATCAAGGCGTTTGACTCGTTCAAACATAAGTTAAACGGTTCCGAAACCATTTCCCATGATTTGAGGGCAGTTACACCCCACTTAGGAGTGATTTAAGGGGCGGTTACACCCCCTTAATCCCTTATAAATAAGAGGAAACTAAACCGAGTTAAGGGTTGGAATTTTTTGGATCAGAAATGGCCTGAAGGGATCGGCATTATTCCTCAATGGAGATCATCTTCAACTTTAGCAACGAGGAGCTTGTTCTTGGCTATAACCGACTTTCGGTTCAAATCAACTCTTTTACAAGAGTTTAAACTCACTCTGAGTTCTCAAACTCGTTAAGAGTTAATTTCAAACTTGCTTTACAAGTTCTTCACAGCATCAAATCGTGAGGAGAAGATACTGTTCCAGTGAAGCGAGGTGTTTGGATTGTCAATGAGAAGCAAACTTGGCGCGAGTTTCGAGGGAGGCATCTCATCGGCACCAAGAAAAACCCAGGTTAAACAAAGGGGAAGATCTCCGCCGATCTTCTTCTCTTTTGTAATCAGAAATTCAAAAGGGGAAGATCTCCGCCGATCTTCTTCTCTTTTGTAATCAGAAATTCAAATTGTAATCAGTTAGAGATTGAGAGAATTATAAACATTCTTTTTCTAAGCAGTTAGAGGGAATAAATCAAATTCAATTCTTTCATTTTTTTTATTGCAAATTCAATTCTTTTTCTGAGCAATCAGACCAAGCCTAATCTTCTCAGTCAAAAAGGGAAGATACTACGGTCACTGAAATCAATCCTCTTTAATAGGATGATGGGTCCACCAAAACTATCATGTTAACATTTACCTCTGATGGTCAAACTCGTCGGATAGTGGTCCACTAGGCAATGTGCCATGTCTACCATTTTTTCCCCCTTGCACTTGTTCAAGACTAGGGGTTTGTTTATTTGTGGTCCCCTGAATTATAAGTAATAAAATTTCTAAGTTGTCATGTTCAAAAAGACGCCTCTGTCAACTTTAAAATTCTTCTCATGTTAAATCTTAATCAAGACTTGGGGTTAGTTACTTAGAATCCACTAGATTAAGGGTAACGAATCTTTCACATCGTCGAGTTAACATTATACTTCTAACGATCATCAGCCCTACGGGATATGAATTCAGTTTGCATCACTCCTAATTTGTCACGTTAACAATACACCCTTGACAATCAATTTATCAATCCTCTTCAACAGGATGATATGTCCTCAAAATTGCTCAAATCGCAATCTTCCCCAGCAAGACGCTAAGTCTTCAAAATCTTGTTCAAATCACAAGTACAAACTTCTGTCACGTTAATATCATACATCTGATAATCCACTTATCAATCCTCTTTAATAGGATGATAAGTCCATAAAGTTGCCCCGACCGCAATAAATTCCTGTCACATTAATATCACACCTCTGATAAAACCAACTTATCGACTCTCTCCAATAGAGCGATAGGTCCTTAAAGTTACCCCGATCGTAACAAATTCCTGTCACGTTAATACTACACCTCTGACAAAATCAACTTATCGACTCTCTCCAAGAGAGTAATAAGTTCTCAAAGTTGCTCTGATCGCAACAAACTTCTGTCACGTTAATATCACACCTCTGACAATCCACTTATCAATCCTCTTCAATAGAATGATAAGTCCACAAAGTTGCTCTGATCGCAACATTTTCCTGTCATGTTAATATCACACCTCTGACATCCAACTTATCGACTCTCTCCAATAGAGTGGTAGGTCCTCAAAGTTGCCTTGATCACAACATTTTTAACTTATCGACTCTCGTCAATAGAGCGATAGGTCCTCAAAGTTGCTCCGATCGTAACAAATTCCTATCATATTAATCCCACACCTCTGACAAAATCAACTTATCGGCTCTTTCTAATAAAGCGATAAGTCCTCAAAGTTGCCCCGGTTGCAACAAATACTCGTCAAGTTAATATCACACCTTTGACGATAAAATCAACTTATTAACTCTCTTCAATAGAGCGATAGGTCCATAAAATATTGTTAGGTTAATATCACACTTCTAACAGTCAAACCCCTCAATGAACTTGTTAATCCTTTTTTAACAAGAATAGCAAGTTTCATTATAAAATCCCTAGCGGATTAGAGATTTTCTGGAATTATCCTAGTGATAATGAAGAAAATTTCTAAATTTTATTCTAAGAAAAAATTCATGCCAAGTTAATACTACACCTCTGGCACTTCTAATTTTCTTTCAGTGTTTCAAGTGAAAACATAATACAGGACGAAACAGTGACAAAGCCTATGTATTCAATATCGTAGCATGGTGTTATTAATAACACCAAAATCCATACCTTACACGCATGAGGAACTTTATCTTGATCCCTAAATAGAGATAAGTCTGCATCTAACACATGCTGCCGGGTAGCACGTTCCCGTGAAAATGGCAAAGCCCACGTATTCAACATCGTGGCAGATTGTTATTAATAACGCCGAAATTCATGCCTTACATGCATGGAGAACTTTATCTTGATCCCTAATTAGAAATAAGTCTACACCTAACACGCGTTGCCGGGTAGTGTATTCCCGTGAAATTGACCAAGTCTATATATTCGACATCATAGCACTAAGTCTAAGAGAGTTCATTCTTTTAGCCCAACGTTACATGTGGAACGGACTTAGATAATCCACATGCTAGCCCAACCCAAACGGTAGTTGGTAAAGGCTTATCAAATCCGTTGATGGCTGAGAGTTGCTAAAAATCCTATTATGCGTAGACGCCGAACTCATCTTTGTGTCCCAAGTGTCAGACACTAAGCTCATCTCTGCATTTCAACTACCAAAACGCTGAGGTCAGTCCCGCGTTTCAATATCAAAACGCAGAGGTCAGACCCGCATTTCAAAATCAAAACGCAGAGGCAAACCTCACGTTTCAAATACATAGGTCCAGCCATGTGTCCCAGAAGCAGAATTGTGACGATCACCAAGAAGTCAACAGCTTCAGGATCAGAATGAAGATCCAAAGTATTCCGAAAATTTATCTCAGTCAACCACGAACTTTCAAAAACTTTAGAGGGGGTTCTGTAGGCTGTCAAAAAAATCACGACAAATAGCTTATCCCCATCAAACATCAACAAGGGGAGTGACAATTCAATGACTTTCAGAAGGCTACAATTTGAAGACTTTCACGTAGATCGATGAATGTTACAAATCGACGACCTTCACGACAACCGATGAAAGCTCTGATCAATGGTCTTCAGAACCAATAATGAGAGTTGCAATCTGACAACTCTCACATTTCAAAAAGCTAAAGCGAAGATTGCAAAACAACGATCGTCGCGGCGCTCTGACAAAAGAGATTACAAGTCAACAATCTCTTCAATCCAAGACGCAGAACTCATCCCTGCATCCCAGAGGTGAAACACAAGTGATTGCGTTCTAGAGTCAAAGCAACGCAATTACTACATTCTCAGCTATCAACGTAGCTCAAACACACCACAAACACAGTGTTTTCAGCTGCTAAACACAGTACCAACGCAGCTTTCAGGCACTGCGTTCACCATCGCGAACACGACACAATCACAGACGCTGACGTAACATTATCGTAGCCATGGACGCAGCTCAAGCCCATGGACACAGCTCAAGCTCGGACGCTGACGCATCATCTAAACCATGCGTTCAAATGTAGGTTCATGCCCATAACGCAAATCAAGGCGTTTGACTCGTTCAAACATGAGTTGAACGGTTCCGAAACCGTTTTCCACGATTTGAGGGCAGTTACACCCCACTTAGAAGTGATTCAAAGGACGGTTACACCCCCTTAATCCCTTATAAATAAGAGGAAACTAAACTGAGTTAAGGGTTGGAATTTTTTGGATCAGAAACGGCCTAAAGGGATCGACATTATTCCTCAACGGAGATCATCTTCAACTTCAGCAACGAGGAACTCGTTCTTGGCTATAACCGACTTTCAGTTCAAATCAACTCTTTTACAAGAGTTTAAACTCACTCTGAGTTCTTAAACTCGTTAATAGTTAATTTCAAACTTGCTTTACAAGTTCTCCAGTGCGTCAAATCGTGAGGAGAAGATACCGTTCCAGTGAAGCGAGGTATTCGGATCGTCAATGAGAAGCAAACTCGACGCGAGTTTCGAGGGAGGCATCTCATCGACACCAAGAAGAACCTAGGTTAAACAAGGGGAAGATCTCTGTCGATCTTCTTCTCTTTTGTAATCGAAAATTCAAATTGTAATCAGTTAGAGATTGAGAGAATTATAAACATTCTTTTTCTAAGCAGTTAGAGGGAATAAATCAAATTCAATTCTTTCATTTTCTTATTGCAAATTTTCCACCAAACACTAATCACATCTGGCCTACCTACCTGCTATTGGGGAGAGGCTCTGCTGATGGCAAATTGGATTCTGAACATAGTATCCTATTCCAAAATTGATAGTACTCCTCATCAGTTATGGTTGGGATATCTAGATTCTGTGGATAGTCTCAAAGTGTGGGGGTGTCTCACATATATTCGAGTTCTAGATATCAGAAGGCCTAAGCTCGGACCAAAGGCTAATAAATGTGTGTTTCTCGGCTTTGCTGAAGATAGCGATGCATGTAGGTTCCAGGATCTTAGAACCAACTCTATCATTGAAGTTCGAGATGCAGAATTCTTTGAAGACAAATTTATTAAAAATAAAGGCTTATTGCTCAAAGATATTTCAATTCAAACTATAATCCACTAAAATATAAAAAGCAATAAAAAACAACATTTTTTTTCAATAACCCATCATTTCAGCAGCTTTAATTAAATTAAAACCCATAAAAATCCCACCTTCAAAATAAAATAAAAAACTTACAACATCGAGAGCTTGAAAAAGGTGGTTGGAAGAAGAGGGGGAGGAGATCTCATCCTGAATGCCCTGTTTGGATGGAGGGTAGAGAGGGGGAGGGGAAGAGAAATGCGGCTTTCACCTTGTTTGGGAGTTTTTTAAAGGAGAGTAGAGAGGAGGAAGGAAGGGGAAAAGAGGGTAAAATTGCTTGGTTTTTTTTCCCCCCCGATTTGGGCGGTAGAGGAGGGTAAAGGATTGTAATGACATTCTTACCCCATCAAAACAAATAAAAGGGCTGATGTGTTATTAGTATAAAGTTATTTATGTAAATTTACATATATTTACTTCCTTTCACCTTCATTCACCTTACTCAACTCCCAAACAACATATTACAATTCTCTTCCCTTCTCTTCCCTTCCCTTCCCCTTGTTTACCTTTCCTTCTCTTCCCTTAGAGCCTGTTTGGATTTGTAGGGGGTGAAGGGAAGTTAAAGGAAACTAGGTGAGAGAATGGAAGGGAAGGGAAGGGAGTTCCCTTCCCTTTGATTACACCCTAATTTGGGGGGTAACAAATTTTATACTATTAGGAGGTGAACCAAGGGGAACTAGGGTGAATAACATCACCTCCTAAATGTTCCCAAACAATGTGAATGGAGGTGAATGGTTCCCCTAACTTCCCTTCACCATTATTCCCCTCAATCCAAACAAGCCCTTATAGCCTGTTTGGATTTGTAGGAGGGTGAAGGGAAGTTAATGGAAACTAGGTGAGTGAATGGAAGGGAAGGGAAGGGAGTTCTCTTCCCCTTGGTTACACCCCAATTTAGGGGTAACAAATTTTATACTATTAGGTACCGTTTGGCAAAGGGTTAAGTGAGGGGTTAAGGAGACTTAACCCCTTCTTAACCTGCCAAACACAACAAATCTATATAAGGGTTAAAGTGAGTTAACCCTCCATAATTTGCCAAACATAAAAAATATAGAAGGGTTAAGTTAACCCCTCTAGAGGGGTTAAAATGAGTTAACCCCTCAAAATGAGGGGTTTACTAATACTCCTATTTAGATGGAATAAGAGTTAACCCTTCTAATTATAAAGAAAATAGTCAAAATCATTGTTATTCCCAAACACTAAAACTGATCATAAGGGCTAAAATAAAACTTATTTAACGGGTTAATAATTTAGTCATTCGGATTATCAAATGGGCTAAATACATTAATCCTTCTCTTTAACCCCTCTTCATTAACCCTTTGCCAAACGGAGCAGGGGGTGAACCAAGAGGAACTAGGGTGAATAACTTCACCTCCTAAATGTTTCCAAACAAGATGAATGGAGGTGAATGGTTCCCCTAACTTCCCTTCACCCTTATTCCCCTCAATCCAAACAAGCCCTTAGTAAACTCCCGAACACACCAGAAGGGACTGGAGCTTATCTTGTACTCGAGCACGGCCTATCGCCATTCTCGCTCTCCCTCCCTCTCTCACAAAAGATTGTTGGGCACCACTGGGTGCAATCCAATTAAAATGGTTAAACCTGAACGGGATTGGCGGGTCTCCAATTTCCCCAAAAAAGAACAATTTTTCAAAATAGGCCGATTTAGGTTTTTATTTATCAAAATCGACTGTTTTTTATTTATTTATCAAAATCGACCCGATTTTGTGATTAGCAGGCTAATCACTATCCTAAATAGTTGGGGTTGTCAACCCCGATTATTCGGGACATTAATTTTTAGGGTTTAAGACCTTTAATTAGTGTTTAACACCCGCCTAAATAGTCGGGGTTGGCAACCCCGACTATTTAGGATAGTGATTAACATGCTAATCACAAAATAGGGTCGGTTTTGGTAAAAAAAAAACGGTCGATTTTGAAAAATAAAAAGCTAAATCGGCCTGTTTTGAAAAATTATTCCCCCAAAAAACCTCAAAAACCTAGCGGTTTCTCTTGATCTAGATTTTATCCATCCAAAGCCCAATTCTGATCTTTTGAAGGCGAACTCTGTTCATTTGAAGAATTCCTTGATCCAATTTCCTTTTTTTTTCGGGGATTTTCTCAATTTTGAGATTGGCGAGATCATGAATTTCCTGCTTTGACGAATGATAAAGGCAAGAGAATAGCGAGAGAGGATGATGTTGTTATGAATCAACCTCTACAATGGGGGGCGCTGAAGGTGATAGAATTTCTTCCTCCATGGTTTATTTTGGAATTTGCTGAGTCAGCGAATGACGAATTTCCAGAATTTTTAAGGGATTACGTAGTTATGAACGTGGATCTGTCTCTGCTCGAGAATTAGTACGTGAATTAAGAAGTTATTTTCCTGAAATCCCCCTGATTAGTACGAGAGAGCTTTGATTAAGCTGCATGGTGTTCCTCCTCCTCATCTTTGGAACTTAGAATCCTTTGCCAAAGCCATTAGACTCTTTGCTGATATTATCGAAGCAGATGGGTCCACAGAGATGGGTTTGGAAAATGATAGATGCTATTCTCTTAATTCAATGTGCTACACTTAAAAGATATCACTAAAGTGCTAAGATTTATTATGGCTGTATCTTTGGGTGGCTTTTCTTCTCTTGATACTTATTAGAAGAGGGGTCCAATTGTTATCGCAGTTACCCTGCAAATCCTGTTTGGAATATCATGAGCAGCAGTTTATTCTAGGAGGAAAAAAGTTCTGAATCCCAGGTTTGAAGAAAATGTCAAAGAGTATATCAGCCGAGGGAAAACTGAGGTTCTACAAGGTGCTCAAGAGAAAGTGGAGGACGGTGAAGTTCTAAGATCCATGCGAGAAAATCAAATGGTGGTTTGTAGTGATGGTGATGTTAAGCTAGGGAGGGATGAAAAGGAAATCACCAATATGAGAAGCTCAGAAGTAGCGGGAGCAAATAGTAAAAAGAGCCTGCTGATTTCTCTTGATTCACGAGACAGAGGGTTGTTCCAGTTTACAAACCTTAACAGAAGGAATCAAGACACCACTAGCTTTTTGCAGGGAATTTCTAAAGTCGATCTGTCAAATGCGGCGATTCTTCTTCCTTATATTGAGGAGAGGGATCATGATGGTTTGGAAAGTGTTAAACCTGAGGATCAATTGAATAATGCTCTCTGGAATTTGTCACCATGTGTATCTCAGGGTGAGAATGATGTGGTATTGTATGAGGACGATGAGGAGGGTTTCTTGGTTAATATCCAGCCTTTGAATGCTATTTCAGCTTTTCAAGAAGAGATTGATATAATTGCCAGATAGTCGAATAGTGTTGAGCAGAGCCACTTCAAAGGTTGCAGCTAGGAATGACTTAGGAGGACCCCTTAGCTCATGGTATTCCTTCTAATAACTCTGCCATGTCAGGTAATCAGTCTAATCTTGGCTCTGCTTATGTACCAATTCTTTTCTACTCCTATTGTCATCAATGGTTACTCTCCTACCCTTCTTAATGCTCTATTAATTTGTTATGAGATTGATAAGTTTAATCCTATAGAAAAAATAGGCAGATGTTTTTTTTTTGTTGTGGGGGGGTGGGGGGGTGGGGGACCTAGGTGAAGGTCTTTTCTTTTTCAATATGATTTGTTCATGGAATGTTAGGGTGCGAGAGATTTCTGCTCTTTTAATAAATTTGATTTTGTGTGCCTTCAAGAAACTAAGTTCTCCAGTATTTCTGGTACTATCTTAAGAAAGCATGGTGGTAATCTTTTCACCGAGTGGGAGTCGCTTCCTGCTAGAGGGTCTGCGGGAGGTATTTTAATTGGGCGGGATGATTTTAAAGGCATAGAGAGAGAGAGAAAGTGGGGGAGAGCATATCGTCCACATCTTGGGCGGTGATGCATTTGTGGACGAATCTAGGTTTGAGGAGTTGGATTCGAATTTTGGAGGAGTGAGAAGTAATAGCTAGGGGAGGAATTTCCCTATAGAGGGGCCCCCATAGAAATCGGATGAGGAGGAGGGGGGGGAACGGTAAATATTTGCTGTTAATTTCAAATCAGTGTAAATAGCACACAAAATTAGCGCAAACGATTACATTAATACTGGTATAAATCATATACTGTGTTGGAGAGTAATTGGATTCAAACCGCGAGAAGTAATGGGTCTTCAATAGAGACTAAGAACCAAATAAATTTTCAAAAACTTCAAGCCATATACTAATTATTGACCCTAACTCTCAATTTATGCACATTATTCGTATTTATGTGTGTCTGGAGAACGTGGCTGATCATTTTGTTTGGAATTTAACTTCTGTTTATGGCCCACATAGCCATAGAGATATGATTTATTTCTTGCAAGAATTGAGAGATGTTAAATCCTCTTGTAATGGGCCTAATGGGAACAAATAATTCCATGTACGTATTACTCTCAGATTGACGGTGTGAACTTCAAGTGTCATAAAAAACATCTGTGAAATATTTGAAAAATATGTCACCCTTGGTAGTGACAAACTTGTATGTACTTCTACAATTAATGTTGGTTTGGGGAACAAAACTTCGTTTTGGAAAGACATCTGGACTGGAGATATTTCTTTTGCTAAACAGTCTTATTTTTAACCAACTGTCAACCTTGGATTACCATTCTTGCTGTGTGTAGATTCTGTAAGAATTATTGAGGGAAGGCCTGTGTGGAGAATACCTTTTGATAGACAATTTACTGGTAGATACGTATTTCAGTATCTAGAGATGAGAGATGTTATTGATCGATCAGTCTAATGATATGCTGACATTAGAAACTGAAAATGGGGAGAGCTCTTCAAATTTCTCTATTAAATCTTTCTATCAGTTTCTCATTGATGGTGAGTTTAGATATTCCTTTCAAGATTGTAGGAAATTTCCTGGACCTTTGAAAGTTAAAATCCTTATTTGGATGGTTTTCAGAAATTTCCTGACATAAATGACGGATTAAGATTGAAAGAGATTAATGTTGATCCCAAATGTGAGTTATGTGCTGATAATGTTGAAACACATGATCATCTCTTCGTTACTTGTCCTTATGCATCTTCTGTGTGGAGATTTATCACGTACAAATTTAGTTTGGTAGGAAACTTTGGTTCAATTATTGGTTTATGGATGCAATGGAGATTGAACTGTGTTCCTTTACAAAATAGAATCAAATGGATTGTATATAGTTGCGCTTTGATCTGGTTATTTAGACAGAAAGAAATAATAATATTTTTCGTAGAAATTCTTGGCATTCTCTTAGGCTATGTTTGGTTTGAGAGAAAGGGAGAGAAAAGAAAAAGAAAGATAAAGTAAAAAAGAAAAGAAAAAGAAAGATAAAGTAAAAAAGAAAAGAAAATAATATTCTTTTTATTGTTTGGTTAGAAAGAATATATTTAAGAAAAGTTTGAAGAAAATTCATAAGAAAATCATTTTCTCTTGTTTGGTTACATTTTCCGAGAAAAAGAGGAAGAAAACTATCACAACGTAATTTTATTTCATACTTTTTGGAATTAAATTAAATTGTAATTCTATCATATTTTTAAAAAAAATTACAAGTTACCGAACTTGTTTGCACAATCTTAACTCAAGAAAACTTACTCAAATTTACGATGACTCTAATATGCGTATAATCTTACATGGTCTTGGACTTGCAACTTATTTATAACCCCAGGTGAAGAAAGATGATTCCGAATAAGCTCTAGACAATGATCATAATTATTCAAAAAATTCAATCTCCTAACACAAAAACTTGAGTGGCCATCAACATAGAGTTGGTAATATTAACAAGCAGAACCACAATCACAATTCTACTAATTAAAGAACAATATTTCTCACACATAATATTTGCAGAAAGAAAGGTAAATGAACCAAAACAAATCTAAAGTAAATGTCATGACATTCCTAATATAAAGTATAATATATTTCTAGTCTATTACAATCAATTTCATATAGAAAATTTTAACCAACAAAGTCTATTATAATCTATTTCATATAGAAGATCTTAACCAAAGAAAGAAAAATATGCCGAAGTCCTTAGTTTTTGACTTCAGTGAGCCATCAAAACATCAATCTCACATCCTTCATCCCCTAAAATTAATTCAAAAAAATTCAAATAAGTAGAATATAAACATCAAAAACGTATAAAATAAAATCTTAAGATTATTTTAGTAGCAAAATGAAACTACCCCTCGTCGTATCATGGTTCTTTTCTTAAGACTAATCATCAGAAATGACGGAAGTGGCTTGTAGACAGCCAAAACTAGGACTATAAGTGGAAGAACTTTGACAGATTCATAACCACCAGAGCCCCAATTACTTGGCTGATCATCATGCTTTGGAAGAATTTTCATGAAATGTGAATAACATAAACTTTAGTTAGAAAAGCAAGGAACTAATGGTGGATAATTGTACTTGTAGACTGCCCATCAATCAAAAAAGTACGCTCAACTTCTATAGAAAACAAGAAACAGTAAATTAGATATTGAACATTTTAGCAACATTTCCTAAAATTATAATGCACCAATTGTGTATTTGTCCAGCACTTTTGGAAACCTTGAGAGAGCGCACCACAGAATGGCTGGAGATTGTGTTTCAATCTACAACAATGTAACATTGAGCACCAAGAGAAAAGAAGTTCACCGTGAGATGATTTAAAACAAAAATATGACAGATTGTTAAGGATCTTGCTATATACAGGACGATGATGTAAGAGTCCTTCCTCCTAAATTATAAAGAATGGCTGGAGATTGCATTTTAGCAACATTTCCACCAAAGAAGTTCACCGTGAGATGATTTAAAACAAAAATATGACAGATTGTTCAGGATCTTGCTATATACAGGACGATGATTGATTATACCTGGAGCCACATAATTGGTGTTCAAGAAGTCGTGTGTAAGAGTCCTTCCTCCTAAATTATAAAGAATATTAGTTACATTTAAATAAAAACTATATTCCTTAATTCATACATCATACAAACTAATAAGAACTAAAACTGATATAATTAAAAATACTTGTAGTTGAACATAATAACTACCCGCATTTGAGGTGAAATCATACTTAAGCCAAAATCGGAAACTTTAAGAACACCAAATGAATCTAGAAGAAGATTCTCTTGCCGCAACATATGCATATACACATTCAAAAAATATTTTGCAAAAAGATTATCATGTAAAAAGGCTATAACAACATCAAGAAAGACAAAATCAACCACAAAACTGGGTCAAACCTTCAGATCTCTATGATATACGCCCCTATTGTGGCAATAATCTACAACATTAATAAGCTGCTGGAAGTATCTCCTAGCTTCATCTTCTTTCAACCTCCCATTGTCAACCTACGAATCAGAGACCTGAAAAGGTTAATGAATGGGGAATACACATAACCTGGAGAGGACTATTTTTGCATATGCAGAATACCATGAATATGCACATCACTGCTTATATAACTGAAATTTGACCAGTTTAAAGAAAACTTACAATCTTGTCAAAGAGCTCTCCTCCTTGAACAAATTCAAGCTAGAACGATGTATATTTTGGTCTTGCTTGCCATGACCTAGAATATACAGTTGAATTTGATAAGGAGATTTGGTATTTTGGTCTTGCTTGCCATGACCTAGAATATACAGTGGAATTTGATAAGGAGATTTGGTGTCAGTGTATCAGATCCAACAAAAAAGAAAATAAGTTAACCGACATTTGACTCGAGAAAGAGTTGCACAAACTGATTGCACGGTACAGCAATGACAAATTACACTCATTTATCTAAATTATAATTGAAAGCAACTAAATATATATAAACAAATTTAAACTTAAGAAGAAATCAGATAGAGACTCAATCCTTGAAGGCTCAGATAGAGACTCAATCTTGGAAGGCAGTCCGTGAGGATGCATCATTTTGTTTAACTAATTTACGATTGAAAGTTAATTCAAGCATACACGAGAAAAGTATAACTCATCTATTGGGCTTGACTATAGATCGACAGTGTGCAAGATCTTGTAAGCTTATGAGAAAATGTCAAATGAGGTACTTAACATATAATGTATAATGTAGGCCCTACTACCTCGTGGAGTTGAACGACGTTTGGATGCTTGATCAGCTTCATGGTGGAAATTTCTCTATTTATCTGGGGGAGAGAAAAATTTGTTCGGACATTCTGTTCTCAGTGTGCGTGCAACTCGTCTGCTGAAGAGGGGAGCAAGAAGAACAACTGATGCTGCTGTGGCTCCTAAGGAGGATCAGAGAAGGAAAGATACTTCAGACGCTAGAGTATGTGGTGCCTCCTGAGTCAAACTTAGACTGAGAATATGAAGACTTATAAAAAAGCTATAGATATACTAATGTTCTCTTTTTCTATTTAAAACTTGGTCATGTTTGTAATATAGCATAAAAGTTATTTGATATATCCATTTGATAAAAATTCTAAAATTACAAGTCAGAATTTTTTATACATTATCAAGTTTGATAAGGCATCCTTTTTTGATATATCCATTTTTTGATATATCCATTTGATAAAAATATTTATCAAATTTGATAAATATTTGATATATCCATTTTTGATACATCTATTAGATCAAAGTTATAAATTTTATAAGGCATAAACAAATTTAATACATTATCAAGTTTGATAGAAGTCCCATTAGTAGAGGTTTAAAATCATGATTTTATCTCGTGCAGTAATTTATATGGGAATCATGAACTAATTCACGAATGAGTTATAGTAAAGACATAAATTTATTTCTCAAAAAAATAAAGACATAAATCCAAAAGAAATAGTCAAATTATTTGTCCACGTGTAACACGTGCATCTCACCTTATATGGGATAAAACTGTCCGATAATCTCCATTATTTATGGGTTAGTTGCACTTATTATTTCTCAAACTACTCACTAATTTAACATTCTTTGATTGACATTTTGGGAAGGATTATAAAATTGCAGATGACCCCCTCTATTTTTTGTAATCAAGAGATGTTAAGTGATAGTGAAACAATTGAAGGGTGGTAAGAGCAACTAAAGGTATAATGGCCGGGGTTGCCTGCAATTTACCCAAATATATGTATATATATTTTACTATCTACTAAAACCTCCACATCTGCATACTTGATACTTATTATGCAAGCTCTAAGTTATCTAGTGTTTGTTGTCTTATAATTATGAAAAAGGGCACCTCTTTGTCCTTATATTTTCAGTGCTTTTTTCTCTAATCAGTTTGAGTCATGGAGTAGTGTGAATACTTCTAGAAATAGGATTAAATTTTCCTCCAATTCTCAAAAGCACATTTTGTAGCAACTCCGATAAAATGATGTACTCATAAAGAAAAATTAGTAGACTCTAGGACGTATTTCATTAATTCTAATTTAAATGATAATTAAAAAAACCGTGACTATAAATATAATGTGCAAATGAAATCCCATGCTATAACTCAGTGGTCACTCCGTATAGATAACCCTATTATTATTATACAATAAAATAATGCATGGTGTACTGGAGAGAATAAAAAAGTATAGTTTACCATAAATGCATCGGTTGGAGTTTCTTCGATGTCTTCCTTGAATCAAATCCGAGCAATTGCTTTCATAATCAATCAATCCTCTCCTCTTTCCCTGAAACAAAACAAAAGGAAACAAAAAAAAGTCCTCCCTTCCCTCCATATGTCACATGGCCACATACTTTTCCTCCACTTGACTTTCACTGGGTTTGTTTTGTTGTCGGGTTTTAGAAAACAAAAAAGCACGACTGTTTAGAAAATGTTCATAGGGATTGTTGATATAAAAAACTTCAAGGATGGCACAATAGAGGAGACAGCTGTAGGGTTCCAAAGCTCTACCTCAATTCTTGTAGAGTCAGCCTTAGTCCCGATGGATGACATTGACCTCTATTCATTGATTCGTCTCGGGGTAAAATCGACGTTGCTAGATGCTACATTGGTTCTATCATCAGAACCATTGAGTATATAAAACAAAGAGGGATGATGTATGAAAGGGATTGACTTTTTCATAACAAAAAAGAGTACTGCATGGTGCGGACAGAGGTAATTAAGATTAAGTCTATTCAATTATCGTGTTTTAAGTTTTCCTATTTAATTAAAAAAGTATTATAATATTAATTTTGTTTATTTTTCAGAACACACCAATATATCAAATACTAGGTTATGAGAAAATTATAATTGGGGACGAACAAACTATGCTATCGCGTGTCAATGATCAACCTATCGGTGCTGTGATAAAAGTCTCACCTAAATTTAAGAAGCTCGAGGTAAGTAGTTTATATTCTTTTTATATAGTTCTTTTTCTGTTGCAAAATCATTATTAAGATCTATGGCAAAAGTCATGATTGTGAAAATCCTTATGTTTTTTACATAAATTCAGAACTGAATAATTGGTTTGGATAATAATTAGTGAAATTTGTTTGATTCTATCTATTCAGTGCGGAGAAGTTTATAGGGTTCCCGACAATAGTACTAGAGATAGGTTGCATGCCATTGTTATCGTTGGGTATGATTTAAAAGATGGGATCAATTATTGGAAAATAATGAACAGTTGGGGCATGCAGTGGAGAAAGCATGGCTACGGTCTAATATGCCGAGATTCCAGTTTACCTCCTAACAGCAAAGCACTTCTAACCAGAGCTTCACATCTGATTTTAAGAATCGGATATGAAACTCTAGTTAGAAGTGATTTGTTGTTAAAATGTAAACTAAAATCTCGACATATTAGACCGTAGTCATCCTCTCCCCACTGCTGCCCTCACTATTCATTATTTTCTAATAATTGATCTCATCTTTTACACCATACCAAACGATAACAAAAGAATGCAACTCATCTCCAATACTATTGTCGGGAACCCTTTAAACTTCTCAACCCTGAATATATAAAATGATACAAATTACACTAATTATTATCCGAACACATTATTCAGTTTTGAATTTATGTAAAAAACGTAAGGATTTTCACAATCATGACTTTTGCCACAGATTTTAATAAGGATTTCGCAATAGAAAAAAGACTACATAAAAAGAGAAAAAACTACTCACCTCGAGTTTCTTAAATTTAGGTGACTTTTATCAAAACATTGATGTGGTGATCATTTACACGTGATAGCATAGTTTATTCGTCCCAAATTTTAATTTTTTCATAACTCAATATCTGATATATTTGTGTGCTCCAAAAAATAAACAAAATTTATATTATAATACTTTTTTCAATTAGATAGAAAAATTTAAAACACAATATGTAAATAGACTTAATCTAAATTACCTCCGTCCGCACCACGCAGTCCTCTTTTCTGTTATGAAAGAGGCAATCTCTTTCGTACATCACCATTTTTGCTTTATATACTCAAAGGCTCTGATGATAACACCAGTGTAGCATCCAACAGCGTCGATTTTACCTCGAGATGAATAATAATGTGCGTAACAGTTGATAATGTCTAGGGGTGCAAGCTGGATCAATGGTCGATTCATATGAGTGATTTTTTTTTCTTTGGCTTCATAGCAGGTGCACGCTGTTATACTCCAGCAACAATCTAGACACAGTCAAAAGCAATAGTCAAAAAGTGGCATCACTTTATAAAGAACAAAAAAATGCAAACAAAGGCATTGATAGCAACTGATAATGCAACACAATCATATAAATAGTTTTTTATTTTAGAAAACCCCCTCTTTAAATGGTAAATTTCAAGAATATATATGTTTTGTCTCACTAGTGATCAACTGAAAGAAGCAGATAAAAATTAAAAAATAAATTGAGCCTTACTTTTTACTTTCATTCCACTAAAGTTTATCCACTTTTTCACTGTTAATCCACAAATTTTTTTCAACACTTTCATTCGCTAAAACTTTAATGTCATTTCACTTTGTTACTTCAAAATACCTTTTTACCATTTGATATATCAAAGATTCAATCTCATTTCATTTTGATATTATCATCAAATTTTATATTAAAATTGTATCACGTGCTTAAATTTAGTAGGAATCTAACATAATATGGACAAAGGGTATCAACGTGCAACTTAAATAAAACTTTGGGTTATCAAAATGCCAAAGAATATCTTGCGGGTATCAAAGTGAATTGGGATTTATACTGAGGAGTATCAAATTTTGGAGTTTCAAAGTGTTAAGAATATACTTTGAGATATCAAAATAAAAATATTGCTAAACTTTAGGATGCCAAAGTGCAAATAAGGCAAAATAGAAAAAGATATGGGTAAATTTTAGGAAAACCCCCTCTAAATGGTTGTTCCTCAGATAGCCCTCTAACATATCTTTATGCTGTATATTATGGAATGCCATAATATGCAGCATTTACTTGTTAAGAGCTGAAAATGAAAGAAGCTGAGAATGAAATCATAAAAAGGAAGAATTTTGCAACCCCCATGAACCATAACTAAGAATCCCCTTTCTCATCCTTCACAGTCTCCTCCTTTTTGTCTCCCCTTGGCCCCAACTTCAGGACTCACAAATTTTGCTTGGGGTCCTCAACTGCACAATCGGAGTCACTTGGTCCACGCTGCAAAATATGATTTAACAAATTAACATGCATCAATAAGATTGCAGAAATAGAAATTAAGCATTTAAACTATCACATATTCACCACAATTCAAACATCACTTAAGTTAAAGAAACATCGGTTACAACTTAAGTATGAGTCCATAACTAGTATTTTTCCATGCTATAAGAGCTTTTACTGCTCAAATATATATTGGAAAAAGAATTAACATTTTGAAACGAAAATTATTTGACTTTTCTCCAGCTAAAAAAATCTAATTAAATTAAACCTTTTTACTAACATAACAAGCCTTGGCATAACAAATCTTGGCAATATCATTTTGTTTAGAACTCAGCAGCCAGAAATGGCAACAAAAATTAAATACTCAGTCAATCTTCATAAGCACATCTCTATAACAAATCTTTAAAATATGAATCCATCAAAGAAAAGCGAACGTTATTGAGTCAAAGGCAGAATATCTAATGCAATAACAACACAAATAGAATAATTTTAACAAAAATAAATGGGTAACCTTTAAGAGAAAGATACTAGAGAGAGAATCAAGTGGCTAGATTTTCGAAGATTGTGGCCTCATTGAAGTTCGGCCACCAGCGCCTTTGAAGTTTGCTGATGTCAGCATTGTCTCTTGAGACTGTTAGGGTCTTAGGAGGTTGCGGCCAAGACTAAGGGTGAGCAAAGTTTGGCTTAAACCGAATAAACAAACGGACCGAACTTATTTGCACAAGATAAAATACTTCAAACTAAAATCCATGTCTATTCCTGTTGATTGGGAAAAAATCCACACCAATTCCTAATCCTTATGCATATGTTATTATGGTAATTTATCTCATAAATAAATTGAGGTCATCTTTTTTATCAATGATTCAACATGAATTAGGCTTGGTGACTTCAGTTCATAACTTGTGCAACTTTTTAAAGTGGTTAGGCTTGAAACCAAGTGTAAACCATTACATGAATTAGAAATTGAACGCAATAGCAAAAAGTTTAAGTCTAAGAGTCCTGGTAAACACTTTAACCATTGTATTCACTTCGGACTACACTCCCAGAATTAAGCAATACAAATAGAACATTTCTATTTCGGTTGGTGTTTGAGATCTTTAAGTGAGGGCGAGAACAACACTTCAAGTCATCGATATTTATATCGATTTTAGTCCGAAACCAAATAAACCAACCGAATTAACCAAATGTATTTTTGTCAAATCGGTTCACTTCGAATCATAAGCAGTTCGCTTTGGGTTTGTCAAATTTTGATAAAAACCGAGTTGATTCACCATTTGCTCACACCCCTAGCCAAGACTCAGAAATTTAAGTGAGAGAGAGAACCTGATGTTATATAGAGGAGATGAGCTCAAAAATGGAAAAACTATCAGGAAAAATCACTAGTATAAGGTTACCATTTGAACTCCACCATTCTGAACTTCAAATTCTATCCATATTAAATAATTTGATTTTAAGTGCATTGCCCAAAAGAATGCCAAAACATGAGATTTAGATCTGGGCCAAGCTGGATTCAAGTCTAGGACCCAAAGACATGTTCCCAAGAAGAACCTAAATGTTATTGCATCGGGTTCAAAGTTCGAACCGCTCAGACATATCAAATATCTGGTCTGCTTTGCTAACATTCTTAGCCTTATGATAAAAACACAACAAATGATTGACAGATGCAATATCGGGAACTCATTAAGCTGCATGGAAAATCCAACAAATTTAAAAATTAAAAAAACAAGTTACACATATATCCAGAGAGCAAAAATAATTGACATAGTCACCTGAGGACCTTGTTTGCCAAATCACTCATATTTTTGGCAAGCGAAGATTAGTTAATAATCAAAGATGCACAAGTGAATATAGTCACCTGAGGACCTTGTAGAGTTAAGGCTTTCTTCGCATTATGATAAGAACTCAACAAATAATTGACAGATGCAATATCAGGGACTCATTACACTACATGGAAAACCCAATGAATTTAATAATTAAAAAAACGAATTGCATATTAATCTAGAGAGCAAAAACAATTGACACAGTCACGTGAGGACCTCGTTTGCTAAATGACTCGTATTTTTGGCAAGCGGAGATTAGTTAATAATCAATCATGCGAGTGCATTTGTGCTCCAGTTCATAGTCAAATTGACATTTGTCTTGACCACCAGGAATTAATGTGCATCACTTTTATAACTAGCTAAAAATGTCTTCCAAGTCAAGTAATCCGCTTTGCACGAAAAACTCTCGCAAGGGAAAAGACAAAAGCATAAAATCTTGTACAAAGGGATGGGTTTGATTATACCTCTGTGGACGCTGGTGGATTAATAGTCGGTTTGTTCTTCTTCCTAAAGACATGAACCTCGTCTTTTTCTCCGCAAAAAGCCATCACCATGGCTTCATATCCTCGGCCTCTAAAGCTATGAAGAAGAAGAAGAAGAAGCAATCTCGGCGCATTGACGAATATCCTCAGCATCGGGGAACAAAGCAACATCAAATCCCTAGGGGGAAAGAAATAATTAAGGAAGGTGAAGAATAATAAATTAAAATAATTAAAACACAAATAATAGTCATATTACATCGCTGCGATCAACATATAGCGTCCTCGTAAATGTCCCACTCTTGGTCGGTCATCTCGTGGAGACCGTCCCCGTAAAAATCGTCATCATCTTCCTCCCACTCCTCTGACGTCGACTCCGGCTTCTTCGCCGGAGACTCGGGCACTTCATCCGTCGCCGCCGCCGTCAACATCCTCTAGTAACCCTAACCAAACCCTAGCAACCCCAATTCGATCTCTCCCACTCCCCCTCTCCTGTGAATCCTATCACAGCCGTTGCTTTGCTTTTATAAACAATCAATCCTCAACTTTTACACATTAGTCCCTCTCAGTTGCGAAATTTACATAATTAACCTTTAAAATTTCCTGGAAACTTCTTCAAATTTCCTGGAAATTAAGTTCTTCAACATTTACATAATAAACCTTTAAAATTTCCTGCATTTGCTATATGTCATAAAAGTTATTTAACATATCCATTAGATAAAAATTCTAAAATTACAAGTCAGAATTTTTGATACGTCTATTAGATCAAAGTTATTTATCATTAGTAGAGGTTTAAAATCATGATCTTATTTCGTGCAGTAATTTATATAGGAATCATGAACTATTTCACAAATGGGTTATAGTAAATACATAAATTTATTTCTCGAAAAAAATAAAGACATAAACCCGAAAGAAATAGTCAAATTATTTGACCATGTTGTAACACGTGAATCTCACCTTTTATGGGATAAAATTGTCCGATAATATCCATTATTCATGGTTTACTTGTACTTGTTATTTCTCTAACTACTCACTATTCTAACATTCCTTGATTGGCATTTTGAGAAGGATTATAAAATTGCAGATGACCCCCTCTATTTTATGTAATCAAGGGATGCTAAGTGATAGTGAAACAGTTGAAGGGTGGTAAGAGCAACTAAAGGTATAAACGGCAGGGGTTGCATGCAATTTTACCCAAATCATATGTATATATATTTTACTATCAACTAAAACCCCCACATCTGCCTACTTATTATGCAAGCTCTAAATTTTCTAGTGCTTGTTATCTTATAATTATGAAAAGGGGCACCTCTTTGCCCTTATATTCTCAGTGCTCTTTGCTCTAATCGGTTTGAGTCACGGAGTAGTGTGAATACTTCCAGAAATAGTATTAAATTTTTCTCAAAATCTCAAAAGCACATTTTGTAGCAACCTCGGTAAGTTTTGTACCCATAAAGAAAAATTGGTAGGCCCTAGGACGTGTTTCATTAATTCTAATTTTAAATGATAATTAACAAACCGTGACTATAACATAATGTGCAGATGAAATCCCATCCCATAACACGGGGGTCACTCCGTACAGGAATAGAAAAAAAAAAGTATAGTTGACAATAAATGCCTCGGTTTGCGTTTCTTCAATATCTTCATAATCAATCAATCCTGTCCTCTTCCGTGAAACAAAACAGAAAGAAACAAAAAAAAAAAAATCCTCTCTTCCATCTATATGTCACGTGGCCTCTTTTCCTCCACTTGAGTTTCACTGGGTTGTATTTGTTCATTGTTTTATAATAATAACTTTTTAAAAGAAATCTGGGCTTCTGACTTTGGAGTTTGTTTTGTTGTGGGGTTTTAGAAAATGTTCATAGGGATTATTGATGTAAAAAGCTTCAAGGATGGCGCAATAGAGGAGACAGCTCTGGGGTTCCAAAGCTCTACCTCAATTCCTGTAGAGTCAGCCATAGTCCCCATGGATGACATTGACCTCTGTTTCATTGATTTCTCAGAAATTCTATATATTAATATATTATCTCTCTAACACACAAATAACGAGAAAAAGATAAGAAAATAAAAGCTGAAATGGGTCATAAATGAGGGTCAAATCAAGAAAAAATTGCTTCAAGGCCCCCAAAACCCAAAAAACAATGTGCTCAAGCCCCTCATACTTTTCAAAATGTATTGCAGCTCCCAAAATTTGAAAAAAGTTTGTTCAAACCCCTCAATCATGACTCTAGCTCATGTTTTCCCAATTTTTTATATATTTTATCCAAAAACTTAATTTTACCCCTCCATCATGACTCCAGCTCATGTTTTTCCTAACATGTTAACTATAATAGTTAACATGTTAACTACAATAGTTAGCATGTTAACTTTAATAGTTAGCATGTTAACTATTATCATTAACATGTTATGTGCTATGGATAACATGTTACGAACTTCCTCCGATTCTCCGGCTGAAACAAATCCGGCGCACATCCTTTTTTTCGTCAAAAGTCGCTGTTTTCATTGCTCTTTTTGAGATCTGTTACAACTTCAATCGTTACAACAGAATTTAAATGAAAACAAAAGATTACAACTTTATCGAAAATAAACACGAGATCCCGGTTTGGTTCGGTCTCGCTTGCGTGGGTTGTTGGCCTGTGACGAGGATGTTGATATCCGTGGACCGCCGACTCTTCAGATCCGTTCCGGTAAAATCTGACAGAGTTTCGTCTATCCGCGAAGGGATATAGAAACAGAACCTCGTCGATCCGCGTGAGATCTAGATGTTATAAGCGTATATCTCGGCTAAAACGAGATAATAGCTCTTCTTAG
>BQKN01000567.1:63767-83748 GCA_022839385.1 Asparagus kiusianus
GGGGTGTCTCGGATTTTCTGAGACACCCCCGGGGTGTTTCGTGTCATCCGAGACGCTCCGTGGTGTTCTTTGATTGGTTTCGCTGTAGTGCCTTTATCCGGGCTTAGATTTGACTGATTCCGGTTGTGTTGTAAGCCCGTCGAGGAGTTCTACAAGATCCGGTGATTGGATCATCTGTAGGATGAATGATTCACGAAGGGCGTTACTCCGTTTGCAGTGATCGTGGGGTTTTCGGTCAACCCGTATCCCCGCTATTCTGAACTTCTGTCGGCTCACGTAGCTCGTCGGTCCACTTCAGGCATTCACCGACGTCAATTGAACTCTCGTGAACCGGGTAGTGACGTTCATCGTCATTTGTTTAACACTGAGCTGTTCGTGGGGACCTATCGGTGATTTTTGATGCCTACAATCCTCAGTCCCTATATCAAATATTAATACAGTTTTGAGTGAAAAACCTACCTAAATAAGTTTTTGAAATATCCAAATGGTGGAATTTTCATCATAAACTTGTCATCCGATAAATGTTTGCATTATTCATCATAAAAATAAATAATTTTAACGATAAATATCAACAGTCTGTCAGATATTTCTTCAAACAGATGGAATAAAATATTACACATTCAATCAAACAAACTCAATAATATATAATAATACTGAAGATAATTCTAAGCTTAAGAACTTCTAAAAACGCAAAATGAATTAACTAAACCATCTGTCACATCCCACTTCCCAAAATACCGGGGAATCGAAACGTGAACAAACCTGCAACGTATTAGATTGGGGAGAAATAGATAGTAGACCATTTCTACTCAATCTAATATGTTAAGCGTCAAGCAATATAAAATATGAAGTCATAGGTCCCCGATCACAGATTGTGAGAATATAATAAACAACTCAGAACAGAATATCCATATCACAAGTAAATATCATCCAAGACATAATATTCGGGTCAACATGCCCTTACACAAAACTGAACAAATGGATACTGGAGAAGTATAAAATACATCGTTCAACGGTAATAGAAAGGAAATACTACAAAAGATGAACTAAGGACCATCAAATAACTAAGGAAATAGCTAAGCTTCAACTTGTTCTTCTGCTCCGTTTGCAAGACACTCCTGCTGAGAATCCTCTGGTTCCTGTACGATTCCGAACTGAGGCTGTCTGTTTTCTAAATTTGACATACACCAGAGAAAATAGGTGTATAGCGTGCATGGCACACAGCTAGATCCCACGAAGAGAAATAGAAACGGTCGAACCACCAAGGCAAAAACCGATAATAGTAATAATAGAAGCATGATATTGAAATTCTAATAATTTAAATGTAATTCATCCCTAAAATATGATAATCAGAAGAATCCAAGAAAATCAACCAAGTAATAAGTTCATGCATTTAACGATCAGAATAATCATCCAAGTGACAACGTCATACACCTAGATGGAATTAATACTTAAAAATCTACAACAAGAGACGTAGTACGTCGAGCGAAATAATCCAAACAAGGAAACCCTCATGTATATATCATATGTCTTAAATTGTAGATAATTAAATATTAATCCCGATCTATGTATGAAAAGAAATACAATTGGCCTATATCTCACAAGAATTCATACTTAGCCAAGAAATGAGGTCATGTAACTAGCCATCCTATAAAAGGTCATTGGTCCACATCTCACACAGAGTCAACACTCATATCATCGAATAACTAATCATTCACAAATCTCCTACATGCATTCAATACCGCTACACAAACTCGGTCAGAGAACTACACGCAATCCATTTTCAGCCTGGTGATCCGGACTCAAGCTAAACTCGGGTGAATATCAAATTCACGGACCAAAGTGACTACACAAACTTCACTTTGACCCAACAAATCAACCCTAGTGCTACACAAACTCACTTCTACGAGTCTGGAAGATACATTAATAGCCACATCCGACCACATGAACAAAGACTTCCCTATCCCAACTCTTCTCGTTTTCTAAGTCAAACATCATAATCCACACTATATCTCTGGTTCACCTCCTAAATTCAGTCAACACACCCACACGTATCACTAGGTCTGTTCATGACGTACGAGGTCACTAAGTCATGAACTACTAAGGGTTCCCAATCACAATAAAAAATAATAAATAAAACAACCAATCATGTACAACGGTGTCATAGCATACTACGTAATTAAAATAAGAATCATGAAATTGACGATTATTTTGCACATAAAATATCGCGATCAACAATCATCCATCACAAGTTCATCAGCTCGCATCAGTCAATCGCCAGTCCCCTTAACAAATGACGAGGGGGGGGTATATTTATAGGGCTTCAGACGCTATGTTTGCTGGTAAAAATCTGTGATTTGAGTGTATATTCAATTAATAGCAGCTCTCCCATGTTTAAGGATAGCCCCAACGCAGTTAGGGAGTCATCGGAATGAACCAATCCCGAGATCTTATCGAAATACACATTGCGGGAGGCTGACTGGGCGAAACATCCCCCTTGGTGTTTCGCATGTGTGCGAAAAACACCAATGTGTGTTTCGCACACATGGTGCGAAACATGTTTCCGGCTATGTCGTCATCTCGCCGTTTCGTTGATTCGTACGCGTTCATTTGCTTCTTTTTTGTTTCGAATGATCTCCTTTGACTTAGATATCGACGTTCTTTGTCTGCTCTTCGTCTTGAGCTGTGTGCGGAAACCTATAGGTAATTTTTGACGCCTATAGTCCTTACACTCGTAATATGTCAATAGTTACCACAAAGGCTCTCTTAAATATATCTGAAGAAGGCTTAATGAACGATGTATCCACGTTTCAATATCTAATCACAAAGGTTTATCTGGCCATGTCTTGGGCTCCAAGTTGTAAAGCATTAAATGGCTTTCAATAACCGTGTTTGTTCTATTCATGCTCGTTAGAGTAACTCGATATTTGTATATGGAAAATGGTAAATTCCTACATCAATATGTGAAGGCTCATGAATAACTTAATATACAATATGGTAATCTTGTAAATATATATTGAGCAAACGAATTCTATATAGAGTTTAACTATTAGGGGAAGTTTTTGCACATACATAGAATTACAACTACCCATAATTTAGGGTGTATATATATAAAGAAAACCCTTCTTCATTTGTGTTGTTTTCTTCATAATAAAGGGGGAAGAAATATGGGAGAAGAAATAATTTCAACAGTATCCACTACTCGTCCTTGAGTTGGAACTACTATCACTGGTTTATAGTATTAGAGCCGGAAACCTGTTAGGAAAGTTAAGAGACAAAAATCTGTGAAGATGATCTATTACTTCAAACATGTGCATCAAATGCATGTATGTCAACTTTTAGATTAATGTCTGTGTCATAATTAAAGTGTAATAATCTTAAAATTAGCATTACTTAGGTATATATCTTTAAGGGTAAATTTCAGAGACCTCACGTTAAGCTCGGATGTTTCTCAAATAAGCCCCTTAAACTTTAAAAAGTGCTGTAAAACCTCTCGTGATTAGTTTTTCGGTTCTTAGCTAGAAAACTCTTTAATTAACAGTTTTAAGCGCGTTTTCCTCACGAGTGATGAAAATTATGCTGTAAAATATTCTTTCCAGTAAGATCTATAATTCATGATTTTAGAGAGGTTTCAAAAAAATGTTGAAAGTTAAAAGAGGGTTTACCAAGAACTCCAATACTTAAGGAGGGGGTTTTATGATATTTAAAGAGTGAGGAGGTTATTTGTAAAACATCCAAAGTTAAAGGGTTATTTTGAAAATCATCTGATGTTTAATGTCGTCTATTGTGGGATGCGACAAAAATAAATCCTAGCTGACAATTAATCTCGTCTCTTGTCCCCTCCTTCCCATCACTATAATACTATATCAATTCCTAAACACATGATTATAATAAATGTTGGACTGCTCATTACTTAAAACCTCTTGTAATCCGATGTTTAATGTCGTCTATTGTGGGAACCAAGCAAACCTAACATTTACCCTCTGAAGCGCACAACTCTTCAGACATAAGTAATCCCAAGAAAGAACTCATTCTCACCTTCACTTCTCTCTCTCTCTCTCTCTCTCTCTCTCTCTCTCGCTCTCTCTCTCCACTTATTTTAGTTTAAGAAGGCAGACACAAAGACTGCTTTGCATATATAAGAGCTACATGGAGCTGACCCTTAAGATTGCATACATTTTCTTGGGAGTACCAAAAGTGCAGTTTTCATTAGCTAGTGCTCTGCCTCTCTCAAGGGTTGGTGGTGGGAGTTGATGCTGCTTATACGAACTTAGTAATGAAAATGACTCCTCGCTCTATAATAAGTTTTAATGAGCAAAATTTTGATGTCAAAGAGATTTGCGTACCTGTTCATCTCTTGGCCGGGAGCTTTAAATTTGGCTTTTCATGCAGTATATGGTGAAAAAAGTACGGATTTACTGTGGAGAAGATCATAACAATTTGGTGTATCCTATATATGCTCATTCACTCCTAAGTCTAGTCAAAAGAAAAAAAGGTACAGATTTACTGTGCAGAAGATCATAACAATTTCAACCTTCTTGTTGTTTTTTGTTTCTTGTTTCTCAGAAGGTTTCACTAGATTGGTTCCATCTTTAAGGTCCCAAGAAATGATAGAGTGTCATGAAAGGTGGTTCCATCTTTAAGGTCCCAAGAAACTTTCAGTTTCTATTTTATGGAAAGATTCTTGAACCATTTTAATCTAATCTCATGTGATCAGTAGATCTTTACGGTTTATCTTCTTGATACCTCCTCTTTATTTTTGTTCTCTTTTGTTTTTTAGGTTAAACCAAATATGGAAAAGTACAAAAGTAAAATATGACCCCCAAATTTATAGAAATTTGCACTCTTCTCCATTAAAAAATGAGTGACTAGACAACCCCTAAACATGGGGTGAATTTCACAAACAACCCCCTGAGCTTGGAGGTTTATTTGTTAATTTACTCTCTTAATTTTTAAAATATCATATCGTAACTGTAAGTGTCAGTGTTCTCAAAAAACTCACATTAACTTTCAATGTTTTTCAAAAAGTTTCTGAAAGCGTGAACCAAAATTCCCTCATGGATAATTTTACTCACCTATATGAAAAATGTAGTTAATGTTGTTAAAGATGCTTTTGCTTAGATCATAGATATTTTTCAGCCTACCATGATCAACTTTACAAGTTTGACTGTTCCTTTAAAAAAACAAATTAAGTGCACATCTGACCGTATTTTATGTGACGTGGCAAATCTTGATTGGTGGCTATAGGTGTATAGAATTGTTAAAGAGGAGCTAATGAGGAGCAACTTAGGATTTTCTGAAATTGAATGTGGGGGGGGGGGGGGGTGCAGGCGTTGGGCTGGGCTGGGTCGGCCCATGAGCCCGCTCGCTCGGTTCTCTTGAGCTTAGCTCGACCAGGCTCGGTGCAGGATGGGCCCGATTTGGCCCACTATAGTAGCGGGTCATAGCTAGGACCGTGCTGGGTTGGCCTCTATAACTTGCAAATGAGTTATAAACAATAAACTTTTCTCTTGGTTCTTTTTTAATTTGACGTCCTTACACTCGTAATATGGCAATAGTTACCCCAAAGGCTCTGCAAAATATATCTGAAGAAGGCTTAATGAACGATGTATCCACATTTTAATATCAAATTACAGAGGTTTATCTGGCTTTCAATGTCTTGGGCTCCAAGTTGTAAGGCTTTAAATGGCTTTCAATAACCATGTTTGTTCTATTCATGCTCGTTAGAGTAACTCGATATTTGTATATGGAAAATGGTAAATCAATATGCGAAGGCTCATGAATAACTTAATATACAATGGTAATCTTGCAAATATATATTGGGCAAACGAATTCTAGATAGAGTTTAACTATCAGAGGAAGTTTTTGCACATACATAGAATTACAAATACCCATGATTTAGGGTGTGTATATATATAAAGAAAACCCTTATTCATTTCTGTTGTTTTCTTCATTACAAAGGGGGAACAAATATGGGAGAAGAAATAATTTCAACAATATCAACTACTCGTCCTTGAGTTGGAACTACTATCACTGGTATTACAGTATTAGAGCCGGAAACCTATTAGAAATGTTAAGAGACAAAATCTGTGAAGATGATCTATTACTTCAATCAAACATATGCATCAAACGCATGTATGTCAACTTTTAGATTAATGTTCGTGTCATAAAGTGTAATAATCTTAAAATTAGCATTACTTGGGTATATATCTTTAAGGGTATATATTTCAGAGACCTCGCTGTAATTAAGCTCGGATGTTTCTCAAATAAGCCCCATAAACTTTAAAAAGTGTCATAAAACCTATCCTAATTAGTTTTTGGGTTCTTAGAAAACTCTTTAATTAACAGCGTTAAGCGCATTTTCCTCATGAGCGATGAAAATTGCGATGGAAAATATTCTTTACAGTAACATCTGTGATTCATGATTTTAGAGAGGTTTCCGGAAAATGTTGAAAGTTAAAGAGGGTTTTCCAAGAACTCCAATACTTGTGTCTGTCCACCATTCGTCGTGTCCGACCCGGCCAGCGACAAAAAAATGGCGGTCTGTTTTGGCACACTTTAGCAGGCGAATCTATCCTTGCTATTGTGCTCCTCCGTCTGGTTTTCAATGGCGAAGAAGAAGAAATCTAGTAGCAATGGAGTCCAAAATAGAGAGCTGAGGGATTCTATCTTCCTCTATCCTTCAGCTTCTTCGTTGCTGGGAGATGGATCTTCCTCCTCCAGAGATGAGGTTGAATGCAATGAAACAGTGATTCCTCAGATGGAAATAGAGAGCACTGGACCAAAAGGAGCAAGGAAGAAGATGTTGATGGAGGAAATCTTAGCAAAATCGAATCCATTAACTGATCCTCAAACTCCCAGGCTGAATTCTGGTAAGCTGATTTCTCGTCAGCTAGGTAAATCTCCAACCTCTTTTCTATGGTCTGATGAGATTGAAGAAGATTTAGATCCTGATCTGATCGATCATAATATCCATCATAATCGAAAAGGATGTTTGAGCTCTAATGTGAATGAAAATGATTCAAATCTTATGGTTAATTCTCCTCAAATTGTTAGATCTGAAAACGCTGATGATCTGGTTTCAGTTGTTGTAGAGACTGGTAGTGACTCTGGAATGGAAAAACAAAAGGCTGATGTAAATCTAGAAAATAAAGCTCCTGAAAATAAAAAAACATTTGCTAGCCTATTTGCTGATAATAGGAAGCATGGTAATGGATTAGAACTGAATTTTATCAAACCATCTCAAGCAAATGATGTTTCTTTCTCTATGGATGAATGGAAGGAAGGTGAGGATTATTGGAAATTTGCTCTGATAGGGCATGTCATTGGTTTGAACGTTAAATTCAAATCTATGGAAACCTATGTCAATAAAATTTGGGGGAAATTCTCTATACCTAAAGTTCTTCTAATAAAACAAGGGTTATTTCTCTTTGAGTTTCAATCAGAGCTTCAAATGAATGAGATTCTAGAGGCTGGGCCATGGTTCTTTGGATCAAGACCTTTCGTTTTAAAATCTTGGTCTCTTGATACTGAAATCGAGAAAATTCAAGATTACACTTATCCTATGTGGATTCAGTTGCCAAATCTGAAATTGAATTTATGGAGCTCCTCTGGTATCAGTAAGATTGCTAGTACTGTTGGTATTCCTATTACTACAGATAAGCTGACTGCCACAAGAGAAAGATTATCTTATGCTAGAGTTTTGATTGAAATTAAATTGCCTCTAAAAGAACCTCTCCCTGATCAGATTGTTGTCAAAGGGCCTGATGGGAAATGCTATAACCAAAAGATAGTGTATGAACTCAAACCAAGATGGTGTACAAATTGTAATATTGTTGGGCATATGACTGAGCAATGTAGAAGGCAAAATTTGAAAAAAGTGTGGGTTCCTAAGCAACAGGCACTAGCTCTGGGTGCTAATAATATACAGGTGAAGGCCAATGGCTCTGTAAAGGAATTAAATATACATGCTCAAACTGTTAATGAGCAAATACAAGAGCCTATTGCAACTCAAGTCTCTGCTGGAAAAGAAAATGGAAATTCTGGAAAGAATCTGCCTCATAAACAAGCACCAACAGTAACCAGTTCTGGGGAAACTTCTGTGCATGTTTCCAGGAGTAACTATATGGGTTTAGCAAATATTACCTCCCCTACTGTAAATGTCTCTGGTTTTTCAAGTGTTAATAGGGCAAATGCTGCTAAAAGGGTTAATATTGGAGATAAGGCAAACCTGGCATCTTCCTATATTCAAGAATCTCAATTCTCTTTATTGAACTGTCAGGTACATGATCTTGACCCTTCTAACTTAGATAGAGGTGGTCTATCCCAATAATGCAACTTGCCATTTAGAATATTAGAGGATTGAATAAATCCTCAAAACACATGATTGTTAAGCAATTTGTCCATGATTTCTATCTTTCTTTCATAGATCTATTAGAAACTAAAGTTGCAGGAAATAATATGCAATGGATTGCAAGGAGAATGGTAAAAAATTGGAGTTGGTACTCTAACTCTCAGCCAGCAAATAAGGGAAGAATTTGGATTCTGTAGGATAATGACATGCTCTCCAATCAATGTATATCATCTTCTGATCAGTTCATATCATGTTATGTCAACTCCAAGGATGGCAAGTTATCATGCATTATTACTGTGGTTTATGCTATGAATAATCTGGAAAATAGAAAGAAGCTTTGGCATGATTTTATTTCTTTCAAGCAAAATGTTACATGTCCCTGGATCATTGGGGGTGATTTTAATACAATAATCAGCAATGAGGAAAAGCTAGGGGGTACTCCTGTCTCTGACTATGATACTGAAGACTTCACAAATTTTATTTCTACTTGTCAATTGACTCATTTGAAGACTACTGGTTGCTTTTTCACATGGAACAACAAACAAGGGGCTGATTCTAGAATTTGGAGTAGACTTGATAGAGTATTAATAAATGATGAATGGATCCAGTCTTACACCTCCAATCAAGTGGATTACTTGGCTCCAAATTGCTCTGATCATTCCCCAGGTCTCATCACAATTGGAGAAGATGAATTTAAAGGCAAAAGACCTTTCAAATTTTTTAGTATGTGGATAAATCATCCTGATTTTGCCTCTGTTGTTAAGACTGTCTGGGAACAAGATGTCAGAAGTTTTCACATGTATAAGCTTCATACAAAGCTTAGGAAACTCAAATAGAATCTGAAAGTTTTAAACAAGAAGCATTTTATGAATATTAGTGAACATGTGATAAGAGCTAAATGTGAACTCACTGATACTCAAAACCAGTTGAATAATGACCCCTTCAATCAAATACTGATATCAAAGGAGAAGGAGTGCTTAAGAAAATACACCAGACTAATTGATTGTGAAACTTCTTTCTACAAACAAAAAGCTAATATCAGATGGGATTTATATGGTGATAAATGTTCCCAATTTTTCCATTCCATTATGAAAGCTAAGAGGCACCATAACAGAGTGTTGTCATTATACACTGAGAATGGTAAAAGAATCACAGACATGGCTGATATTGCTACAGAATTCACTGAATATTACAAAGGACTTCTAGGTGTTGCTACTCAGACTTCTGCTCCTGACCCTGGAGTAATTTCAAGTGGACCAATTTTATCTCCAGCTCAAAGTAATTCCCTGGTTCTTCCAGTTTCTAGAAAGGAGATAAAAAAATGTAGTTTTCTCTATGTCAAGTGAAAGAGCCCCAGGACCTGATGGTTTTAATGCCTCCTTCTTCAAATCTGCTTGGGAAATTATTAGTGATGATGTTTATCTAGCTGTTGAGGAATTCTTCAAGTCTGGTAAACTTCTTGGAACTTTCAACTCTACATCTATTACATTGATGCCAAAGATTCACAATCCTAAAACACCTTCAGACTTTAGGCCAATTTCCTGCAACAACTGTGTATATAAAATAATTTCAAAAATTATTGCTAGCAGAATTAAGGAAGTTTTGGGTTTGTTGATTGGTGAAGGGCAAAGTGCTTCTGTCAGAGGTAGAAGTATCTCAAGTAACATTTTATTGGCACATGAACTGGTAAAGCATTATGGCAGAAAACAGACATCTCCTAGAGCTACTCTAAACATTAATCTAAGGAAAGCATTTGATACTATTAGCTGGAGTTTCATTGAATCCATGCTATCTGGGTTGGGGTTTCCTAACAAAATGATAATATGGATCATGGAATGTATTACCTCTACAAAGTTTTCTCTTTCCTTGAATGGAACTCTTCATGGATATTTTAGGGGAGCCAGAGGCCTGAGACAAGGTGATCCCCTCTCTCCTTATCTATTTGTTCTTGGTATGGAGTATTTGTCAAGAAGATTAAACACCCTTAAAAATGACAGTCTATTCAAACATCATCCCAAATGCTTCAAGTTAAATATCACTCACCTCTTCTTTGCTGATGATTTGCTTCTATTTGGAAAAGCTGACATCTATTCTACTGCAAAGTTATATGATTGTCTTCAGGAGTTCAGTCAAGTTTCTGGGTTAGAAGTTAACCCAAACAAATGCTCTGTATATTTTAGTGGCATTGATGATAGATTAAAGCAGCAGATTTGCACTGTTTTGAATTTTCCTGAGGGGGGTATTACCAGTTAGATACCTGGGAATGCCTTTAATCTCTAAAAGACTATCCTCTCTGGAATGTTCCCCTCTGATCAATAAAATCACTGACCAGTTTCAAAGATGGCAGAAGAGCAAAAATCTTTCTTATGCTGGTAGATTACAGCTGATTAAATCTGTTATCTTGGGGATTCAAATTTTCTGGACAAGCAACTACATCCTACCTGTTAAAATCCTAGAGAAAATTGACAGTTTATGTTCTAAGTTCCTTTGGAATCATAAATTGCATCTTGTGTCGTGGGAGACTATCTGTAAAGATAAAAAACAGGGAGGTCTTGGTGTATTTTCGGCAAAGAATTGGAATCTTGCAGCTGCTACAAAACTTTTATGGCTGATACATCTAAAGAAAGATTTGTTGTGGATAAAGTGGGTTCATGAAAATTACCTGAAACAGCATAATATATGGCAAGTTCAAGTGAGGGTGAACAACTCATGGATGTGGAAACAACTTCTCAGAGTAAGAGATACTCTCATAAGCAAGTTTGGGAATAATCTGCATAATGCAATCAACAAATGCTGTTCTGGGGGCAAAATCATTGTATCCTCTATTTACAAAGAAATTGCACAGCATTCTCCTAAGGTGCACTGGTCAGACACTGTCTGGGATAGTTGGAATTTCCCCAAGCACTCTTTTATACTTTGGCTAGCTATTCATGCAAAGCTATTAACACAGGATAGGTTATGTCATTTGGGAATACTGGACACTAACGTATGTGTCTTGTGTTCTAATCAGTGCAATGAAACCTGTCAGCATCTCCTATTTGAATGTCAATATTCTGTTGAGGTGTGGAACAATATGATGAACTGGCTGGATTACAAATGGAGGTCATGTAATTGGGGAAGTATCATCGACTGGTACAGCAACAGGCTAAGGGGAAAGGGGTTCACAAAGAAATCGAAGAGGCTAGCTTTATCTGCTACAGTGTATGCGATTTGGACTGAGAGGAATCAACGGATCTTCCAACAAAAGTCTAGAACTCCTGCAGTCCTATTTCGCAATATCAAGATCTCTATACTTTCTAAAATCTTGAATGACAAAATCCTTGTATACATAAAAGAGAAAATTGAGAGAATGCAATTTTCTTACTAGTTGATTCCCAGACTATGGTCTGGATATTTTGATGTACATAAAATTTCTTCATATTTGGGTAATGAATAAAATTGAATTCATTGACCAAAAAAAAAAAAAGAACTCCAATACTTAAGGAGGAAAGGGGGGTTTTATTAAATTTTAAAAAGTGAGGAGGTTATTTGTAAAGCATCCAAAGTTAAAGGGTTATTGTGAAATTCATCTGATGTTTAATGTCGTCTATTGTGGGATGCGACAAAAATAAATCCTAGCTGACAATCTCGTCTATTGTCCCCTCCTTCCCATCACCATGTCAATTCCTAAACATGTGATAAATAAATGTTAGGCTGCTCATTCCTTAAAACCCGCATCAATGGGCAGCAGAAAAGGACGAGGTTGATCTTCCCCCCCCCCTTCATATGGGATTCCTTAACTGAAATAGAAGAATGCTTTATTTTATTAAGAAAAGTTGATTAAGCTTTTTGCTATATTAGTGACAGTGAATCGTACATGGGAAATATTGTCAAGTACTTAGAAAACTGCAACAATAATGTTTAGTGACCTGTTAATTTGTTAATTTATTTAAACTTTTTCGTTTTTGTTTTTCCATTATGAAGAGTATGTTGTTCTTATTTTATTATTATCTAAACAGGTTTGTTCTTAGTTAACAATTTAAAATAGTAAAATTTAAATTTTGTCTACTTCTAATCAAAAGTGTGAAGATTAAAATACAAGTGAATTTTAATGAAACAGGGGAAATAACTCTTCTTTACTATGTAAGTAAAAACATTTTCGTTCTAAATATTAGTGGACCAATTTCACTTACTGTATTAATAGTTCAATTATTCACCATATGGTTCAAACTCAAAAATGAAAACTTGTGATTAAAAGATGTTTTTTTTTGTAATTTCCATTTTACCTCTAGTTTCTAAGCATAGCCCCTGCTACGCCTCTTACTGAATATTTAATTTCTAATTTTTATTAGTTTTAACAAGGTTCTAACTTTTCTTCTATTCTTAGTTTCAAAAAAGTTCTAATTTTTTTTATTTTTTTGTGATTTTTAATTTTCTTATATTAATTTAAATTGCTTGTTTAGATCTAAAATAAGGATGCGACAATTGGTTATTTTTTCCCTGGTTTATCATCTCCAATTGTACCGATCATGTTAGATGTCTACTACTGTTTTAAAATGAGGTATTTAATTATCTATAACGTAAATAATCATAAATAAAGAGAACGGTTTTGATTCTAACTTAGCGAAGTGGAATGAGATTTGGAAGAGAGATGGGGAGGGGAAATAGCCCTCTAAATTAACAACTTATGTATTATAACCTATAAATTTTATATTAATACTAATTACTTGCATAAAGACGTGAATATAAATCCCTCGGATTAAAAAACTGTAAAGCAAATTACCTTGTTATTATGTATGATCTTTTAGATTACTACAATAGTGATATATTCAAGAAAAAAACCCTGTCATTTCTATGCCTCCTCTCCTGCGCTCTTCTCTGTCTCTCTCCAAGTTGGGCTACACCTGGATATTTAAGGAAAGGACGTTTGTCTTTTCCTCCCCCTGGATAGTTAAGGAAAGAAAATTTGTCCAATCACCCTCTCTCTCTCTCTCTCCCTCTCTCTCATCCATTTTTCTCTTTCCATTTTTCTCTCGCAATAAGAAAATGTGCATGCGTGACAAGACTCATTGATTTACTATCCAAGTGCATGCCTTTAAAATAAGTAAATTAATAAACCTTATGCAGTTACAAGTATTTAAATTAGGTACATTGAATTTCCATGTAGATTCTCGGGTAACAATTAAATTCATTCATAAATTATATCTTTCAAATACTACTTAATTTTTAATTAAGATGCAATTACAAGATTATCTAAACTACATGAAGGGATACTATTTTACTCAATAGCAATGTGGAAAATCAGATCTTTGATGAATAATGATATAACATTTAAATCACAAAAATAAGTAGAAGATTATCTACCAACCTTGGTACTTCAAAGATAAAACATATATTTTAGTCTTTTAGCACATTAGCCACAGGTTGAGTTTTCCATCTACTAATTATTTATATTATAATTTTCCTATGTCTGATGTAGCTAATTTGCACTAAATTGTGAGCCTAGGTTATTTGTGATTCACTGTAGCTTATTGGCACCAAATTGCTTTAATCGAATTTGACAGTTTAAGTTCAAGAACAAGATAGTTATGAAAATAGTCTAGCCACATTTTAAGAAGACACTAAGAAAATATTTTTATTTCTAGGCATATAATTATAATTAATGTCATGGAGTACATATGCTTGCTAGATTTTAAACAAACAAAAAAATCTGTAATATATCTATATATTATTTGTAATCTGTTTATAATAATGATTAATGCTAAAGTAATAAGTTGACAACCTCTTCACACACCATGTTTATTTACCTTTTTTAAAATTATTTTTTAAAATAGATCACATTAAGTGGAAAAACAATACATTTTTACATTTGGAAAAGGTAATTTAGTATTCTTATCCATGCAAATCTATAAACCGCTCATTTGTTTTTTAAATTATTATTATTATTAAAATTGTAACTCAATTGTATTAATCATTGTCTGGTTATCATAAATGAAGAGTATCTTAATTCTTTCCCTAAACTAATCAGTTTAATGGTGCTTTTGGGACAAAATTTCCAATAAAGCTCTATTTTTATTTTAATTGTTAGTTTAAAATGACAAAATTTTCCTTGGCTAAAGTCTCACAAAGCTGGCGAAGTTGTACGATCTGTTGCAGCCAACTGCCCAGGCGCTTTTTCGCGTCGACATCGTTGTCTCTTTTGTCACCCTCTCTCCTCCTCTTTGTCTCTTTTCTACGACGTCCCTCTATCACCCTCTTTGTCTCTCTCTTCCCCATTGATTTTCTTTTATTCTTATTATTATATAGACTCCTCTCAATGTCAGTGAAGAAGACAAATGCTCTATTTCATTAAAAAAAGTTCGTTGAGCCTTTTGCAACATCAGGGGCAAGGAGTTATATATAAGGAATACTGTCGGAGAATTTAGAAAAACTATTTGTTAATTTATTTAAACTTTTTTGTTATTATTTCATTATGAAGAGTATGCACTAGTGGAAAACCAGGTATGCTTGACGGGGAATCCCGTCAAGAATGCCTAATTTCCCGTCGGCGATATATATCCTTGACCGTCAGCCGTCAATGATAAGCCGTCAGCAATAGTCCCGTCAGAAAAAAATTATTCCTGACGGGGAGCCGTTAGTAATGTATTTTACTGACGACAATACGTTGACGGCAGAAGCAGTCAGCGATAATGAACCATCACTGACGGCAATCCCGTCATCGATATTTTAAACATCGCTGACGGGTTAGCCGTCAGCGATCTTTATCGCTGACGACAAGTCATCCGTCGGCGATGTTTATCGCTGACGGCTAGCCGTCAGCGATAACTTACTATCGTTGACGGTTTTGCCGTCAGCGATAAACATCGCTGACGGCGTGCCGTCAGCGATGTTATTACCATCCCTGACGGCAAAACCGTCAGCTTTGAACGTCGCTAACGGTTTACCCGTCAGCGATGCTTATCATCAGCTAAAAAAATATTGCTAATTACACAATCAATTCCCTGTACATACAAATCTGCAAACAAATTTCACAAACATTCAAGTTTCATAAATATTCACAAACATTCCAAAATTCACAAACATCTCGCATCCATTCAAGTTTCACAAATATTCAAAATATGTACAATCCAAATTTCACAAATATCTCGCAACCGAATAATTTTCACAAACATTCAAAATACGTACAATCCAAATTTCATAAACATTTCGCATCCATTCAATTTTCACGATACGTTCTAAATCCACAAAAATTTCCACAACAAACCATACAAGCATATATCTCCAATATAAAGATGTCCAATATACAAACCATACAAGATATATTACTGTGTTATAAAAATTTTCATTTCACATCAAGTTTGTAGGCATCTCTGCTAGCTGAATATATAAAATAAGATATTACATATTTATATACAATTTATATTGTCCAAAAGCTGAATATACAATTTGCAAACTAAAAAAAAAGTTACATGAAGACCCGATTACAAATACTTGTTGTTTAGCTCCTATTAATGTCTGTGATAATATTTGGAATGTCTGTCCGAGTTGTTGGAGCATCCGTATCAAACACTACGTTTTGAGGGTATGAGAATTCATCGATCGCCGTATTTTGCTCATTGAAGTTATTTATATAGCTCTCGTCATCATCTTCATTGGTAGAAGGTTGAATATAAGCCCTAGAATCCTTGTATAGGACAACCCACTCGTCTTTAACCGTAGGATCTTTCACATAGAAACATTGTCCCACCTGAGATGCAAACATAAATTTTTTATCACTATCAATTTCTTTATCGAGATTGACAATTGTAAATCCAAAGGGATCCTTTTGAGGCTTTGCAAAACACCAACGAATCATGAACATCATGTATTTATGTTCATTTGGACCACCATAGCCGTAAAATATCTCCACCACATCTTCCAACCTTCCATAATATGTTATATTATTTTTAACTGGATTTTGTTCTCTTCTGTTTGAGAAACATTCCCGTGAGAAGGTAGCCATGACACCACTATTCTGGGTGACCTTCGTATCATCAACCTCCATTGTGTAAAATTTATAACCGTTAACACGATACCCACCATATTGATTTACGGCATAGCAAGGCCGCTTTGCGTGAACATTTACTTCTTCTGATATTTGATTATTAAGGACAAGTTGTTCCTAGATCTAAATATAAAAAAAAGAAAACTATTAAATCAATAATTTCTAAGTTCTTTTCAAAATAAAAATTAAAGTTCACTAAATTTAACAATACTTACTTCATTATTCAACCAAGCTGGGAATTCCTTCATATGTCTTTCTTTAATGTCGTGTACAGCTGTACTACTGGTAACTTCATTCTTACGTTTTTCCTGATGTTGCCTATTAATGTGCATAAATTTATTTATTATTGTCAAAATAAAAATTAAAGATTAAATGGTATTCAAAATTCTTTTTAGATATTTTACTTCCGGTACTCCGAGAAGATTTCAAGATTATTTACTACATATGTATGTGCTTGATCAAACAATATGTTAGAATAATTTTTGTTCAGCCCGCGAGGATAGAGAACTGCGTTATCCTTATTATCAATAGGTGCTTGAAGTTCACTTTGTTCCCCTCTCATATAACGAGAGGCAAATAAGAGACACTCGGTTCTCACGTAACTTTCAGCTATTGAACCTTCTGGTCGAGCTCTGTAACGCAATTGGCGCTTTATTGAACCCAAATATCTAAAAAATGTTAATTAATCAGATATAGATGTAAAGATATTGACATTTAATAGATATAAATATTGATAGGTAACGATTAAATTTTTCTAAATACTAACATCTCTATTGGATACATCCAATGATAATGGACTGGTCCTGCTATTGCAGTCTCCTCCGCGAGATGTTGTGTAAGATGAACCATTATTGTGAAAAAATATGGAGGAAAGAGCATCTTCATTTCACATATTGTTTTCGAAATATTTTCTCTAAGTTTCTCAAAGTCACGAGCGTCTATAACTTTAGAACAAAGCTTTCTGAAAAATCCATAAAAATCAATAATAACCTTCACTGTTTTTTTATTCTGCATAGTACTGCGTAGTGCCACAGGTAGCAATTGATGAAGAAGCACGTGATAATCATGAGTTTTAAGCCCTAATATTTTCCTTTCTTGCACCTGGACATTGTTAGATATGTTTGTAGAGTAACCCTCTGGTAACTTTATTGATTTGAGGACTTGACAAAATGTTTGCATCTTAACTTTCGACATCATAATACGAGACACAGACAACTCTAATATGTCATTTTCAACAATTTTTGGTTGCAGTTCCTCTCTAATGTTCAATACAGTTAGATGTTGATGAGCTCGTAGATCATCCTTTGATTTATTAGCATCTTTCAACAGTGTGGATAAAAGATTATCACAAATATTTTTTTTAATGTGCATAACGTCCAAGTTGTGATGTATTTTTAGCTCTTTCCAATAGGGAAGTTGAAAAAAATGCTGAATTTTGTCCATCCTGAAGGCAATTTTACGACTTCAGCCTCATCACTCACCACTTATGCTTGTCTCTTTCGTTTTTGGTATCCTTTTGTTAATACGCAAGTTCCTTACTCCAAGTAAATCTTCTTTTGAATAGCGCTTCTTTCCAAACCTGACAGCAGGGAACCTCTCAAGTAAATGTACAATCTGATCTCTACCTAATGGAGGCGGAGCATCTCTCTTCTCAACAGTACCATCAAAAAACTTGCTCCATTTTTTTGTTCTATACCTGTGTTTTATGTTCAACCACCTTCTGTTAAACCAATAATAAAACTTTCGACTGTGCTGCAGATAAAGACCTTTGAATTCTGGACCACACACTGGACACGCATATGTTCCCTTTGTAGACCAACCTAAAGATTCGCATAGGTTGGAAAATCATTAATTGTTCATAGTAAAATAGCACGTAGTCTGAAAGACTGTTTTGCATGAGTATCATATGTCATAACCCCTTCAGTCCAGAGTTGTTTTAACTCATCAATTAGTAGTTCTAAAAACATATCTATGTTATTGCCCGTTGTATGCTTGCCCGGTATCAATAATGAAAGTATCATATACGATTGTTTCATGCAAAGCCAAGGCGGTAAGTTATAAGGCGTTAATACAACAGGCCATGTAGATCAACCAGAACTCATTATCCCAAATGGATTGAATCCGTCGCTAGACAAACCTAGTCTAACATTCCTGCACTCATTCGCAAACCAAGGAAAAATTCTATCCACATGCTTCCACACCTCTGCATCGGCCAGATATCTGATTTTACCATCATCAATACGTTCTTTCATGTGCCACCTCATTTGCTTAGCAGTGTCTTTATTCATATACAACCGTTTTAGCCTTGGTATTAAGGGAAAATGACGAAGAACCTTTGATGGAATCTTCTTTTGCTTAAGTATAGACCTTGTTGTCCCATGTGTTGAATAATTTTTGCGTTGTACTCATCGTGATACTCCACAAATTGGACACTCCTGAAGATCTTTGTTATGATTATAGTAGAGGATACAATCATTAGGGCATGTGTTGATTTTATTGTAATCAATTCCTATAACGAAAACAATCTTCTTTGCGTTATCATATTTTTTTGGTATGCTCTCTTTTCCATTTGGAATGACTTTTCTCAGTAACACAAGCAATATATTAAATTATTTATCTGTCATTCCGTTAAGAGACTTTATACGCAAAAGACGCAGCATAAATGATAACCTGGTGAACTCGGTGCAACCCTCATACAGATCATTTTCATTGTCGTCTATTAATTTTATTATCTGCGCCAGCTCCTCATGATCAGTCACGCCTCCAGCATTTCCTGACTCGTCAGCATCCTCGGCATCTTCAGCTTGATCTATATTAGGAACTGTTAACATATCTGCGAGCATCGTATATGTATCATCTATTCTCGTATCATCTATTCTTTCACCGTATGTACCGGTATCCGCCATCAGTTCCATTTCTTCAAGACATCCTTCCCCATGAAACGTCTAATATTTGTACTCCTCATGAAATCCTGATATTAAGTGTTTCTGTAAATCACTTTTATCCACCAACGCCCTATTTTTACATCAACACACTACAACAAAGTTGTTTTTTTATAGCGTTGAATGATAGCGTTTATGTTGTAAGTGCTATAAATCATATGTGACTTATTTTTTGATAGCGTTTGAAAAATTTTAAATGCTATGGATACTTGATGGCAATTTTTTTTTTCCTGGCACGACGCGTTAAATACTTAGCGGGAGACTGAAAATTAAAAGATGCCGCCCCAAAATTTCATTCGTCTCCCCTCCACCCCCAATTTTCATTGGTCCCGCCTGCCCTTAAATCTCCGCTTCGTCTTCTTCAACTTTAGACATCGCGTCCAAAGCTTTTACCATTTACCGATGGTGGTCGCCCTCCCCGTCCAAAGCTCCGCCGCCTCCCTATGGAGTCGCCTTCAGGACTCAGTCTCCAAGCAAGCTTTCGATACTCCTCTCAATCGAGTAGCCAATCAAACCCTAACCTCTCAATTTCAGTGCTTTTATTCTGATCTAGGGTTTTAACAACCTCTTCTCCCCTTTCTGCAGTTCAACATCCCCGATCTCCGTGTCGGAACCTTAGATTCCCTTCTTGCCCTCAGTGATGATCTGCACAAGGTAATTGCG
>BQKN01000567.1:93748-118072 GCA_022839385.1 Asparagus kiusianus
CAAATTGGTAAATGAATATAAAGTTTTCATTGACCAAAAAAAAAAAAAGATTTAAAAACACCACCAATGCCAATATGCGTCAGCCATACCAAATTGGGGAATGAGTCTTTCATTCCTTATCACTCTCTACATCCTGTCCAATATGAAATAGTTTCGATCAAAATAAGGCATGTTTTTGCCTTTTGGATATGTAGGGCAAATTAGGTATATAGAGCAATTTATCTTATAAAGTCAAATCGAGTATGTGCATGAATTACCATTGAGAATTGCATCTAAGGATGGAACCATAAAACATGCTAGTTTTCTAGTTTAGACAAGCTATATTAATTGCTTTACTAATTTGTTAGATATTCTAATTCCATTGTTGCTTGAAGAGAACAACTTGGTTAAGAAAGCCTTAATTTTACATAGTGATTCACCTTTAACTAGTGTGTTACTTAACAATGTAGGATCTCTTTGTTTGGTAGACAATATTCACTTGGTACATCCTTGATTATTAACTAATCTCTGCTTGCCAAAAAATATGAGTGATTTAGCTAACAAGATCCTCACGTGAGTCCGTGACTGTGTCAATTATTTTTGCTCTTTGGATCTATATGTAATTTGTTTTTTTATTTTTAAATTCATTGGATTTTCCATGTAGCATAATGAGTCCCTGATATTGCATCTGTTATCATAAGGCGAAGAAAGCCTTAATTATACATAGTGATTCACTGTTAACTAGTATGTTGCTTAACAATGTAGGATCTCCTCTTTATTTGGTAGACAATATTCACTTGGTGCATCCATAATTATTAACTAATCTCCGCTTGCCAAAAATATGAGTGATTTAGCAAACAAGGTCCTCACGTGACTTTGTCAAGTATTTTTGCTCTCTGGATCTGTATGTAATCCATTTTTTTAATTTTAAATCAATTGGATTTTCAATGTAGCATAATGCGTCCCTGATATTGCATCTGTCAATTATTTGTTGACTTCTTATCATAAGGCTAGGAATGTTAGCAAAGCAGACTGGATATTTGATATTTTTGAGCGGTTCAAACTTTGAACCCGATTCAATAACATTTAGGTTATGTTTGGGAAGATGGCTTTGGGTCCTGGATTTTAATCTAGGTTGGCTCATATCCAAATCTCATGTTTTGGCCTTCTTTTGGGCATGCACTTAAAATCAAATTATCTGATGTGGAAGAAATTTTAAGTCCAAAATTTTAAGTCCAAAATTTTAAGTCCAGAATAGTGGAGTTCAAATGATAACCTTATACAAGTGATGTCTTGATAGTTTTTCTATTTCCGAGGTCATCTCCTCTGTATCGCATCAGATTCTCTCTCTCACTTAAATTTAAGAGTCTTGACTAGGGGTGAGCAAATCGTCAATCAGCTAGGTTTTGATCAAAATTTGACAAACCGAAAGCGAATTGTTTATGATTCAAACTGATCCGATCCGACTTATATACCTTTGGTTAGTTCGGTTCGGTTTATTCAGTTTTGGACCAAAATCAATATAAATATTGATGATCTAAAGTGTTGTTCTCTCCCTCACTTAAAGATCTCAAATACCAACAGAAATAGGAAGGTTCTATTTGTATTGCTTAATTTTGGGAATGTAGTTCGAAATGAATACAGTGCTTAAAGTGTTTTCCAAGACTCTCAGACTTGAACTTTTTGCCACTGCATTCAATTGCTAATTCATGTAACGTGTACATGTGGTTCCAAGCCTAACCAATTCAACAAATGCACAAGTTATGAACTGAAGTCACCAAGCCTAATTCACGTTGAGTCATTGATAAAAAGAATGAGCTCAATTTATTTATGAGATAAACTACCATAATAACAGCTGCATAAGGATTAGGAATAGGCATGAATTTTTTTGGAAGGTTCTATTTGTATTGCTTAATTTTGGGAATGCAGTCCGAAATGAATACGGTGCTTAAAAGTGTTTACCAAGACTCTCAGACTTGAACTTTTTGCCACTGCATTCAATTGCTAATTCATGTAATGGTTTACATGTGGTTCCAATCCTAACCAATTCAACAAATGCACGAGTTATGAACTGAAGTCACCGAGCCTAATTCACGTCGAGCCATTGATAAAAAGAATGACCTCAATTTATTTATGAGATAAACTACCATAATAACAGCTGCATAAGGATTAGGAATAGGCATGAATTTTTTTTCCGGTCAACAGGAATAGACATGGATTTAGTTTGAAGTACTTTAGCTGGTGCAAATAAATTTGGTCCGTTCGTTTATTCGGTCTAAGCCAAACTTTGCTCACCCTTAGTATTCGCCACAACCTCCTAAAACCCTAAAAGCCTCAAGAGACAATGCTGAAACTTCAAAGACACTGGTGACCGAACTTTGACGAGGCCACAATCTTTGAAAATCCTCCCACTTGATTCTCTTTCTCTCTAGTTTCTTTCTCTGAAAGGTTACCCCTTTTTTGTTAAATCTGTTCTATTTGTGTTGTTATTGCATTAGATATTCTGCTTTGACTCAATAATGTTCGCTTTCTCTGATGTATTCATTTTTTAAAGGTTTCTTACAGCAGTTTGTTTTTTTTTCTTTTTGACTGATTTATTTGGGTAGTTTTGTTATTGGGATGTGCTTATGAAGATTGACTTTGTATGTAATTATGGTTGTCATTCTTCTGACTGCAGAGTTCTGAACAAAATGTTATTGCCAAAATTTGGTATGCCAAGGCCTTTTATGTTAGTCAGAGGTTTACTTTAATTTGATTTTTTTAGCTGGAGAAAAGTCAATAAGTTTCATTTCAAAATGTTAATTCTTTTTCCAATATATATTTGAGCAGCAAAAGCTCTTATAGCATGAAAAACACTAGTTATGGACCCATACTTGAGTTGTAACCGAAGTTGGGACCGAGGGGAGACAAAGGAGGTGACTGTGAAGGACGAGAAAGGGGATTCTGAGTTATGGTTTCTTTTAGCAGGTTCATGTTGATATCTTATTTGGGCTCATTGGACAGCCCGATTATATTGTATCTATGGTAAGTTAACTTTTAAATGAAGGCTTGTGGTGTGGCCGGGACCTTCTCCTATGGATCTCATGCTAAAACTCTTTTGTGTTGTCGAGTATGTAAGAAAGATCGTGTCTAGTTATGTTGAATGCTAAAGGGATGAAAAACCTATGTTTTTCCAGGTTGTGGTTTAGTTATTTCATGTGTGTCATTTGGGTGTTCGATAGCGTGGCAAAGATGATCGCATGAAATGGTTTGCTAATTCCAAATTTCGCCTGCCAGGGAAAGGTTCACACTAAATAGCTCACCACTTTTGTTGTGTATGTGCTTTTTTTTCCCCTTCAGAGAAAAGGCTGTAACCTTTGTTGTGTGTTTTTGGTTGATGATCGTTTCACTTATCCAAGCAACTAGTGAATAATATCAAACATTGTCAACTTCTGCAAAGCCTAATATGTATGTTTAGTATGTGTACTATATGATACTGAGATGCTATGAAGCAAGAAATTCCAATAAACTGCAGAACTGATGTATCATGGATACAGCAACACCCCCCCCCCCAAACAACACCCCCCCTCCCCCCAAACCCCACCCCCACCTTTTTTTTTAATTTAAAGTGAAAGAACTCCCACAAACAATCTAAATAAGTTGCTTTAACTGTTTAGTCTTTAAAACTCATTGCTCGGGTTGAAAAATTCTTCCTACTTTATGATTTCCCAGTGAATCCTACTGCCTGAGGGCTCCAAGGAGTATGGCTACTGGAAAATTTGTACGCAAACGCTGCCATAAAATCCTTTCATCAGGAACAGTCACAATGACATGTGGAAGATCGATTTGCATGGCCTACATGCTTCTGAAGCTGTAAGCGCACTGATGGAAGATTTGCAGAAAATCGAAGAGATACTACCAAAGTGTTTCAGCGTTCTGATAAATTAGCAAAGCTGGAAGGTGGTATTCACGTTCTGCATCTTGTGAATACGTCGGTGGAGCAGAATCAAACAGTGAGATGATGAAGGAACTTACCCAGCAGAGGCAGATGACATTAGCCACAGGTTTGGAGTTTTACATGCAACTTGTAGATATCGGAATTCGACTGCAAAGACCGCAAAGATTGCTTATTAATATTACTTTCCTTGGGAAACAACTGCTTAGGGTGTGTTTGGCATTGCTTTCAGTGTACTTTGATAGAAGATTGTTTCAGTGTACTTTGATAGATTTGGTTGCTTATCAAAGGAAGTAGTTATTTGGAAGGTGTTGCTTAAGGTGGGTTTTTCTAAAACAACAAATCTTCTTTACGAAATTTGAGGGCTCAGCTATGTGGATCCTTTCTTACATTCAGTTCTTTTGAGTTTTAAGGTCCACTTCCTCAATTAAATAAATCACCATCATGTTGGTAATTTCTTCACCTAATTTAATTTAAGCCTACCTGATATGTCTTTTCGCTGCTTTTGCAGCCCACGGAAGCTAGAATCAAGGAGGAACATGATGGTTGCAAAAGATACAAAGCAAGATTGGTGGTCAAATGATTTCAGCAGAAAGAAGAAATTGATTACACATAAATCTTCTCTTCTGTAGTCAAATTGACTACTATTAGATCTGTTCTGAGTATTGTTGCAGCTAAAGATCTACATCTCGAGCAGTTAGATGTGAAGACAACCTTCCTTCACGGTGACCTAGAGGAAGAAATATACATGCAGCAGCCAGAAGGGTTCACTCAGTTAAGGATGTAGTATAAATTTAGTAGGAATCTAACATAATATGGATAGGGGGTATGAACATGCAACTTAATTGAAACTTTGGGTTATCAAAATGTTAAAGAAATATCTTGGGGTATTAAAGTAAAATGAGATTTACACTTTGGAGTATCAAATTTTGGAGTTTCAAAGTGTTAAGAAGATACTTTGAGATATCAAAATAAAAATATTGCTACACTTTAGGGGTGCCAAAGTGCAAATAAGGTAAAATAGGAAAAAATATGGGTAAATTTTAGGAAAACCCCCTCTAAATGGTCGGCCCTTAGATAGCCCTTCCTGGCTTTGATATTCAAAAAGCCCCTGAATTCACCCTCGGTTTTACTTTTGTTTTGGGCAACATTATTCAAAAAGCCTCTCTAACTTTTATATTCTTTCTTATTAGTTTATTAGCAATACAACCGAGAAAAAATAGTTTTATCCATAAATTAAGAAATTCCAAACCAAATAATCAAACCATTATTTTTAATTCTGTTCACGCTAATACCGCAGCAAGCACGGGTGAATTATGTTTGTTTATAAAACTATATTAAGTTTTTTAGAAGCAAGTAATGACTCACTACAACACTAAAACGCTTCTAATTTGCAACTTTATTTAGAACCTCAAGCTGACTCCAATCTTTACTTGTTGGAATTCCTTGTGGAAAAGAAGTCTGCGTCAAAATCAAGAAAAAGTAATGGTTAAATAAAAAATATTTAAAGAGACTAAAAAGACACAATAATACAAAACATAAGCCACATATATAACTCTACAGCTTTCCTCCTTCAAAACTCCCTCCATAACAGTGAACTAGCTAAAGTATGATAAAATACAGTAAGATCAAAAACATAAAGCGAAGGAAAATATATATTTGGTCATAAAAGAAAGTTCTGCAAAGCAACATCATGAAATAAATTCATAAAAGAAAAAACCTCATTCCGAACCTGACAATTGACTCAACCGTCATCTCATCAGAAAATGATAAACAACTAGCATTCTTTCAGCATTTTCCCAACAACTTCAAGGCCACCCCCATCCCTATTCCAAGTAGACTCGAACTATCTATACCCATCCCCCTATGTAGACCTTAGCAACATGGACTCCCCCTTCTCAACGGACGAGATCAAAGCAGCCGTCTTTGGCCTTCATCCTGAGAAAGCTCCCGGTCCAGATGGCTTCCCTATACTCTTTTATCAAACCTTCTGGGATACCATCAAAGATGACCTTATAGCCTTCTTCCATCATCTCTACAATGACACATCCTCCCTCCACAAAGTCAACATCTCCCACATCTCTCTTACTCCCAAATCAGACTCCCCCTGCCACCTCTCAGATTTTAGGTCCATCAGCCTTATCAATGGCATTGTCAAAATCTTCACCAAAGCAAATAGGCTAGCTCCCCTTCTGTCTTCCATCGTAGACAACTCTCATTCTGCGTTTCAATCGGGCAAATCTACCATTGACTCCATTGTCTTCGGTCATGAGATACTGCACTACTGCTTTTTAAAAAAAGTGGGAGCCTGCATCCTCAAGGTCGACTCAGCAAAGCTTTTGATTGTGTTAGGTGGGATTTCCTCCTCTCTCTGCTTAGAGCCAAAGGTTTTGGAAGAAGATGGTGCACATCGATATCTAACATCCTTTCTTCTTCCAAATCCTCCGTGATAGTCAATTGGCATCCCACTAACACCAGAGGCCTTACCCCCTATCGTTATTCCCACTCTTCTCTACCTCTTTATTTGCTTCATTTTTCATTAATGGTCTAAAAGTTAAATAGTTTACTGATCAACTAATTCAGGTTAGCACAACTTGGTGAATAGTTTTAGTAACTGGTCTAGCTATTTGAGGCTTCTGTATTTATTCAGAATTAGCACAAAGAGACACAAACTAGAAAGAAAAGATCATGCTGATTTAGTGTAATCTTTTTCCTAATTTTGAATTTTGAGATGGTTTGGACCTAATTTAGATGGTGTTAATGCAAGATAAAGATTTTCCCTAATTAAAGTATTGCACAAGATTGATGAGCTATGCAGGAGTTTTTTATGGGGTAAAACAGATCAGGTGTTCAAGGCTGCTCTTGTGTCATGGAATAATATCTGTGTGCAAAGGAAATATGGAGGCTTAGGCATTTTTTCAGCTCAACTTTGGAACACTGCTGCTGCACTAAAGCTTCTTTGGAACATTCACATGAAGAAGGAGCAGCTATGGATTAAATGGATACATGAGAGTTACCTAAAAAACATGTGTATCTGGCAGGTTAAAGCTAGGAAGGGGGATTCTTGGTTGTGGAAGCAACTCTTGAAAATCAGAGATAAATGTCTGATAATGTGTGGAGGGATTGAAAGTCTTAAGCAGCGTATAGCCTCTTGCATTGTCAATTCCAGATTGCAACTCTCTGAGCTGTATACCAGTCTGCATCCTATCTCTGCACCTGTAACATGGCACGAGACTATTTGGGAGAAACTGAATTACCCAAAGCATTCAATCATTTTGTGGCTGGCAGTACAAGATAAACTTCAAACCCAAGATAGATTAATGAAGCATGGGATCATTCAGTCTTCAATATGCAAGCTATGTGATGGCTCATATGCTGAGAACTGTAGCCATCTCTTCTTTGAATGCTCAATGTCTACTTATGTCTGGAATAGCATTATGGAGTGGCTCAACTTCAAATGGAGATGCTGTGTATGGTCCCCCCTCATGAATTGGTATAGTTTCAGATTGAGGGGTAGGGCTTTAAAACAAAAAATCAAGAGGATGGCATTAGCGGCTACTGTCTATAATATTTGGAGAGAAAGAAACTGCAGAATTTTCAAGCTGCAAAGTAGAACTGCTGATTGCTTGATTAAGAACATTAAGTTGGATATTCTGACTGCTATTTTAAACAAGTCTCTGCCGGATGAATGCAGAGAATGGGTCCTCTCATTATAGAGCTCGCTGCAATCTCCATGTTGACAGGAAGGTGCTGCACATGGTGAGGAGGCAAAATTTTGGCCTGCTTCAGTCTAATTGTACAGTTTATACTGAAGGTTGTGGCTTATATTGTACTGTTGATTACCTGTATTTCTCATGGTTGTTGAGCTCTTCTATTAGAGCTGCAAGTGGCTATCTCACCTTTTTGACAGTGAGATTCTTGATGTATATACTTCTTACATTTTGGAAATGAATAAAATTTTTCATTTACCAAAAGATTTTCCCTAATTTTGTTTCACTATATAATCATTACTATATTTTACTTCAAAAGTGTCTTTTGGTGATACTGATGTATGCAGGTTAAATCCAAAAGTGACCTTACATAGCCATAATAAAAGAGAAGCTTCTATGATCAATAATAGAAATATATTCAAATTCATTGAGCATATTGGCGTGTTTTTTTAATTAAAAAGAAGAGAAAAAGTGATCTTATAGTTAGTAAAGAAATTGACATAAATATAGCTGCTTGTTTTTAAGGTTACATGTACTTATTTAAGCAGCAACTCATTGACGGTCATGTAAGATGGATAAGGTTGTAGGTGCTCTTAATGCTCCTTATAGAGTAGCTAGATCAACTGTCAAGAGTGAAAATCCTCCATAAGAAACTAATTTAGTCATTTGTATGTTGCCCTTAGCTTTAGTACTTAAGTTGGTCTTTCAATCTTCTTTTAACTGTGAAAAGGATATTATGATGATTGGAATACGCTTGTTCTGTGAATGCGGCAGGAGCGAGGAGCACAGTTTGCATTATGCTGCTCGTAGAGGGAGTGTCAAGGGCTGCCAAGAAAAATTACTTGCATTATACTTCTTTTAATTTCATAAACTGGCTAACTTGTTTTTTTGTTCAATCTTCCATGCACCATAATTAGTAGTAATATATGTTTGAATCTTCTTGTTTATGTTAGAATAGTTTCTAAAAGTGTCTCACTTTAGGCGTTCTTATTTTCAGGTGGCTTTCAATTGATGGTTACTAAAATGTGGGGTTGCCACTGTCTCAAAACCTGTTTGAATGAGTCAAACGCGAGGTTCGCCTTCTGGAAATGACCTCCGCGTCTAACTTATGAAACACGGAGGTGAGCTCCATGTTAAGAGCCTGGAACGCGTGCGTGAGCCCGGCGTTTTGAGAGTGAAACACGGGTGTGAGCCCCACATTTTGATTTGAAAGATTGTCAATTTGTGATCTCTTTCCAAGTCTTGCAAAGATCGTCATCTTGTAATTTTTGCATTCGGATCTTTGAAATGTGAGAGTCATCAATTTATAACTCTCATATGTTGTCGTGAAAGTTGACAGATCGGGACTTAGTCAAATTATGAACTTCGTATGTTGATGTGGAAGTCGTCAGACTGTAGCCTCTGTATGTTGATGTGGAAGTCGTCAGATTGTAGCTTCCCTTATTAGTGTTTTATGGGAATCAGCTAACTGCAGTGATTTTTTTAGACAACCTACAATTAATTCAATTGGAGGAGTATTTTAAATGGATAAATATTTTTTATTTTCACTAGAGACGGAAAATCAATGGACTTTCCATGGGACCCATTTTATTGATAGGATTTATCACTACTTTAGCAGCTTGGCCTGTTACTCGAAATTCGCAATTACTCTATTTCCTTAGTAATGTACAATGGTCAAATAGGATTATTTTCTTCTCGAGACCTTTTACTTTTTTCCTTATGTGGGAGTTAGAATTAATTCATGTTTACTTACTTTTATCCATGGTGGGTGGGTGGGCCCCCAGGAGCGTCTGTACTCGGCAACAAAGTTTATTTTGTACATTGCGGGGGTTACATTTTTCTCTTAATAGGGGTTCTAGGTGTGGCTTTATATGGTTCCAATGAACCAACATTGGATTTTGAAAGATTAGCTCGTCAGTCATATCCTGTGGCATTAGAAATAACATTCTATTAGGGCTTCCTTATTGCTTATGCTGTCAAATTGCCTATTATACCCCTACATACATGGCTACCAGATACCCATGGAGAAGCACATTACAGTCCATGTATGCTTCTAGCAAGAATCTTTTTAAAAATGGGAGCATATTGATTGATTCGGATCAATATGGAATTATTACCGCACACCCACTGTATATTTTCTCCCTGGTTGGTGATAGTAGGGACAATACAAATAATCTATGCAGCTTCAACTTCTCTTGGTCAACGCAATTAAAAAAAAGAGAATAGCCTATTCTTCTGTATCTCAAATAAAGTTTTTTTAAAGATATTAAATGTCTAAAATTGCTCAATAATCTCTCAAATCCTAAAAAGTATCAGAGATGGTTCCGAAATGACTCAGATAGGCGCTTAGGGTTGCGTGTGCGCCGGCCCATGATATGCTCGGGTCACGGGTTGGGTCGGGCCTAGCCCCTAACTCGGGATTGGAAAAGTAAGCCTGGCCTGGCCCACGCCCATGATATATTATTTGGTTAGTGTATTAACCGTTTAGGTCTGCAGCTAGTTGTCAACAAAGCCAAAAGGTTATAGGTCTTTGATTCAGTTGGCCTTTTGGTCCATCGAGAAACAAATAAGCAATATTTAAGCTCACTTATGTCTAATTGGAAGGACTAAAAAGTTTAATACAAGTTTAAAAATAATTCAATACAAGTTTAAATTACTAAAAAAATAAAATTTAAAAAAATTATATAATTGTAAGTACAAATTCCATATCTAATACTATTCTAAAAGTGGCTTGGCATGTTAAAACATTTCTGCCTAAAATATCCTTCGAAACACATACATACACACATAAAATGCATGCTTCCATACATAAATCATATCATACTCATATCATACTCATACATACATAATAACCCATCAACATATTAATCTATTTCATTAACTTTATTTACGTTACTAAAGAAATATAAACAGCCAAAAGACACCAAAATAAGAGTCATTATTACTCCACAAATTTAGCTTCTTTTCCTTTTACCCTTTTAGAGCTTCTAAAATTGCTGACTAATAGGTTAATAGAAATATAAATATAAACAGCCTAAAAACGGTTCCATTTGCTAATTAAGTCAGGTTAAATTTACTTTAAATAGTACAAACACATTTTACGCCATAAATTTAGCTTTTTTTCCTTTTAACCTTTTAGAGCTTCTAAAAGAAATGTAAACAGCCAAAAAACGGTTAAAATAGTCATTATTACTCCATAAAATTTAGGTTCTATTCCTTTTAGAAGAGCAATTGTTGACGAATCAGTTATAACCTTTTCAATAATGGGAATAATCATTATACGAGTCATTATTACTAAAAAAACGGTTACAATTTAAATATTATATAAATCTAATCCATACACAACTTCAATCCTACAAAATCTTACCAAATACTACCAAAAAATAAAGAACAGGAGGATATGGAAACAACAAGTTGTGATTCAAAAAGGTTAGTAAAATCATGTTTTTTTGTAAGTAAGTAGGATACTTTTTTCACTATACTATATTTGCTTCTATAGATAATAAAATGATTTCTCTGTTCATGAACGCAATAGTATTTCACATGGAATATTAAATTAAAACCTGATCACGGTTTTAGGATTTTTTGGTAGTATAACAGCCAAAATAAACAACCAAAAAAGGCCAAAATAAGAGTCATTATTACTCCACAAATTTAGCTTCTTTTCCTTTTAACCTTTTAGAGCTTCTAAAATTGCTGACTAATAGGTTAATAGAAATATAAATATAAACAGCCTAAAAACAGTTCCATTTGCTAATTAAGTCAGGTTAAATTTGCTTTAAATAGTACAAACACGGTTTACACCATAAATTTAGCTTCTTTTCCTTTTAACCTTTTAGAGCATCTAAAAGAAATGTAAACAGCCAAAAAACAGTTAAAAGAGTCATTATTACTCCATAAAATTTAGCTTCTACTCCTTTTAGAAGAGTAATTGCTGACGAATCAGTTATAACCTTTTCAATAATGGGAATAATCATTATACGAGCCATTATTACTAAAAAACGGTTACAATTTAAATATTATATAAATCTAATCCATACACAACTTCAATCCTACAAAATCTTACCAAATCCTACCAAAAATATAGAGAACAGGAGGATATGGAAACAACAAGTTGTGATTCAAAAATGTTAGTAAAATCATGTTTTTTTGTAAGAAAGTAGGATACTTTTTCACTATACTATATTTGCTTCTATAGATAATAAAATGATTTCTCTGTTCATGTATGCAATAGCATTTCACATGGAATATTACATTAAAACCTAATCACGGTTTTAGGATTTTTTTGGTAGTATAACGCACATTTGTCTAATTGTTCTGTTGGAGGAACAGGAGGTCTTGAGGATACAAATCAATTCACTTTATGTAATATAGAGACTTCAGCATTTATAATTAATTTGATGATTTTTTTTAAAGATCTGAGGTGCCTCATATTAGATTTTATTTCATCAGTATTTTTTTACCCTCCACAAAACAGAGGCCTCAATAATATGCTGGCAGCAAGTAGTTTTAAGTAACATTTTTCTATTATAGATACTATGAAGAACACTGAAATTTTGGATACATAGATCATTCTCTCTCTTTTATGTGTTACTGTGTGGGATGGGATCATTACATATTCTGGATAAATTTTTGTTTTAGTTTCTCTCTCTAGAGAAAGTTGTATCCCATAAAAAACAAGATGAAATATTGATGAAAATTTGTGATTGTTTTTAGTTGAACTCATCATTTATTCTTTTTTCCGTGAAGGGTGTCATCTGACCAAGATGGAATTAATGATCAAGCCCACATCTTGATCCGAGAGTTAAAAATTTATCAAAAGCAATGGAGTATAAATGTTCGTGTCTTACGTAATACTATACTCATTTAAGAATGGAGAAGGGAAGAAGCAAAAGTTGATTCTAATTGATGAAGAGGTGATACGAATTTTACATTGTTATTATTCCATATAATTTTTATATTACCGTGATGACGTGATTTATTTTCAATTGTGTCTTTTGCAGGGAACACTTATCCAAGCAATTTTATTTAATGAATTAATAGAAAAGTTCAGCGGTTTATTGATAAAGGGAGAAATGTATACTATAACAAATGGAGAAGTGAAGCCTCCAAATTTGAAATATACAACAACTAATCTAGATAAGGAGTTGGCTCTAACAACAAAGTCAATCATTCGAGAAACAAAAAACTTTGTATCATTGGAGAAGTTGAAACCAACATTCCTTTCATTTAATGACGCTTCTGCTTTTGATGATGGAAAAATATCTTTTAGTAAGATTTTTAAAAATCTAATACTACAAAGTTTTTTTTTACATATTAATAATCACTAAAAATTTCTTTATTGCAGATGTTTTTGGATTCGTAATAACTGTTAAGCCAATATTTAGCAATCACACTTCCAAAAAAAGGGAGGTCATAATTATGAATAAAGAGTGAGAATTTAATATTAGTGTTTATTATTATGTACAGATTATTTGTAAAAAATCTAATATTTACTTCAATTTTAGTTTTGATCAACTTTCGGTGACACGATGGGGCGATTTAGCAGAGATTGAAGGATCATATATGGAGGTTTTGAAAGATGCGAAACTCGTTGTTGCATTGCTAAGCGTAATTGGTAGACGTTATTTAGGCAAAAAAATAACTACAAGAATGGTTTTAAAATGATGTAAAAATCTTTTAATTTCATGTTTGTTTTATTTTTAGGTGAGTTTCAATTATCTACAAAGCAATCAACTCTTGTGCTCATGAATCCTGAAATTCCACAATGTAGAGAAATGAAAGACTGTTGTGGAAGTTTTATCTCTTTTATTTCAAAGTTTTAAAATGAGTTTTTCTATATATACCCCTTAATTTATATGTAACTTTAAAATTACATCCTACATTATTGTTCTTGCAAAACTATCATCAAAAAATAATTATTTGTGTCATTTCTTTCTTAATATATAAGCAGGAATATAATGTTAATTTTTATATTACATTGTTCAAATTACAAATTATAATTAGTTGTGGTGTAAGTTTCAAGATATCTATAATTAAAGGGGCATATATGGAAAATCCATTTTATAAAAATAAATTGTTCATTAATTTTAACTCTTACTTCTCATAAATTTTAGGCTTGGTAATTCAAATAGTTATAGTAGTAAAAATGTGTTGTCGACACCAACAAAAAGGATCATTCAAGCAAATAGGGTCAAGCTGGCTGATGTTATCAATACTTCGCCTCAATTGTCTACGGTATGCTAAATTTAGTAATAATGAAAATTAATTTATTTAATCATCTAAGTTTTAATGTTATTTTACTTTTCTCCAGAGTATGTTTTTCTCATTTACGGTAAAAATTATTACAATAATTAATGCGGAAGAACCATTTTTTAGTGCATGTGCAAAATGCAAAAAGGCAGTGCATGAGATTAATGGCAGCAAGGCAAATTGCACAAACTGTAAAAATGGAGATTCAGATTGGACAATTAGGTTGGATAATATACATTAATCTCTATATCATTGTTAATATATATTTACAATTTCTTATGCAAAAAAATTCATTGCAGTTATAACTTGCACCTAGAGGTAAATGATGGAACAGATACAACATATGTAACTTTATTTGACGAAGCAGAAATTTTGATTGGTTGCACAGCTATTACATATGTAGAGATGTTTGAGGATGAATCTAATGAATGTTACAAGAAAATGAAATCATGCTTAGAAAAAGAATATGTTTTCCTTGTGAAGATAAATGAAATAGAAGAATCAAATCGAAAAGCAAGATGTATAATTGCGCAGGAGGTTCGAAAAGTAGAAGAAATACACCCTCCAGATGTGGAAACTGAAGAAATTGGTAGTATCAAAGTTATTGACGCCAAAAAAAGACTGTTTGGGTTCAAGAGTGAAATAATAAAGAAAAAATGAAAATGGAACCAAATACTTCAAGCGCCTGAAATTTGTATTTCTTAGCTCTTTATTTCAATAAAATGAAAATTTATCTGTTACTTCGTTTCACAACACACACCAAGAGTCATGTCACATATAGTAATTAGTAATTAACTTTTTAATTCTTAGCTCTTTATTTCTCTATGAACAATTATTTTTATCTCCTTTCTTTCTCTACAAGCTCTCTCGAAGTTCATTATTGCATCAAAAAAGGGTTTATATGGGATTTTATTTCAATTACCCATGAATAATCATTAAAATTATAATGATACTTCAAGTTTCCATGGAACCAAAAGCATATTACGATGTTAGGAATTTCTATGGAATTTTATTTCACTAAATTTATCAGAAACACAGAACCATGAGTGACGTGGATTTCATAATATCTTCACTTAGAATTTTTTTTGATGATTTGAATCTATGTTGTTTTAGTTGATGGCTATGTGAAGTTTTAGCGCATTTAGATCTCGATATCTGATCCGATTCTTCTAGATTTTGAATTTTGCTGCAATTTTAAGTTTGGTTTAGCTGCTGCAGGTGTGGTTATGGGTGATTTTATTAAGTTTTATGCTGTGATTTGTCTAATCTTTTTTATATCATCTGTGAAAATTGAAGTATTTTGTGATATCTTTTATTAAATTTCATTAAATAGGGAGAGCAAAAACGTTTCAATAATGTCAATAGAGTATTTGGTTTGTCATCATTAGTAAATATAGCAACTGAGCAAAAAACGTTACAATCATGCCAATATAGTATTTGTTTTGTCATTAATACTAGATATAGCAACAAAAAAACGTTTCAATAATATGCCAGTATAGTATTTGGTTTATCATTATTACTAAATATAGCAACTTGATTCTGAATATGGCAATTATCAAAATTCCTTAACTAATAAAACACAATTCTTATATTCTTATTGATTCCAAATATCTAAGTAAATATCCCCAAAATATTTGAATTGCTTTCATATCTGTCTAAATCCCGCTCACCTTCTTTGTCTAAATTGTTCAAGTCAAATCTTACCAAATAAGATTAAATGCTTAATTCGTTCTTTTGCATTAAGTAACCAATATAGTATTTGGTTTGTCATTATTACTAACTATAACAACTTGATTCTGAATAGGTCAATTACCAAAATTTCTTAGCTAATAAAACACAATTCTTAAATTCTTAAATTCTTATTGATTCCAAATCTTTAAGTAAAAATATCCCCAAAATATTTGAAATGCTTTCATATCTGTATAAATCACTTTCTCTCTCTCTCTCTCTCTCTCTCTCTCTCTCTCTCTCTCTCTCTCTCCCCTCCTCCTCCCAAGAGAACTCCCTCAGATCTCTCTCTCCATCTTCTTCTTCACCAACTCATCCCTCTAAAGAACCCACACCAGAGCTCTCCAACCTCCCACTCACTGAGCCTCTGCTCCAAAGAACCCACGCCCGATTCACCCCCTCCGATCACCGCGCCTCATCCCCAGCCGTCCAACCTCCCCTGACAGCCACCTGCCGCTCCTCTCAACTCCGATCTCAGTCACCACAGGCCGCCGTACCCAACTGCCGAACGCCACAAGCACCAGATCGAGTCTCCTCCTTCATCCCCGAGCCTCCACCGCACCACCACCACCTCCGCTCAGATCTCTCTATTACAAAAAAATTATTAATATATTTTCTCCAAGGTTAGTTATGTTATTTCACTGTTGGATTTTCACCTTTTAGCGACGGAAAATTCCGTCGCTAAAAGTCGATATTCTGTCGCTAAAACTTTTAGCGACGGAAAAAATCAATTTCCGTTGCTAAAAGTTCGACGCTATTTCAAGGGTCCCTAAAAATACTTTTAGCGACGACTTTTCCGTCGCTAAATTACAGCGACGGATAAATGGTCGCTATTAAAAATTAATAAAAAAACCAAAAAATATTAGCGACGGAATTTCCGTCACTAATAAAGTTTTAGTGACGGAAATTCCGTCGCTAATAATATTTTAGCGACGAAATAGTCATCGCCAATATTTTTTTAACTTAGTTAGTTATGATTTCGTGCACGTTTTCCGTCGCTATATTCTCCTTTAGTGACGGAATTTCCGTAGCTAAAATTGTATTTAGCAACGAAATTTCCGTCGCTAAAAATTTTAAAAAAGGAATTTGGAAAATATTTTGAAATTTGAAAAAACCTGTACAATATCGATAATAATTTTTAAAAACCTGTTCAATCAGCAGTATAATATTCAATCTCACGCAAATATCATATCTCACGCATATATCACACATTTAATTCAATAAAAAGCAAATAAAAGTTTCTCGACATGTACATACTAAATATTGTTTATACAACACAAGAAATTATTTTCAAAGTTATATTAAGGATAATCAATCCTCCTGATCATCATCATCCTCATCCTCAACACCAGCCGCATTATGACTACCCCCGGCTGCACCTTGTGAAGAAGTCCCGACCTGTAAATATAAATCAAATGTTAACAAGTGTGTGTAACCGTTAATAAGAGTGCAAATATAAATATACTACAACATAACACCACAACATTGCAACACAGCAACACAACACAATACAACACAACACCACAACATAACACTACACTACATTGCACAACACATCACACCACAACACAACACAACAACAATAACAACAGCGCCAACAACACCACAAATCCCCCAACCCCACCCATCAACCAACCACACTCCCCCTCCCCCTACCCCTTCCCCTCAACCACCACCACAACAAAATCCCCACTCCTCCTCAATCACGACCAAAACCTCCACTCCACACACCCCCTCCCCCTCCATCACTACCATCACCACCATCAACACCCAATCCCCACTCCTCCCCCTCCCCCACCACGACCAACCCCCCCACAAACCAATCACATAACGACCATCATAATACAACACCACAACCAACCAACCAATACCACCAACACTACGCACACATACACCATCAACACCATCATCACATAAAAACATTATAAGTATATCGTTTGGGCTTTGTGTTAGGGTTAGAGTTAGGGTTTGTGTGTAACAGTTTGTATCAGTGTATATTAGTGTGTATGATATCATCTAATTAAAAAAAAGCAAAGTATATATTACCTGATCTGATATAAACCGTCTCCTATATGCCTCCTGAGCTTCCTGAGGAAGAGTCGACATAAATTGTGTGAACTCCAATATGGTCTGCTCTCGGCGCCTCCGTTCTTCCTCTGCAACTCGCTGATTTGTTGTTTGCTACGACTGCCAATCTTCAACGCTTTTAATCGCTGCTCCATCGAGTCTTGATATGAACTGCTTCCTGGTGTTCCTTGTGGTGCTGCAGACTCGTAGGTGCTACTAGACTCGTGCGGCCTCTGCTCGGATCCTCTCCAGCGGTATCTGTTCTTCCTACTGGGTCCAATGACCATCTCGATGATGGAGTCCTCCTCCTCTCTACTTAGCCGGCAAGGAGTGTTAGAACAGACCTGAGACTGAGTCATTTGCTCCTGTACCTTGGCACGTAATTTCTCTTGCGATATATCAAAACAACCCGGGCAAGTCGACTAACTAATGATGCATTGATATGAAATTGAATATATAAATGAACTGCTACTTACAGCCAGATCCTTATTCTTTGCTTTCTTCTCTTCATCGGCGTAATTCGGGCTCCAGGAAGTCAGAATACGATCTGCAAAATGTCCTAGATCTCCCCTTCCCTATTTTATTCAAATATGTCATTAATCCATAACACATAAATTATACTCAACTTAAAAGCTAATATATTTTATACCTCAAGCGCCAATTGATGATAATGCTTGCTGAAGGACCTGGAGCCTCCGTGATGCTCGTAACTGCGAGGCGCGTTGCGATTCCTCCTTGCTATTTCAGCTTGAGCCTGCAAAACAATGTCAAATCAAAACAATATAGAAATTCAAACAATAAATTAAAAATATATACTTCAATAATACCTGAATCTCAGTCGTGTCCCAGTAATCGCAAAGTGTAAAAAAATCTACTCCATCCACACGCTCGTCAAGATGCCAGAATCGCTCTCAATCTTCTGTTATTTGAAGAAAATATTTTTTCTTCACCTCAAACCGCCATCTCTTGAACGATAAATTGATTTGCGTGAAGCAGTAAGTCCAGGCACCAATATTATCGTCAAGAAAGAAAAATCGCTTCAGCATATAAAGAAAAATAGATACAAATCAGTGTATTAAACATAATAATAAACTAATAACTAATAATGATGAAAATTAAAATAAATAACTCACACATATATCTCCAACAAGCCACCAGCGTATCAATCCACTGCGACTTCCACGTCAAAAAAATATTGAAGAAATCTTGTCTCCTGGATAAAGCGGCAAGGAAATTGTTGAAATCATTGGCAAAGGCCCCGACAGGCACTCCGTTTTCCCATCGGATCACAGCCCTCCGATTAATATCAGGGATGCGTTTCGTTTCCTTGGTAGCATTACGACCACGCCTAGGAGGTCACCCGGCACCTTTGATGAATCAATCCATATTTGATATTAAAATTTAAAATAATAACTGATAAACTATAAAAATCTATTCTTACCTTTCAGTTCGAGGCATCTACGCTTTGCTTGTTCGTACCTATGCTACGCGATAGGGCGCAAAGCATGATAAGAATCCTAATCCCCCTTCACCTTGGCCGGACCGTGGACTCGCTGATCCGTAATAGAATCTGGCGGTAGTGCCGCAGCTTCTAAAGCTACGCTATACGGCTCAAATCTCCTCTCGTCCAATACATCTGCATGCTGTGGCGGTGGTATCTCCACATGCTGTGTAGGATCAGCCTGTGTCTCCATATCATGTGGAGCATCTCCGCGTGATGTGTCCTGTGGCTGCGAGTCCTGTGGCTGTGTAGCATCTCCTCCTCCTGTGTAGTAAATATTAGGCTTATGTTAATAGTTTATAGAAATGTACAGATATAACAAATAAATAAAAATACCTGACGTAGAGGCATGTGCGTCGCCTCCAGAATGTCTACCAAATAGTCTCTCAAGCGCTTTCTTACGTAATCCTTTTGTCATCTATACTTTGAAAACATAATGAATATCCAAGAAAAGCATATAATGCAAATAATTAATAAAATAGCACATGGCAACAGAATCGCGTATACATGATGTCCAGTCAAACAGATAATATAAAGGCAATAATATAATACATGACACACCGTGATACATGATAACCGGTCAAACAGATAATATAAAGGCAATAATATAATACAATGAATGTTTTTTTTAATTCATAACCTAGTATTACATTATTATTATGATGTTGAGGCTCTACGCTGCGATCGTGTGCGGATAGCCTGCGACCGTGTGCGTGCCAACGAAAGGACTGTTCTTATAGTTTTATCGACTCCGCTGCGGACAGGTTTTTTACCTTTATGCCTTGGCTCACATATAATCCTAGGTACATCAGGGCGCGCTAGTGTAATTTCATCGTCCAGATTATTATTTTGTATCAATGAAAACTCCTCGGCTATCTCGTCGGCCAAGATAACCTCCTCATCGTGATCTTCGTCTGACACGGCTTCATGAATGTAGGCTTTAGGCGGATTCTTAAGGATAACCCATTCATCATTTTTCATTATATCTTTGATATAAAAGCACTGTTTGGCGTGAGCAGCTAACATGTATTTTTCAGACTGATATATTTTTTTGTTAAGATTAACGATTGTGTAACCGTAGTCATCCTTCGCCTTTTTCTGTCCACACCAACGAACCTTAAACATCACATGACTGACTTCCTTATTAATCCCATAGAAAATCTCCACGATGTCTTCTACCTGACCGTAACAATAGATTTCCCCTTGTATCGGATTTAGATCTTTTGAACTAGCGTATGACAGTTGCGAGAAGGAGCAGAACACACCGTTGTTTTGCGTTTGTCGTCTCTCTTCGAGACCGACGGTGTTAAACCTAAAGCCGTTGACACAGTAGCCTCCATAATGCTTAACCACATTAGAAGGACCTCTGGCATATAAACAAACTTTCTCAGTCAGGTTAACCCCATTCGTAATCCGTTTGTCAACCTTTAAGAAAAGAAACAAATAGTTTACATATCTGGTGGCAGGCACAGATATTTGATATACGAATCAGAAATGTAAAAAGATCTTACTTCACCCTTCAGCTATGCAGGGAATTGTCTAGAATGTATGTTCATAACTCTCTTATTTTTTGTTTTGCATTTAAGAGTAGTCTAGACATATCAGATGTGAAGCCTAGACAAGAAGCATTTATAACGGTTAAATAGAGATAATTATTGTGAGGTGATATAATCTGATTCAAGCAGTTAAATACTTACGCCACGTATATGTTAAATGTAGTATCATTGCTCAGGATATATGTGTGGGCTTGATCTAGCTCCATTCTGGAGAATCTAGTGTCCTCCCCATGATCATTGTAGAATGTACCATCAATTATTCGTTAGGGATGGTTTAACCTTGTCTCCACGCCCAGCAAGTAACGAGAGATAAAATTCAAACTCTCGTTACTTATGTAGTTCTCTGCGATCGACCCTTCAAGACGTGCACGATTATGCATCAGTTGTTTTATGAAACCTAAATACCTACAAGCATATAGTTTCATGATTTGTGACAAAATAGAACTGAGAAACGTAATTTGACAAATATTAAATGAATATTTTGATAGATTAAATACCTCTCCACGGGGTACATCTAGCGATATTGAACGGGTCCTGCGATGCGGGCTTCGTATGCTAAATGTATTGTGAGATGCACCATGACCGTGAAGAATAAGGGTGGAAATAGTATTTCCATTTTACACAGTGTATTGGCAACACGTCCCTCTAATTCTTCAAACTCCCTGACATCAATCACCTTAGAGCACAATTGCTTGAAGAAACCGCAGAATTCTATTACCACCATCGCGAGTTCCTTGTCAGCATGTCGCAACGCAACCGGGAGAAGTTGATGTAATAGAATATGATGGTCACGTGTCTTGAGTCCCAAAATCTTTCTGTCCTCAATATGCACATTTGCTGAAATATTTGAAGCATAACCATCCGGTGTCTTCACGGACTTTAGAAATAAACACATATTGTGGACCTCATCCTTCGACAGTGTGACACGGGAGGCTAGGAGTTCAAACTTTCCGTCGCCCTTATCTATAGCTTGCAGTTCCGGACGAATGTTCAATTCTACTCGGTCTTGACGTGCCCTTAAGTCATCTTTCGATTTTTTTCTGTTTTCGTAAAAGTTGCCTTCATTGTTGAATTCATTATAATATTAATCGTTTACAAAGAATTCAAATTTTAACAAAAGAAAAAGAAAGATTACAGCTTTCTCGAAAATAACGCAAGATCTGTTCGTTGTTTCTTGCTTGCGTGGGTCTTTAGCCGGTAACGGGGACGTCGATATCCGTGGACTGCCTGATAATCAGATCATATCTAGTACTTCATCGATCCGTGAAGGAATCTAGAAGAAGAAGCGCTTATCTCGACAACGGCGAGATAATTTCTCTTCTTAAGATTACCGCGACGGGATAATCCTAAGGAACGGACACGGGTGATGTAGATCTGAAGAAACTTTCTCTCCTGTGCTGAAGAACTCGATCAATCTTCAGTCCAGCAGGGCTTCGCCTATTCTCCAAAGTTCTAGATCTCAAAAAATGAGGGTCCTGGGGCTGTATTTATAGGCACCAAGGAAGTTCGGATGGTTAAAACCGCACAACGACGGATTTCTGGGGCTGGAGACACCCCTGGGTGTCTCAGCCAGGCCGAGACACCCTTGGGTGTCTCAGCCTGAGCCAAGACACCCTTGGGTGTCTCGGCCTTGGCCGAGACACCTTGGGGTGTCTCGCTCGTGCCGAGACACCTCGGGGTGTCTCAACCCAGGCTGAGACGCTCTTTTCGCGCACTTGTCCGTTTCCGCCGTAATTTCTTCGTCTGAACTCGGATTTGAGTGATTCAAAGTACGTTGGAAATTCAACAAGGAGATTTATAAGCTCTGATGATGAGATCATTGTGGATTAAGCTAGGATAGGAGCGTCGTTTTGTCTTTTGTAAGCGATGCGGGACTCCCGATCAGCTCGTGTCTTCGTTATTCTGAAATTCTGTTACTTCACGTAGTTCGTCGATTCACTTCAAGCGTTCATCGATGTCAATCAAGATTCTGTGACTTGGATAGTGATGTTCCTCATCTCCTCTTAGCTTTGAGCTGCTCACGGAGAACTATAGGCAATTTTCGATGCCTACAGATACCCCCTCCAAAGCGTTCCAGACTCGTTTCTTTTATAGAAGAGGCTGGAATACTTTGGATGTGATTGGTCCAGCCTTCGGTTAGTGTAAAGGACCTTTAATTAGCTTCAACTCTTGGCTCCTTCGATTTTCAGTCTATTCGATGCTTTGACGAATAGCTGAAGTCCTTCCGACGCTGCGTTTATCGCCTGGCCGTCGTCGGAGTCTCGAGTCTACAACCGGTGAGTTGGGTTTGGCTTGTGTCACTGAATTGACTTAGAACTGACTATTTCTGTCACATCGGCTTTTTCATTATAACGTCTTGACTGATGTTGGCCTAGGGTTACGCGTTGACCGGCGTTGACCTAGGGTTTTGGATTGCTCAGTGTTGACTTTGGGTTTCAGACCGCCCGACGTTGACACAGTTTATACTCGTACGTTTACTAGAGTATATACAGTTTAAGCTCTTAAGGTATTGGAGCATGGCTGTCCCAAATGTCGGAGCTGCAGGACCAACTATGAGAACTGATTCATCTGCATGTATAGATCTTATCCTGAAGTTGTTGGATGCTCAAGTCACGAGACAAACTAATAAAGCTGATGCGTCAATGACTCACATTTATAGAATTTTTGGCAAATTCTCAGCCATCAACGGGTTTGATTAGCCTTTACCGACTACCGTTTGAGTCGGGCTAGCATGCAGATTGTTTAGATCCGTTCTGCACGTAACGTTGTGCTAAAGGAATGAACTCCCTTAGACTTGATGCTACGACTTCGAATACGTAGACTTCGTCATTGTTACGGGAATAGGCTACCCGGTAACGTGTGTTAGACGCTGACTTATCCTTACTTAGAATTCAGGATAAAAGTCCCCAGACTCGGATTCTGGTGTCTTCTTCAATCGGTAAAAGACTAAACTGACAACGCGTGTTAGGCGTTGGCTTATCCCTGCTTAGGCTTCGGGACAAAATTCCCCGTGCGTGTGAAGCACGGATTCTGGCGTTATTAATAACAACCTGCCACAATGTCGAATATGTGGGCTTTTATCCTTTTTACGGTTAAGGACTAACCGGCAACACATGTTAGACGCTGACTTATCCCTACTTAGGATTCGGGATAAAATTCCCCGTGCGTGTGAGGAACGGATTATGGTGTTATTAATAACAAGCTACCACAATGTTGAATATGTGGTCTTTTATCCTTTTTACGGTCAAAGACTAACCGGCAACGCGTGTTAGGTGCTGACTTATCCCTACTTAGGATTCGGGATAAAATTCCCCGTGCGTACGAGGCACGGATTATGGTGTTATTAATAACAACCTGCCACAATGTCGAATATGTGGTCTTTTGTCCTTTTTACGGTCAAAGACTAACCGACAACGCGTGTTAGACGCTGACTTATCCCTACTTAGGATTCGGGATAATATTCCCCGTGCATGTGAGGCACGGATTATGGTGTTATTAATAACAACCTGCCACAATATTGAATATGTGATCTTTTGTCCTTTTTACGGTCAAAGACTAACCGGCAACGCGTGTTAGGCGCTGACTTATCCCTACTTA
>BQKN01000567.1:126911-137373 GCA_022839385.1 Asparagus kiusianus
AACCTAGGGGGTATTAATTTCGGGCGCGGGCTGCCCAAAAAATTTGGGCGCCCGCGCCCAAAAAATTTTCGCCCTAAATAGTTTCCGTCGCTAAAAACTATTTAGCGACGGAAAATCCGTCGCTAAAAACTATTTAGCGACGAATAAATTTTTCGTCGTAATATATTTTAGCGATATAATATATTCCGTCGCTAAAATGTAATATTCCTTCGCTAAAATAATTTTAGCTACGGAAAAATAGCGACGGAATTTTCCGTCGCTATAATGTAACATATAGCGACGGAAATTTCCGTCGCTATTTGTCCATAGATAAAACCCCATTTTCTATTAGTGTTTTAAGAAGTGTGTATATATATATATATATAGAAGTCAAATGCTAAGTATGATAAGCTAATAAATTATATTTTTTTGCTTGAAGAGTACCCGATAGAGGCACAGGAGCATGCATTTCACTTTTGTGAAGAGACATATTTGTTTGTTGCCATACTTCTAGGTATATGTTTGTTGCCATATTTATATTTCACGAGTTTCTATCTGTTTTGGTAGCTATAACAACACTTCTACATTTTGTTATATTATATGATATATCAAGAATTACAACCGCATATATCTAAAGGACAAGCTAAGCATAGTATGATACAAATAATGATGCCTCTGGAAACATGATTTATCCAATATATGATGCCTATATGAATAAATTACTCCATACAATTACTTATATTACATTGCTTTTGCATGTCTCATTTCAACAGATTATAGACCAAAGATGACTTTTGATGGAGGTTTGAAATATGTTCTTAATATCTAAAATGTTTTCTTCAATTCTAAAATGTAACTATGAATAATTTTTAATATAAATTTGCAGATGGTGAGACCTCAAGAAAGCATAAGCGGTACAATTACTTCAAAGATTACTATACAAATCTCACTCAAGAAGAGCGAACTTCTTATATAAATAGATCCATTGAGAATAGGCGTGAATCAAGTGTCAGTGCCTCGAGTGATCATCAAAGACCCACTAAACGACGAGTCAAGTGGTTACTTCGAGCTACGTAATCAGAATATCAATTTCAAGGTATATTAAACACACTAAATTTATATAAAACTCATGGTCTACAGAATTAAATACTTATCGCTATATTTATTTTATAGGAAATACATTCTATAATACTTCATGCTCAGAGTTATATCAAATGAAAATAGTCTCGCAATGTATTCATTATGGAGCAAAGAAATTTGAACATGAAGTGCCAACATTTTGTTGCGATAATGGTTGAATCAAATTAGCTTCAACGTCTGTCCATCCAGCTCTTTACTCATTGTTCACATCCAACACTCCAAAAACAATAGAGTTCCGTAAAAGTATTCAAAAATACAATGGTCTATTCTCATTCACCTCATTTGGAGCTACTATTAATAAAAGTTTGGCATCATCGACGAACGGTGTTTATACATTTCGAGCACAAGGGCAAATTTACCACCATTTACCGGGTTTGATACCAAGCACAGATAAACCCGCTTTTTTCCAATTGTACTTTTATGACTGTGATAATGAGCTTTACAATAGGATGAAAATATTGCAAAATAACACAATGGATGAGGGCGTTATGAAAATGGTGATGGAAATTTTGAAAGATAATCCATATGCTACATTCCTTCGTTCATTAAGAGATCTTGAATCATTCAAAGATATCTGTGTTTGTATTGCTACAAATACCAACCTTGATCAACGGGTCTATAATACACCAACATCCAATGAAGTTGTTGCCATATGGATTGAAGGGAATAATTCAAATATTCCATTTGAAAGGGAGATTGTGATTCATGAACACTCTGGTCAAAGACATTATGTGAAACATTATTATGGTTGCTATGACCCATTGTAATATCCGCTTTTATTTCCAAAAGGTGAATCTGGATGGCATCAAAATATCATAAAAGTTGATTGCTCCATCTCCAAACATAACAATAATTCAAGTCAATTGGGACTCTCATCAGCACAAGAACAAGAACTATTACCGCAAGAACAATCAGGTAAATTACTCATAAATATACTTATTTCAACATTTGTGGTCAACAATGATTCTTCATATATTAAATATTAATAAAATTTATTACCGTATAGGTGTCACTATGCCAAAACAATCTCATGTATCATGAATAGAATATTATTGCTACAAGTTACAAATAAGAGAATCAGAACCATCTGTGTTATTGCTTGCTGGAAGATTGTTACAACAATTTGTAATAGACATGTATATCAAACTTGAGACAACTAGACTTGATTACTTTCGGAACAAACAATCTGAAATAAGAGCTGAAGTGTATCAATGAATAGTGGATAGTCTAACCACCGGTGAAACTCGAGGTGATCAAGTTGGACAAAGGGTTATCTTACCTGCATCTTTCATTGGAGGACCAAGAGACATGCGACGTCGGTATATGGATGCAATGGCTTTGGTTCAGAGGTTTGGTAAACCAGATATTTTTATTACAATGACTTGTAATCGAGATTGGAAAGAAAAATAAAAGACGAACTTCTAATGGGACAAGTTGCTCAAGACAGACCTGATTTGACATCACGTGTATTTCATTCAAAACTTGAAGACCTAAACGATCAACTCTTCAAAAAGAATGTCTTTGGAAAAGTTGGAGCGCATGTGTACGTGATTGAATTTCAAAAAAAGAGGACTTCCACATGCTCATATATTAGTTATCTTGAAAGAAGATTGCAAAGTCTTAACACCTGACAGTTAAATAAATATATTTCAGCAGAAATCCCATATGTGTCTACTCATCCAAGATTTCACGAAATGGTTGTAAAACATATGATGCATGGTCCTTATGGGAAATACCGCATGGACAGCCCTTGCATGGTTAATCAAGAATGTAGACATCATTATCCATGTCCTTTTTCCTCTAAGACATTAGTTGGTAAATATTCATATCCAATTTATATGAGGAGGAATAATGGTAGAAAAGTATGTGTGCGTCGAGCAGAGTTGAACAACCAATGGGTTGTTCTATATAATCCATATGTCCTTACCAGGTACAATCTTCACAATAGCTTTAAATTTTATTATTTATGAGAATATTTCAACAAAAATTGATATCGTCATATCTTCTTACCAGGTACAATTGCCACATTAATGTTGAGGTTTGCTCCAGTGTAAAAGCGATCAAATATTTATATAAATATATATATAAAGGGCATGACAAGATCTCTGTCTTCCTTGCACACAATGAAGAGCAAAATAAGTTTGATGAAATAAAACATTACCAAGATGGACGGTGGGTGTCAGCACAAGAAGCATTTTGGAGAATGTATGAATTTAAGATGAATGAAACTACTCCTCCAGTCATTAGCCTTCAATTACATCTTCCAGATAAGCAATCAATTTGTTATTAGAAACATCGAGATCTTCGTGATGTAATAGATTCTGAAAGATCATCAAAAACTATGCTCACTGAATTCTTCACAAAATGTACAACAACTAAAAATGCAAGGCTATTTCTATACGTCGAATTTCCTGAACACTATGTGTGGAATAACCAAGCAAAGATTTGGTCTGATCGGAAGCACAAACTTATCATTGGTCGTATAAATGATGCAAACCCAAAAGAAGGAGAGAGATATTATTTACGTCTATTATTAAATCATGTGAAGGGTCCTACTTCCTAGGAATATCATTTAACAGTTGATGGTATTGAATATAAGTCCTTCAAGGAAGCTGCATAAAAAAGAGGATTACTAGAAGCTGATGATAGTATTTATGATTGTTTAGTTGAGGCCACTGCCTTCCAAATGCCTTATGCACTACGAATATTATTTGCCATTATTTTGGTTTATTATCAACCATCAAATGTAAGAAAATTATGGAACGGTCATTTTGAAGCGATCGCAGAAGATTTCAAGGGAGGAGTAGATGAATACTTGCTACCAGCTCGTGTTGCATGGACATTAAATAGCATTAATCTCTTCCTTGAGAGTATGGGTAAACATATTACAGATTATGATCTACCATTACTGATACATGATGATGTTGACCAATGTCAGATTTTGCCGAGGAAAATTATTGATGAAAGGGAGATATACATTCCATCAGAAGATTTGCATGCCCAATCAAAGTTAAACACGAGGCAAAAACAAGCCTTCAATATAATATTAGATAGAGTCAACGAAAAAAATCTGGAATATTTTTTGTGGATGGTCCAGGAGGAACAGGTAAAACTTTTCTTTACCGTGCACTGCTTGCAAATCTAAGATCAAGAAAGTTGATAGCATTAACAACAGCAACATCAGGAGTGGCTGCAACAATAATGCCAGGAGGGCGAACTGTACATTCACGATTCAAAATTCCAATTACTGCTAATGAAACTACAATGTGCAATATATCGAAACATGATGGAACATCAAAATTGATTCGATTGGCATCACTTATAATATGGGATGAAGCACCTATGGCAAAAAAATTTGCAATTGAGACGGTTGACAGAACATTTAGGGATGTTATGGGTGACCAAAGACTTTTTGGTGGAAAAGTAGTCGTGTTTGGAGGTGATTTCCGTCAAGTTCTGCCAGTTGTTCCATGCGGCACTAGAGCAGAAACAGTCAATGCAAGTCTTGTGAAATCATATCTCTGGGGGAAATGGAGAAATTATCTCTCACTATTAATATGAGGGCAAGGACTGATCAAGTATTTGGAGAGTTCTTATTACCCGTGGGGAATGGAGAGGAACCCACAATAGATGAGAATTTAATACTTCTTCCACATGAAATGGTAATAGAATATGACAATGATGAAAACCCTGAAAAAATTTGATTGATGCTATCTTTCCATCATTACAAGCAAATTCATCATCTGTTGAATACATGACACAACATGCTATTCTTTTAACACGAAATGAGTATGTCGATGGACTTAATGAAAATTTAATTGCATTACTTCCTGGTGAAGCTAAAACATTCTTTAGCTTTGACGAAGCAGTAGATGACACCAATAATTATTACCAAGAAGAGTTATTGAACACCTTAATGCTGAATGGACTCCCACCTCATAAATTGATTCTTAAAAAGAAATTGTCCAATCATGCTGTTACGTAATCATGACCCATCTAATGGAATGTGCAATGGCACACGAATGATTTGTAGAGGGTATGAAGATAATGTCATCCATGCTAAAATCACAGTAGGTCAACATTCTGGACAAAATGTCATGATACCGAGAATACTATTATCTCCAGCTGAAAATGAGGGTTATCCATTCCAATTTCATAGAAAACAATTTCCAATCCGATTATGTTTTGCAATGACAATCAACAAAGCGCAGGGACAAACAATACCTTATGTTGGACTTTATTTGTCGCACCATGTATTCTCACATGGTCAATTATATGTTGCATTATCAAGGGGGTATCTTCGAGAACAACTAAGGTATTAGTGAAAGTTGAGCAAACAAGAAGAACAACAAAAACATACACAAAAAATATTGTGTATCCACAAGTATTATTGCCTCAAAGGTAAATCACCTAAACAAATTCATGACTCATTATTTTTTCATTATATGATGCAAATTTTGTACAACTTATCTTTCAAACAATTATTATCTAACACAACATTCTAATATGCAGCGAAGATGTGCATTAAAGCTGTTAACTATTTACAATGCAACATACTATCTTTGATCTCAAAGGTGATTTCACTCTTTCTGTAACATTTATAGTTAGGTTTGATCCTCGAGAAGTTGAAGATGCCTGATCATGCTCGATTCAGTTTTGTTTATAGGTCATGGAATCTAGCTGTTATAGATCAAATTGCATTGTTGCAACCCGATTCACCATGGCTCTCTACAGTTTGACAAAGATGCATCTTTTGAATCTGATGAATGCTGCTCAAATTGAGCTACCTTCTGTCTATTTATGTCAAACGTAGATAAGATATGATTCTGCTACATTAAGTGGACATATAATTTAATTATTTCGATTACCTCATTTATTTTGTGGTTTTTCTGTCAATATCGTGGTTTTTTACATGAAAAATGAGTGTTCTATATGTTCATATTTATAACCCTATATCATCTATTTATATCATTAATTAAAAAAAGTAGCAAATTATTTATGAGAACAAGCATAAATTGCCAATTAAAAGCCGGTCAATAAAAACCTAATATATATTATCTATGACATCTTTCAAATATATGTCACATAGAAAAAAAATTATCAATGCAATAAAAATTATAGGGCTACATATAAACAATAAAGTATTAACACGTGCAACGCACGTGCACCATACTAGTATAATTAGAAAGGTAAAAAGAAATAGAAAAAAGTTAGGTTAAGACCCTTTTAAACCCGGCAGTCAGTTATGGGCCTGAACCAGTTCGGCCCATGCCCCGACGGACCGCTCTTATGTTCTCGCTCAGAAGTCTCCATTTTGTCGAAAACAAGCGACACAGCGCATTTTGGTTAAGAGTCAGGGGTGTTAACGGAGCGGATACGGCTCGGATATGACACTTACCATATCCATATCCATTTACCCATCTCGGATACAGTTACGGATACAGATATATGTCGGTAAGAAAAATTCATATCCATATCCGCCAAAATCGGATACGGATACGGATATAGATGCGGATATATAAACGGATATGCATGCGGATATAAAAAGGATATGAGAAAACTAGATAGTATTCAGAAAAATATAGTCATGTGATACAAAAAGAGTTCGTTAATATGTTCATTATGATTGAAAAGCTAAGATCAGACATCTTGATCATCAAAATTAACCACAAATCCATAATCTAAAAATTGAAACTATCATAAGAGTATTACCAATATGTATTCGGATATTTTCGGATACGGATACGGATATTTCACTACAAAACCATATCCGCAACCATATCCTATCGGTAATAGATTTGAGTAACCATATTTGTATCCTAACGGATACGGTTACGGATATTTTCTCGGATACGGATACGGTTGGGCACCCTTAGTTAAGACCCTGTTGAATTTGAAGAACTTTCCAGGAAATTTTAGAGGTTCGTTATGGAATTTCCGCAACTGTGGGGGGCTAATGTGTAAACGCTGCCCAAAACACAGGAGCAGGAGGATTGATTGTTTATAAAAGCAAAGCAACGGCTGTGATGGGATCCATAGGAGAGGGGGGAGAGGGAGAGATCGAATTGGGTTGTTAGGGTTTGGTTAGGGTTATTAGAGGATGTTGACGGCGGGGGCGACGGGTGAAGTGCCCGAGTCTCCGGCGAAGAAGCCGGCGTCTACGTTACCCAATGACGATTCTTACGGGGATGGTCTCCACAAGATGACCGACCAAGAGCAGGCCATATACGCGGCAGCTGTTCGTCGCAGCGATGTAAAGCCCCCCCGGCCGCTAACCCTAAAATAGTTCATTGTTTGTGTTTTAATTATTTTAATTTATCGTTCTTCATCTTTCTCAATCATTTCTTTCCCCCCTAACTAGGGATTTGATGTTCCTCCGTTACCCAATGTTTTCGCTATCGCTCTCATCCAACCGGTTGGCAGCGATTGGCCCGCTGAGGATATTCGTGAAATCGCCGACTTCGCTATGGAGGACCAAAACGAGAAGAGAAGGAAAGAGGTCTGCTTCTTCTTCTTCTTCTTCTTCCGCTAAAGATGATCAAATAATTGTTACTCTTATTTCTATTATCACAGGGTGGCAATGAACTCCGGCTTAAGGAAGTCATCAAGTGTAATGTGAGGGCTGCTTGTCCCCTCAACTATTACATAACTTTAAAGGCCGAAGATGTCGTCACCCTCGAGGTCGATGAATACGAAGCCTTGGTGATGACTCGTTGCGGAAACCAGAAAGACGAGGTTCATATCTTTAGGATGAAAAACAAACCGACTATTAATCCACCAGCGTCCACAGAGGTATAACTAAACCCCGATCCTTATTGTTAAAAGATTATGCTTTGTCTTTTCCCTTGCGATCGAGAGTTTTTCGTGCAAAGCTGGATTAATTAGTTGACTTGGAAGACATTTGTAGCTAGTTATAAAAGTGATGCACATTAATTCCTGGTGGTCAAGACAATGTCAATTTGAATATGAACTGGAGCACAAATGCATGGCAAGCATGATTGACGCACGGCAGAGATTTGGGCAGTTTTTGTGCATGAGTGGTCTCATGAAGAAAATTAGATTCCTGGTGAATCAGGAAGTTGGCATTAGGACAGATCACTTTTGTTATACTTAGTTTTTCCCTTCTTCACAAACATGTTTATTCTAAAAGCTCGTGCATTTTTCAAATTTACGAATAATAGCAAATTGTCCCTATATGCTTCTATTTCTGATGCACTTATCATATCAGCTAGTTATATTTTCACCTTCACTTCCTCCGTATGTTCTCCCTTGGCATGGTGTGGTAGCATTAAAGGAATATTCCTTGTATCATTCTGTGTGATATTAGCGTGATTGGAGTTTACTCAATACCTAGATTATAAACTCCACTAATACCAATATGCATCAGCCACACCAAAATTGCATCAGGAGCTTTTCATTCCTTATCACTCTCTATAGTTTCGATCAAAATAAGGCTTGTTTTTGCCTTTTGGATACGTAGGGCAAATTAGGTACGTAGAGTCATTTATCTTATAAAGTCAAATTGAGTGCGTGGATGAATTATCATTGAGAATTGCATCTAACGTTGGAACCATAAAACATGCTAGATTTCTAGTTTAGACGAGCGATGTTGTTTGCTTTACTCATTTGTTAGATATCTATTCTAATTTCATTGTTGCGTGAAGAGAACAACGTGGCTAAGAAAGACTTAATTCTACATTGCGATTCACCTTTAACTAGTGTTACTTAACAAAGCAGGACCTCCTCTTTATTTGGTAGACATTATTCGCTTTGGTTCATCCTTGATTGTTAACTAATCTCCGCTTGCCAAATATACGAGTCATTTAGCAAACGATGTCCACACGTGACTGTGTCAATTGTTTTTGCTCTCTGAATCTATATGCAATTTTTTTTTCTAATTATTAAATTCTTTAGGTTTTCCATGTAGCGTAATGAGTCCTTGATATTGCATCTGTCAATTATTTGTTGGGTTCTTATCATAAGGTGAAGAAAGCCTTAATTCTACTTAGTGATTCACGTTTAACTAGTGTGTTACTTAACAAAGTAGGATCTCCTCTTTATTTGGTAGACAATATTCACTTGTGCATCTTTGATTATTAACTAATCTCCGCTTGCCAAAAATATGAGTTCTTTAACAAACAAGGTTCTCATGTGACCGTGTCAATTATTTTTGCTCTTTGGGCCTATGTGTAACTTGTATTTTTAATTATTAAATTCGTTGGATTTTCTATGCAGCATAATGAGTTCCTGATATTCATCTGTCAATTAGTGTTTTTATCATAAGGCTAAGAATGTTAGCAAAGCAAACCAGATATTTGATATGTCTGAGCGGTTCGAACTTTGAACCCAATTCAATAACATTTAGGTTCTTTTTGGGAACATGTCTTTGGGTCCTAGATTTAAATTCAGCTTGGCCAGATCCAAATCTCATGTTTTGGCATTCTTTTGGGCAATGCACTTAAAATCAAATTATTTAATGTGGACGGAATTTGAACTCCAGAATGGTGGAGTTCAAATGATAACCTTATACTAGTGACTTTTCCTAATATTTTTTCCATTTCTAAGGTCATCTCTTCTATATAACATCAAGTTCTCTCTCTCACTTAAATTTCAGAGTCTTGGCTAGCGGTGAGCAAATGGTGAATCAACTTGGTTTTTATCAAAATTTGACAAACCGAAAGCAAATTGTTTATGATTCGAAGTGAACCGATCTGACCTAAATACCTTTGCTTATCTCGGTTTGGTTTATTTGGTTTCGGTCTAAAATCGATATAAATATCAATGACTTGAAGTGTTGTTCTCGCCCTCACTTAAAGATCTCAAACACCAACCGAAATAGGAAGGTTCTATTTGTATTGCTTAATTTTAGGAATGTAGTCCGAAGTGAATACAATTGTTAAAGTGTTTACCAGGACTCTTAGACTTAAACTTTTTGCTATTGCGTTCAATTGCTAATTCATGTAACGGTTTACACTTGGTTCCAAGCCTAACCACTTCAAGAAGTTGCTCAAGTTATGAACCGAAGTCATTGAGCCTAATTCATGTTGAATCATTGATAAAAAAAGATGATCTCAATTTATTTATGAGATAAACTACTATAATAATATCTGCATAAGGATTAGGAATAGGCGTGGATTTTTTTCCCAATCAACAGGAATAGACATGGATTTTAGTTTGAAGTATTTTATCTGGTGCAAATAAGTTTGGTCCGTTTGTTTATTCAGTTTAAGCCAATGGTCCGTTTGTTTATTCAGTTTAAGCCAAACTTTGCTCACCCTTAGTCTTGGCCACAACCTCATAAGACCCTAACAGCCTTTAGAGACAATGCTGACGACAACAAACT
>BQKN01000568.1:0-12617 GCA_022839385.1 Asparagus kiusianus
TTTACGGATCTATATGCTCCGATTGGAACTGGAAGTTCCAGAACTGGCGGCTGGTATACCACAATAATGAAACTGCCTTTTCTTTTTAGTATTCGGATAGGATTTCTGTTGGCTTCATCGGGAGGCTCGCGTAGTTTGTTACGTCAACTCAAAAAGGATAAGTTGCATTGGAATCGAGAAAGTTCCGTGGAGTTCATAATTGCATAAAAGGAGTCAAAATAGTGGCTGCGGCGCGTCGAGGCCGTAGGAAGTGTCTTGTCCTAGTCCGCGAACGAAACCTAAACTTTCCATTGGCTGGGGTAGCTTGTGTTAAGCATCATGCATCGAAACGTTCTTTTGGAATAGAGGACAGACCTCGATCTTCTTATCCTTACCTACGTAAAATGTTGATAAAATCCAAAGAATTGGCAGTTTTCCGGCAAGCACCGGGGGGCATTGGTCCTGTACTATCTCTCTTTCAAGTCAGCTTATTCTCTCTTTCTATCAAAGCCTTGTGAAAGCGGATCAAAGACAATCTGTCTTGTTCTGGTTCCGGGGAGAAGAGAAGGTCTTGCTAGGACTTCGTTTTCTGTGCTCGAGGTTTTTTTCTAAGAGCAAGAGCTAGTGTTTATAGGAGCTCTGGTTCATCCGTAGTTCCGTATGCCTCAGCTAAGGTGGAGTCATAGGCAAGTGCAACTAAACTAGATTCAGTGCCGGTTTTTGTGGCAATCCCATGGCGAGTTTCTGATTCGGATCCATACCCGGTGGATCGAGTTTCCCGAGTCCAAGCACAAATAGCTGGGATAGCTGTGGGAAATACTGGAGCAGAACCATTCGTTGGAGATACAGACTCCGATCGGTCAGTTGCCCGAGTGGTATTTTACCCGAAACCAGTTTAAGCAGCGGCGGAAGCATAAACGGATCGGGTGCCGGATCGAGATAGAGCCGACAAGAACGAGAAAGATAGACCGACCGACCACAGGGAGGGAAGGCAAGAAAGATAGATTCACCAATACAAGAGCGAGAGCACGCCACGCATCACTCACAGATAAGAGCCGCTATCGCCCCTACTCTCTCTTAAGCTTGCCCCCGTGCTGAAAAGCCGTATCGCGCGAGTACGCACGTCTATCACTTCAGCTTTACTTTATGAATCAGCCAGGTCTGTTCATTGTTCTCAGTGTTGTAAGGCGGAGTAAGAAGGACCGAGTGAAGTTGACCCGGCGCACTGGTTTATTCACAACCATCTATTCCTGCATCCTTGCCTGTCCCTGCTTCCCTTCGCCCTGGGTTGGCATATGTTAGCCCTAGCCCCATGGGCAATGTACTTTGACGATGCCTCCCGAATGAATGGACGAAAAGAACAGTCCTCAGGTGTCGGCATTTTTTTCATCACACCAGAAGGGCATCTTATCCCGCATTCGTTCGCTCTCCTCCAACCGTGTTCCAACAACGTTGCGGAGTATCAAGCGCTGATTATGGGAATGGAGTTGGCAATCCGAAGACTCGAAGTCAGGGGCGATTCCCTCCTTATTGTAAACCAAATGAACAATGTCTATGAAGTGAGAAAGCCCTCACTTCGCTCGCCTTATCACCGGAGGGAATAAAGTTTGGCACATGCGTTCACGTACTTCAACATAGAACATGTGCCGAGGGTAAAGAACGCCCGAGCCGATGCACTAGCATGGTTAGCAGCTTCCATGACACCGTCTGAGGGTTCACCCATAAATATCACACAGTCTTCGAAAAGAGAATCCTACCACCGCTAGACACTTATGAAGCCCTTGCGGAATGCAATCGACGTTCGGTTCGAATAACGGTTGACGAAGTGGGAATTCGACGATTGGAGATATCCTTTCATCGACTTTATCCAATAAATACGGGATACTACCAGATGACCCGAAAGAAAAGGTAAGTATCCGAAGACGTGCTCCGAGGTTCCATTACGACCCTCAAACTAAAACGTTGTATCGGAAATCCTACGATGGAGTGCTCCTGCGGTGTCTGTCGGACCAAGAAGCAGAGAAGGTCATTCAAGAGACCCATAACGGCATTTGTGGTGCTCATCAGCCAAGGACCTCAATTTCAAGACAGAATCCGGAGATTGGCTTACTATTGGCTATTGGCCCTCCATGATCAAGGATTGCATCGACTATGCCCGCCGGTGCGATGCCCGCCAGTTTCATGGTGACTACATCCACCCGGCCCCAGAACCATTGCATCCAACCGTGCCATCATGGTCGTTTGAAGCCTGGGAGATGGACGTCATTGGGTCCAATCAAACCTCCCTCTATCCCTTACGCTGTGCTACCTCGCGCTGCCTGCCTTCTTTCGTTGCTTCACTCTCCTCCGCTCTACCTCGCACTGATCTTCCTCCGCTGCTCTTGCTTCCTTCACTTACTGCCTTAGAAAGGAACAAGCTTAATTGAGGCACCTACCACCTTGCATTGTCGTTCTGCTCTTTGCTCGCTGTCTGGGAGCTCCACTCATCACCCCTATCACTCGACAACCCAACCTTTTCATTCAAAAAAGTAATGTGATTCCATGTCTCTGATGATTCGGCAGGAGGAAAGAGGCAAGGCTTTGACAGATCTGCTGAAGAAGGATCGGGGTTAGAACTAGTCTGAAGCTTGTCAAAAGGCCTTCGGCTAAAATGAAAATAGTCATCTCGTTCATTCTTTCACTCATCAAAGATGATGGATAAGCAGTCGTCCCTTACTATATTCCTTCCTAAGTCAGGAATGGCGGGACGGATTAAAGCAAGAATCCCTAAACTCCTTCGGTTAACTATCTCTTCTTCTATCCATTAGAAAGACTAAAGGGGGTATACAATGGTATAAGTAAGGGGGGAAAGCTACATTCCTGAATAAGTTGCCATGCAACCAAAAGGTTAGATAACTACATGTAAATCCTAAAAAAAGGAAGATTGACAGTGATTCTTGGTTAACAAGAACTTCCACTATCAGACCAGACTTAACTAAAAAACCTTTTTATGCATAGATAATCAATCTGTGAGCGCGTGCTGTCTCCTTTCACAGTGGTGCAAACGGTCTCAAAGAAGCGAAGTGGGACCGATCTAGGAAGTAGGGTTGATTTGTGACAACTTTCGTCACCGTCTTTCTAAGTGGTATGGTAGGCTAGCTAGTTAACGGGCTTTGCACTTCGGTCTGGTTTCAAAGACTGGCTGGACACCTAGAAGTATACTGCTGGATTGAAGGCCTTTTGACGTTGGGATGATGACAAGTCTCTGCCTGCAGACTAACACTCTGGAGACTACGGGTCCCTACGGTGCAACCCCGCTTAGGTCGGAAGACATCCCAGCCCGGGCGAATTGGGTCTTTACATTAACAAAAAAAGGAGAAAAAGCGCATCAGGTATAGGAAGGACTTCTTACAGGAGCACAGGAGAACAACCTATATCAAGGATGGTAGCTGACTAGCACTCACAAGAAGGCACTGATGGGATGAGTTCCTATGTTTACTAGTCAAGAGATTCTACGGAGAGCTATTACTAAAAATGAAAGAAGGAATTTCCTAATCACGAAAAGTGGTACGGTCCCCATGAAAGTGTCTTTTAGCTGGTTTACAGGCTTCGGAAAAAAGGCAGAAAAGAACGACAACTGTAATAACTCCAAGAGTGAATTGCCGTAACTGCTCAGGATGTTCTTTGTCGAGTTGACTGGCTTTAGTTCAGACAGCTGAAAGAGGATCGTAAACCGCCAACCATGATAGGCGCAGGAAGCAAGAAACTGCTTTCATTCTTCCCTTCACTGGGATTATGCTTTAAAGAAAAAGGCGCCCTAGGACCCCCTTGTATCCGCGTCAGGTACATCGGTCCGAGTATGTGTGCCGTGCCTTTTCTTTTGTGGTGGAGTGGCCGCCAACCTACCACCGACCAACCTCCAAGCACCGACCTACCACCAACCTCCCGTCTTTTTGGGGTGTGCATCGGATAGCAAGGGAGGAGCCGACTCTACATTAGGTTCACCCCTGTCGCTAAGGCGAAGTCATTCCTAAATCTGCTGAATGCAGTCAATATCCTTCTTGTAGCTGAAGGCGTGTAGGGATCCGAGAGGGCATAGTCTTGTATAAAATGTAGCCCACGGAGCTTAGGTTCTTTGTAGGAGCCTCCGACCGCCTCAAATGATCGAATGTAGCAAAGCCCGTCTTTTTGGCATAAAGAGTCTTTTCCCTATGAGCGGGGTCTCGCGTGAACATTTCTTACAAAACCCGTGTTTTTGGGCTAAAACAGGATTTCGCTTATGAGACGGGCATGCGAAATAGTCAAGTTTTCATTTTTTCCCTGTTTTTTCATGAAAAAAGTGCACTTCGAGCCCTAATATGAAAATTTCTTATTCTGTGGTCTACTCAGACTCGTGAAACTTCTTGGACAGCTTTCTCCCTACCAAGCCCCGCCCTCCTTCCTTCCTGAATGGTCTTATGATTCTGATGCTTAAGAAGAATAAGAATAACAAAGGAAGATTCAAGTGATTTAAAATGAGCAAGGAGTGATAGCAGATTTCTGAATGCACTGGTGTAGGCAAGTAATGTAGGAACTAATAGAAAAGGAGCTAGGTCCCTCCTCAAACTCGACAAACGATCGAGCTCAAAACGCCTTGTAAGCAGACACCTAGGGTAACCTGGAGTTAAAAAGAAGTAGCTTTGCCGGCGCTACTTTAGAGGCGGGATTAGCACTCCGGCTTCGAGCTCGTCGGCAAAAGGGTAGCGAGTCAAAGGCTAAGCAGAGGCGAGCTCGTGTAAGAATTAGTCGTGCTTAGCAATGATGGCGTGGTGATGCTACGCCCTTACATACAGCAATGATCAAGACGAGCAAAAGGATAAGTAATGGGGAGAGCCGACGAGCTTTCCAACAAGCTCTATTCCCGCATCTTTTTTTTCTAAAAATATATTAGAAAGCACTATCTTCTCCCGCGCTGATAAGCATATAGCAAAGTTCTCAACTTTTCAAAGAAGTCATAGGCGTATGTCAAGTCAAAGCCGAAACCAGCTAGCAGAACGGGGAAGTCGTAGCGGAAAACAATCTCTACCTCCAAAACGGAATCTCATCACAAAAAGGGTAAGACTTACCTTCTATTTTAGACCCGTTCAGGGCCTGCCTGCAAGACTTCCAGAGTAAGCAATCAGAGTAGGTTGATAGCAGTCGGATGCGCTCGAGCGGAATAGGGGTTGACCAGAAGCCAAAGGAGAAGAGTATAATGTTTCTGGCCTGGCAAGCTTACGAGGGTCTTCTATCATCATCCATCCCATGTTGTAGCTGATAGGCAGGAAAGATCTTTCGGTAGTTCGTAGGTTCGTTCAGGAACAGAGGTACTATAATCCGCAGGCAGTGTCGAGCTCTCTTTCTCTAAGCATGGGGATCTTACCACCAGCCATATGCCACTTCCTTACAGACTACGTTCTCATCCCGTCACGTTCTTTTTTTGCTTTTTGACCATCAAAGAACCTTAGAAACTCCGAGTTTGACTGTGCCGTCACTCCTCTTTCGGCGCTTAGGCTGATAAGCATCACGCGACGGTCCCCATAGGTCAAGTAATAGCAAGTCAGACCCCTATTTGATGAAAAGTGCCTGTCTTTCTGTGGTAATCGTGAAAGTCTGACCTTCTTTCAGGTCGTACTGAACTGATGGTCGTACATCACAGTCCGCAAGCCCCCTTTATGTAGTATAGTAAGTAGCGAACCAAGAAAGAAGCAAGATGGAGCATCAGTCTCTATTCATGTATGGAAGATGTACTATCCTTTCTCAAGGCTTGGCCAGCGAATCTACCTGGTCATAGGTGCACGCCGAGTATCCCGCGAACTTAGAGGCAACCGGCTAGTCATCAAGATAGAGGGAGAGTCCGACTGGTTTATGGGATGACTCCATTGCTCCTCATCCCCCGGATGCCACCTCATTTCACTCTGCAACCACGACGCTGCGAGTATGACGGCTATGGTGTGTACCTATGTCTAACTATCATTTGCTCATGTGATTAAAGAAACAAACTGGCGCTGGCAAAACGGACTACATGAGACATGGAACGAACAAGCTAGCTTAGATCAGGCAAAGAGAAATGAATTTTTTCGTCATGCGATCACTCTCAAAGGTTCTACAAGCCTGATTTGTTAGCTTAGAACGAACGTTTAGATGCTTCAATAGGTTGTGACCTATAGTTCTCCTAGTCTTTATCATAGCGGGAGCCTCATTCAGTAAGTCGCCTTACTACATGAAGGAAATAGCCTGAAGCAACCCCCTCGTTGAGCAACAAGTAGGGATATTCTTTACAACTTGTGGTGTAGGAGACATCCCGGCCAAGCAAGCATTAAAGCTGTATGATGTTTGATGCGATCCGACCGGAACAGAACCTTTATCCTCTATATCTTATTCCCACCCCAGTGAAGCAAGCCTCTTCTTCATCTGGCTCTACTAAGCGTTTATTGGCTGGCCTTACGCACCGCAGAGAGAAGACTTCCAAACAACCTTTCCTCGACTCAATATCATTACGGAATGAGCAACTAAATCAAAAGCAACTGACGTCAGGAACAACAAAGCTTGTAGGGACGGGGAGAGTCGGAATTCAATGAGTTGAAGCGTTTCTTCCTCGGCGCGTACCGGTGGTGTTGGTTTTTGGAAGAAGCGGGAGTCTCGCGGTGACAACGCTACAGAGATGAGATCCCAGAAGCAATTTATCCAGATCTCCCGGAAGAGGAGGGGAAAGATGAAGCAGCCTCATGGTCATAGCAAGATCAGAGAACTAGGTTTGTCGATTGGACAAAAAAATCCGTCTTTATATAGAAAAAAACGAATACTTATTGAATTGAAGAATGAGAAATTGTCTAAGGGCTTAACAGCGCCTAAATAGGGAAGATCCGTTGAGGATGACACACATTCCCGAGGTGCTGTAGGCAGCCTGATGTATTCTATGTTTTCAGACCAGACATAGCCTATTCAGTAAGTAGGCGTCGGTTAAAAGATTTTCGTGTGAGACAGGTTGGCACTAAGAAAGTAAGTCAAGTGATTGACTATGATTCGTACATCGCTGGTACACAGGATCTTTGTTTGTGCTACCAAGGTAGCACAGGACAGGCATTCTCCTTATTGCGGATACACCGATCTTTACATTGATAGGGCTGGGCAGGAGACCTAGATGAGCGTCAGTCTACCACGGGATATTGGTTTACACTAAGGGGAGGGGCGAAGCTGGCACGTGGAGTCTAGCTACTACTACACGAGTCCCACACACCACTCCACAGCTCTGGGCTTTCTTCAAGCTTCATCAGCTACAAGACAATCTAAATCAACAGCTGCTACGAGATTGAATCAGCTTCAGGCTTTCAAGCAAAATAAGCGTCTGCCAACTCATGTGGAAAAAAAAGCCTCATATCTTGTGTTATACTTGGTCTAGAGGCGCTATTTCCGCCCATGTGAGGCAACTTCAGGACCATCTCCCTATCGGTCGAGTAGGTAAACCCCCTCGACCTTGAAAGAGTATTAGTAAGCAAGGTCCTTAGGGTTTATAAAATCACTCTACGAAAGCCAACTCATAGTAATAGGCAGGACAGGAGATGACTACGTTAATGCGAGTTAGGCTCCTCGATTGCATTATCAATTGAGAAAAAAGCATGCCTGCCCACTATCCAAAACAAAGGGAGGGGAAGGTGCGAAGAAAACGCCTTTACTAGTAAGGGCGCTTGCCTGAACCTGCGCCCCGAACTATACCTTTTTCAAAGCAAGAGGCCAAAGCGTGGTTTCATAGGCCACATGTAATGAAGAGGGCAGGGGTCAACCTCTTTCGTGAGACATGGCCAAAATCTCTGTGTTTGAAGGGGAGTGTCGCTCTGTAAAAGGCGCTGTGTTAAGCCCTCGAAAAAGAAACTGACCTTCTTACCTTATGAAGCCTTACTGTCCTTTACCAAACCTACTCGCTCGCCGAGCTTCTTTTATCTTGGTTATTGGCTTTTTAACTCGAGTTGTTTAATTGACATTACCTTGTTCGCTTGGCTTTAGCTCATTTTTTTTCCGTTTCTTTTCTTTACGGATCCCCTCGAAGTAGGAAGAAGAATGGCAATGAGAAATTTTTTCAATAAATAAAGAAATAGTAGTATCGTAAGTGCAGGTGCTGGTGAAAGAATAGCTTCTGGGGCTGGAGTCAAAGGAGCTTGAATAGACATCGAAATCATAATAGAAACTAGGCCTGCGAGCAGCAAGTGCCCTTTGGTTGTTGCGAGCCTGTCAAACCATAGGCACCTTACCGCCCCCCTTTCTTTTTTTGAATTAGAAAGAACGGGACGGGGGTATGAAAGACAAAGAAAGGGATCAGGGGCTTTATGATCGGAGAAAAGGAAGGGGCGTGGTTGATGTGTCACTGGGTCGGTGGGGAACCCGTAGGAAGGGGGACGACCCGCCGAATTCACATCAGAAATCGCCAACATGAACACAAACTAAATCGTCGAATTTCGTATAGAAACAAAACAAACCACTTCTATTCTCGGCGCTGAGGTATATGAAGAATTGCTTTTTGGTCCCTTTCGTCCAGTGGTTAGGACATCGTCTTTTCATGTCGAAGACACGGGTTCGATTCCCGTAAGGGATAGGTACTTATTCCCGGCCGGCGGTATCATTGCTGAGTGATCGCTCGCTATCTGGCTGGAAAAGGTGGTCCGGAAGCTTCCTCTCTCCCAGCAAGCAAGACGAGATGAGATCACCACTTCTCAGTAATGGACTTCCTTGACTTCTTCCTTAGCCTTAGATGTCCTTCCTATCATAGATTCTCGAACCTCCGACAGAAGGATTTTCAATGCATGCGTTCTTTCTCTCCTCCCCTCAGCCACACATCTCTTTCGTTCGCCCCCCCTTTTTTCTATGTCACCGTCTCCTCAATGAGCGTAGATTGATTGATGGAGATGGCTTTTGTACCGGTCAATTTTTATATCCTATTCTTCTGGCATAGTTTTTTTTGTTGGATCAAAGATCGGCAGGTGATCCGTCCTTTCTCCTCTGCCGTGGTTCATGCATTCTTCCTTCCACTTACGTGGAATCGACGTTCCAAGGCCGCCAAGAGCAGAAGGTTCCTCAGTCAGTTCTTTTGCATATCTAAGAGATAGAATTTGCATTTCGTTATTCCTTCTTTCAATTTATGTGGTCGAAGCACCACTACACCAGGTGGTAATAAATTCAGTGTAGTGTATCGTTCGCAGCCTTCATTCCTGCCTGCTCGCTTCCACACACGCCTTGCATTCTGCACGGTTGCCCTTCCATCTCCCCTTATTTAATGGTGGAGGGATTCCATCGGGCTGTAGCTATGCAGCTACAGGGATTCCATCGCCTGCTCCCGCTTAGATAGAACAGGAGCCCTGCCAGAACTAGAACAGGCCTTTATTTAAGATATAGGGCAATTTTCTCGCTTATACAAGACAGACCGTCGACTGCCGCAAATCAAGTATTATACGCCGCCCTGCCCCATAGATGAGTAATAGGGAGCACCCTGCTCTTGTCATGCAGGCTCCCCACGCTGAATAACATGGGAGCTGTTTGCCTTTGGTAAAGATGGGGAACACCTGCTCGCTGACCCCTATCTTCCTTCCTATGGACGACCAAAAGCAGGGTGCATGGGACCAACACTTCTTTTTCTCGCCACGCCAGCCACTTCATTCAATCAATCATATGTTCTATTCCGGGACACTGGCATTCATGACTTTATTCTTTCTTGGTGGGGACTTTCTTCAAAGGCCGGCTTATTACGCTGCTTACTTATCTAATCTAACGTATACGCTTCGCTACGCTTACTCACTTTCTTTCAAGACAAAGAGGATAGCGCGCTTCTTACACCACCACTTCTAAGAGACCACTCTTCTACTTTGAAAGCGCTACAGCTAACCGGTTGCTTGGTACCAAGTGGTTGGTTGGCAAAGAAAAAAAATGCTTTCTGCTTTAGCTGCCGCTTTTTTTCAACACAGAGCCGGGAATAACGGCCGGCATAGAAGTCTCTTGCACGCAAGGAGATGCTGCAGCTGCTGGATGTCATGGTTCCGGGGCGATCCTTCTATCTGGAACAATCGAGGGCACTGACTGACTGCATCAATCATCGCTCAGTGAGCTATTAATTGCCGCCAATAGCGCTTCGCTTGCACGCAAGGCGGCAAGCCAAGCCAGGTAGACGCGCGCGGGCGAAGGAGATGCATTTTGAGTACTGGTGGTACTGGACAAGCTCTAGGGGAATAATCTCTTTCTTATTTCGCAAGCACCTGTCTTTCCCATGACGACTAGGAACGGGCAAATCAAGAATTTCACTTCGAATTCCGGACCTCAACATCCTGCTGCTCATGGTGTTTCACGATCAGTATTGGAAATGAACGGAGAAGTGGTGGAACGTGCGGAACCACATATTGGATCACTCCAGTGCGGCACGAAGCCGCTGACGCTGAGTAGGCTCCTATGCCGCTAGCTATGCCCTGCTCGGTCCCCCGGCAGGGTGGGGATTCCGTAGCGCGTCATGAGCATCGGGCAAAGGGGCGGTTGAGCAACTCAAGCGAACCGCCCCACCTTTTGATAGGGATAGAAGGGAGAAGGTTGTGAAGGTGGCCTCGTTATCCACACATCCGGTCGGATGAATGGAGGCGCTGTTAAGCCCTGGGTTTTCACGAGCGTTGGCGGGTCCTGGAGTGCCCGTCAAGGGCGCTAGCGCATACCCCGGGGTGATCATCACCACCTGCACCTCACATCTCGGCACAGTGGAACGTGTAACCCGCCTGCTGTCCAAGTCAACTACTTAATTTCCTGTAATCCATAGCGCCTAACAGAACGTAGCAGCAAGGGACAACCCACCCATACAGACAGCCTGCGGGGAGGATGGCACTACTGGCAAAGACCGTCTGGCGAAAACGCCGCAGGCGCGAAGCGTGGTAGGCCTGCGCCGGGGGAGCATAGGGAGGACAGGGAGCCCGGACGGTGGAAGAGCCAGGGGAGGCCGGGTCATTTGACGGAAATGGAAGGCTTTTTTTTCCGAGCGGCTCATTCATTCTTTGAAAAAGAGGGAGGGAGCGAGCCAATGGATCAATGAATAGATAGAGTCAACGGTAGACAAACAGCGCTGCCTACACGCGAATTAGCTTCCGAGGTCGAGCAGTCTCAATTTCAAAAAGGATTTTCGAATGAATGCTGGGCTGGGCCACCTAGAATGGCGTGAGCCGCATGCGGGGAGACCCGCACGTACGGTTTTCAGGGGGATCCGGCCGAAAGACCGGCCGGCGCCCACCCGACTAGAGGGACTGAGAAATTAATAGAGTACAAAACTTATCTTCAAGCTTTACCTTATTCTGATCGTTCAGAGGGCGATCGCGGAGTCACTGAATGAAGTCCTCCGTTTCTTTCGGAGGTGCTGACCCGCAGCAAGGCAGATATGACTAAGTGACATATTGAATATGGCGACGACAACAGCATGTCGTATAAGGAGATAACAGGTGGAGCCAACGACCCACTAAGACTCACGTATCTACAACTACATCCCCGAGCGGCAGTCAAACGGGGGCGTGAATGCGAGATGCCAGCGGAATGATCGGCCGGACAGAGGCTAGGGCTGCTTCCTTCCCACCGCGTCCTTCCTTGTGTGTCGGAGATACAAAGCGAGTGCACCGGAAAAGAACGGGAACTGGGTCGATCTATTCCATGGCGAAGCATCCGAAGCATAACTGCACACTCACACGATCTTTGCCGAGAGATAGGAGCATTCGGTGGAACCGGTGAACTACACTTGCTTCTTGATAGATGTGTGGGACAGAGGGCTCGTGGTACCTGCTGCCCACCCTTCCTCCGCTTTGATAACCGTGTGAACGGAGAGTGGGCAGAGCAAAAGGGAAGGAGGTCCTCATACGGAGTCGCACACTTGAGCAGTGCGGGAGACTGGAGAATGGGTCGAGTAAACTCCCTTGGGGCCGAGAAAATCGCAGACGAAGTCTTCTTTTTTTTTTCTTTCACTTTCTTTTTTCTTAGTGATTGGCGCCTTGGTATGTTATAAAAAATGGAAGGCAGAGGTAAGTACTTCGAATGGCGAAGAGAGGCGGCTCGGTAGGGAAGGAATGGTCAATCGTCAAGTCAAGGATGACTTCTTTGTTTGTTGGCGAAACGATGGGGAGGGAGAAACCACGCCAGTGATTCTCTGAGCCGGTCTTTATTTCCAATGCCTCGGGAAACTGGTCGAGATAGATGACAGCACCTTTTTATCCTCTTCCTTACCGGGAAGGCGCACTTCTCTTCTTCTTCTGGCCTTCACCTCCCGCGCCCGGCCCGGAAATAGAACCCAGCCCCCCCTTCTGATCCATTCATTTCTGCAAGCAGGCGGGATCCAGAGCTAAGCCCCCTCCTATTCGAGGCCGGATGGCCTCGCCCCACAAGCACCCAACCTTCCTTTTGCTCTTCCTTCGGTTTGGCTCCACGAACGCGCCACCTAGGAGCCCCACTCATATTCAAAAGGCGCTCTGCTTTCGACGACGATTATAATAAGTCGTTACGCTGCCATTTTCCAATATCATGGAATAGCATGGCCCGGGGCTAAGGTAACTCCAGTGGGAGAGCCGTGTTATGGGTGACCTTATTGCACGGTTCAGAGAGCACTTGTGTATGTGATGCAAGTGAACGTGTACGAAAAA
>BQKN01000569.1:0-18993 GCA_022839385.1 Asparagus kiusianus
TAAATTGTTTGTTAAACATCATCAAAATAAAAAGGCCAACAATCTCCCCATTTTCGATGATGACAAACAATTTATACAAAGAGATATACATGATATAATATGAATATATAAATTATAATTATCATGTATAAAAACAAACGCAATAGATACTCGCAGTATTTCTCCCCCTTTGATAACATCAAAAAGGAGAAAATGATAAGAGAGCGAAGGCTCCCCCTACCTCTAAGCACAGTGAGTATAAAACAAATATAGGGATTGCTCCCCCTATCAAAATGCCATATATAATATATGAAATAAATACTAAGGCAAATATGTGAGCAAGCATATATGAAAGTATGTTGAACACAACTCACATACAAAAAGACAATGAGAACACATATAAATATACCATTGAAATAGTGTGTCTCAAAACATAAATATAAAAAATCATGTATAAAAATAGATTTATGAAATAAAAAGAAAAAAGAGCATGAGTGTTTTGATAAAAGTTTTCAAATGAAAACAAATCACTCAAATGAGATCATAAATCACATTAAATCATATAAGAACATAAAACCAAACCATCATCGGCTTTCAAAAAATAAGAGAGGCAACTATATCAAGCTCTTGAGCTTGTTTAAATCCATATAAATATTTTTAGCACCCGGTAAACAAGATTTGGGAATAAACACCGGATAAACCCAGGGGTTACTCAAACATAAATCTCTCATCAAAACCAAAACTAATAATCATGAAAACAAAAGAATTGATCAAAAAAATCACTTTCATATTCAAAAAACATTTCAAAAACATTTTTCAAAACCAAAAAATACTAAAATTCTTGGTTTAAAAATCAAATTTGTTTTGGTACCCAAGTACTTGTGGTACCAAAAGATTTAGGGATATGACCCCTATCTTTTAAGCTCAAAGCCCTTGGGTTATGAACCCATTTGGGAGCTTTTAGTGCACGTAACGGGTCAAAACAATAGTCATGTAAATGACCTTTCTGATTGCAAAATGTGAAATGAAAAAGGGGTTAATGATTTGTGTTGACCAAGTGGGCGTGCATGGAAATTATTTGTAAGAAAAGATGGTCTTTTAAATTTATTTTACAAATGAGAAACATCATCAACCAAAGGTTGTCTTTTTTGAACATTTTATAAAATAGGAGCTTTTTGCGCATCAAAACAAAATTTAGCAAGATGTCCAAACCTACCACAAACATCACATTTAAAAACATGTGGTCTACTAAAACATTTGGCAAATGAGATATTCTTTTCAAATCAAAATAATATTTTTCCACAAAACGACCACAATAATCACATTTAAACACATGAGCATGCAAATGATGAACTTTATGAGTGTGTACATGTACATGTATGTGTGATGAAGAAGCCTTATGAGATGCATGCAGGCATTAAAAATTACAAACAGGTTCCCACAAACAGCTCGAAGCTAAGAGAAGATGATGAATGTCACTATCTGAGTCACAGAAGCTTAATTGACGTCGGCGAGCGCATGAAGTAAAGTTGGCGAACTGTTAGAAGCAAAGGAATTACAGAATAACGAAGATACGAGCTGATCAGGAGCTATGTGTCACTTTGAAAGATGAAGCACCCCTCATGTCCCATCTCACCCCCATGTGATTCAACCATGGGATCTTGTAGATATCCTCGTCGGCTTTCCTCCGCACTTTGGATCATGTAATTCCGAGTTCAAATAACGAAGATACGGCGGAAACGGACAGAACACGTGGAATAATGCTCTAGGCCTCAGCGAGACACCCATAGGTGTCTCGACCAAACCTTACCTGAGACACCAAGAGGTGTCTCGACTAAGGCTTAGCCGAGACACCCACGGGTGTCCGCAACCCCGAAAATAGTTTTTTGGTAGATTTAAGCTGTTTTTCGACCGTTAACCGCCTGGATTTGTTCCAACTAATAAAATATCATCCAAGAACGTGGTTACATGGTTACAACTGAAGATAAGAGTGAATCGATCATTCTTATCCAAAAATAGAGGTCCTAAAGCTTATAAATACAGCCCCAGGGCCTTTATTTTTTGACATCTGGAATTCTCGAGCATTGCAAAACCCTACTAGATTGAAGACTAAAGGAGCACGAATTTTAGAAGAGAGGAGAAGATTAGATCGAGTTCGTCAGTATAAAGAAGAGAAGCTCATCAGATGTACACTTTTTGGTTCTTTGCCTTGAGATTGCCCCGTTGTGGTAATCTCGAGAAGAGTGATTATCCCACTATTGCCGAGATAATTGCTTCGGTTTCTTGATTCCTTAGCGAATCAACGAAGCTCCGAATCTGATCTAATCATTTGATAGTCCATGGATATCAACATTCCCATCACAGGCTAAGATCCCATGCAAGTAGTGAAGGATAAACGTCCATTGCGTTTGTTTTGACGAGAGTTGTATTTTTTTATTTTCATTGTGTATGAGTCTTATAAAAAGACTATCTTTTTTGTTTTCATTGTAACAAATGAAGTTGTAATGAATGTATCAATGAAGACATTAATTTTCTCCCCAAACAAGCTGGCAACCACAGTGGGAGCCAACATCTTCGCTGCCGAAGCTGTCGTGCCGCAACCAACGATCAAGATCCTGGTGAATGAAGAGGTCGAATATGAGTTTGACCAGTAGAAGTTTGAGGAATACTTGTCCTCCTCCAGATCCGCCTCTCCTCACATATCTAGAAAAGTCCACTAGTCTTCTGACATGAAGACCCGAGAAGATGATCTCCATGTCGCCGCCACTGTAGTTGTAAATCACGACGTGTCGCCGATATCCGGCGAAGTTAGATTAGCGGATCTGAACTCCTCCTTGACCAAAGAGTCAGTTGCTGAAGGTGCTCGAATGTTGTCAAAGAGGATGCACCAAAGACGGCATCAACGTCTTGCGCATCAACTTGCTAAGGCTTTGGAGCCAATGGGGTGGATCCGCTATTATGTGAATCTGAAATCTAGGCAGCACCAAGAACAACAACGACAATCGAGCAACCCCTCCTCCAAAGCAGAAAAGAATAAATGGGTCCGCATAAAAAGCACCCGCTCTACCCTTAAGGAGCGAATCCAGAAGCGTCGCGTATTACTTACGCATGCCCGAGTCCTTGTATTGAAAGCATAAGAAATGCAGAAGGAAGAGGCGGTCAGAAAATCATCCAAACAGAAACGGGTTTGGATGCTAAAGTTCAAATCAACGCCTAAGGTAAAAATAGACGAAGTTACCATTCAACCTTCGTCAACTCTAGATCCCACTCCCCTTGGTAATGTGGACCTTACCAAATTCAAAGTTTCTCTGAAAGATCGCCTTGGTCCTCGCCCCGAAGATCGAGGTAAAACACCTATTAAGGAGCGATTGGGACCGTTGAAAGGCTCCCAAACAACCATTCAGGCTGGGGGTCGTACTAATCCCCCCAATAATAAAGGGAAAGCTCTTATGACCGACCGCATCGGATTGCAAGTCGAAGTACAAGAGCCCGTTAGAGTTTCACGCTTACGAAGGCGTAAATTTGAGCGAGTGACTCTTGGAGATGCCAATGAAGCGTCATACCCCCAGAGGGAAATATGTTCGTCTGATGACAACGTTTTACCTGGGAAGCCATGCTAACACATGATAGGTTGCTCCAGTTATCAAACTGATGAGTTGTACTATCAGGCGGCAAATATAAACAAGTCTCGGAAGAGAAATGTCCAGGAGACGAACTCTCGTTGTCCGTGTGTGAAAATCATCAAGGCAGTGTTGTCAAAATGCAGCTACCACGAGACTACTCCTCAGAGGGTCTCAGTATTTGAACGAATCTCTACTAAAATGTCCGAACCAAACACGGGGCGTTTTTACAAAAGAAGGCCAACCGGCTTAGGTGATGAGTTCCCTCAAGTAACTATCAACATGGCCAACAAAGGCAAGTCCTCGCGATGCTTCAATCTTGAGCCTTTTGCAGAAGTATCTCAGCACATGACTTGGCTACAGTCTAGAACTATCAAACCTAGACCGAGGAGGTCACTGTCCTCCGACGATGAAACGTCAGATGCTTGCTCTGCATTGGCTTCTGACGATACGGTATCCATTGAAGGGCAATCTTATGAATCATTCATGATTAATGCCGAACAAATGGCTAAAATTCTCGAGGATGCATTAGCCAAGCAGAAAGAAAACTTTAAATTCGAGATGGAGATGGCTATGCAGATGAGAGACATGCACAACCAACAAATTACGACGCTGACGAATCACCAAGGAGAGTCCAGTCGTTTAAATAATCCTAACCAAGCTGATAGCGATCGAGAAGCGGATGAGAATGCCAACATGGACACCCCTCCCGTCGACAATAATGCTGGGGATGGTCTCTCGGATGATAACAATACGAAGGAGGACCACGTCACTTCTCGCTAGAATCACTTGAAGAAAAATACGAACGAGGATAAGAAGATGAGGGACTTGGAGAACAAAATAAATGCGTTGATGAGCGCTCAAGAAGTAAAGAAGTTCGGGATACTCTGTCCTTACCCGAGAGAGTGGGAATCAATCTCATACTCGGCAAAGTTTAATTTGATCAACTTTATGCCATTTGACAAAAAGGGTTCCCCCACTCAGCACTTAATATACTTCAAGTCTCATTTGTGAATAATCTCTAAAAATGAGCCCTTGATGGTACGATCATTCGTTGTCACTCTTCGCAGAGCAGCCTTCGATTGGTATCGTCGTCTTAAGCAGGGAAGTATCAGCAGTTGGGGCGACATGGAAGACATGTTCCTCACAAATTTCTTCGATGATGACACTGAGGTTTCAATTGGAACGTTATTTGATGAGAAGCAGGAGGACAGAGAGTTGGTCAAAAATTTCTTCAAATGATTTCGGAACAAAGCTATGAATTATAGAGATCCGGTCAGCGAGGACTTCATCCTAGAAACCTGTCACAACAATCTTTCTCTGGATATCCTTGAAGCCATGAGAATAGCACCATCCAAGACTTGGAAGGATTTGAAGGTCCAAGGAGAACGAGCCGAATGCTTCCTCAAAAGGAAGAAGGCCGAAAGAGGTCAGACAGCGAGTAATGGCCCGTAGCAGAATTTTGTCCTCCGGGGCAAAGGAAAGGCATAAGCAAACATAATGGACGCGAATCAAACGTTCGAGCTGCAACCGTAATCGCAATAACACCAGCAAAAGGTGCCTCAGCAGTTACAGTGGCAACAACAACCTCAGAAACTGAAGACTTCAGAACCGAAATTCCCGAAGGTTTACTCTTTTAAAGAAGACAAAGTCTTCGGTATTTTCAAATACCTCATAGAGAACAACAAGATTAAGTTGCCTCTGATCCAAGATCGAGAAGACGCTAAATGGGTTAATGATCCAAAATACTGTGCATTCCACAGAGTAGTTCACTACCCTACCAAGTCATGCTATGCCCTCAAAGATAAGATCCAAGCTTTGATTGATGTTGGGGTCATTACTATGAAACAGTCTAAGGAAAAGAAGGTGGGTGCGAATGCAGTGTTAATCAGCTTCGGGTCTATTCCTTTGAATTGGTTTCAGCCCATAACCATAATGAACTTAGCAGTAAAGACTATCAACACCAGAAAGGACTTGTGCCACACACAGCCATAAATGACGATATTCTCTGGGTCCATCCCGATCTAATTGAAGATGAACAGTGGGCCGGATCGTTATCCAATAAGAAGTCAAAAGGGAGAGGAAAATCTTATAGCGGAGCCTCAGCTATCCCAGAAAAAAAGGATGAGGAAATCCCGACCTTCCCGCTCTCCGAAGATGAGCAATAAGTCTTTGCGACCAACGGAGAACCGTTCTTTGCTACCCGGAGTGGAAATGAATACCATTTCAAGTATCCGACTGTCTCCGAGCAGTTAGCTTAGCAGAAATAGGAGTGGTAACAATTCCACAGGCACCTGTTGATAGAACTCAGCAAAAGCTAAAGGAGAAAGAACCCTTACACCAAGAGGATCAGAACCTGAAGTAGTCTCGATTCAATCAACCGATTGGAAGAGATAAACCGGGGAGCTTGAACACTCTGCACCGCTTCGACATTATGACGTAGTTAGCTAATATACCGGCTAGAATAACTCTATACGAGAAGCTACGTCTCTCGAAAGACACGAGGGAAGCATTGCAAGAAGCCTTAGCAAATTCTAACGTTTTCCTGACTCAGATCAATCTATCCCCTGAAGAACCAGAGCCATCAGTCCAACATTACAACATCGCGGCATACCATTTTCCCTGCATTTCTTTCACCAAGGAGGACATGCAGACAAAGAATTCAAAGCATGACCGGCCCTTGTACTTCCCCGGGCATATTGGCTCCAGTGTTGTCAACCGGATCCAAGTCGATCCGGGTTCCGCTGTTAGCATCATGCCACTCCGATTAATGTATAATCTTGGAATACCGGCTAGTAAGGTGGCCTCCACAGGCACTACGATCTATGGATTCAATACCAGTGGGTCCAGGCCACTAGGTAAAATCCGAGTGAAGTATCAGATTAGAGACTTGAAGTCGGAAGTCACATGTTATGTGATCGACGCAGAGACTTCCTATAACTTACTATTGGATCAACCATGGATCCACGGTAACGTTATAGTCCCTTCCACCCTCCATCAGATTCTTAAATATGTAGACACTAATAAAGAGGTCAAGACGGTGGTCGCGGATAAGCAATCTTTTAAGAGGTTGGAAAATTATTTTACTGACTCCCTTCTCTACGGGGCTGAATCCGATACTGAACCATCGGTCTAAGGTATAGACAGCGGAGAAGAAGCTGACACCGAAGTTGGATTTGATTATAACGGTGGTTTTATACTTAATGATATTGTACCCATTGTAATTAATCTTGACGATGGAGAGTCATCGGATAGTAGTTGTAATTGGTAACTTGCCAAAAAATAGCAATAAATGATGATTTAGAGTACTCATTGTATCTTGATAACATCATGAAGGGGTTATATGATGACCCCGACTTGTATGTGCCACTTCAATCATATTGCATGATGAAGAAGCATGTTTAGGATTCATTTGGAATGACACTTGTTGTCCCCGCAAAGGCATGGGGTGAAAAGGAAGTCGTTTATGGTAAAGGGAAGGAGTTTTCAGTACCAGGTCATTTCTTGAGAGAAGAGGATGGTGATGATAAACCAGCTCCTCATTTATTCAGATATGATACAAAAGCACGAAACCTCATGGAGAGATACAGATATGACTTTGCACTCGGAGAGGGTCTTTGTTTCGTTCGAGGTTCGTGAGTTTCACCTGGTATGGCTTATGTACCAAAAGGAACACCCGATAATTATTATAGCTACAGAAGAGGTTTAGGTTATGTCTCCTCATCCGATGACGAGTGCTGCTAGCAAGTCATCGATCAAATAGCTAATAAGGGTAAAGACGGATAATCTTCCGATTCTTCAGCCTCAGATTTCGACAATAGTCTTGGGGAAATGTTTAAAAGACTGATGTCAAACATAACTACAATTGACTCCGTCACCGTCGAAGAAGACGATCAAATACCAAATTGGGAAGACCCTTGAGTTTATCACCTGAATATGGAGTACAGTAATAGATTCGAACAAAGGGAACACCCTACTGAGGACCAAGTAATCCAGGTGAATATGGGTGACGAAGATAATCTGAAATCGATATTCATTAGCGATAGTCTCCCGCCAAATGAGAAAGAAGAGCTAATTACCCTCATTAGAGAATACATCGATGTTTTTGCTTGTAACTACGAGGATATGCCAGGGCTCGATCCCAAAGTGGCAATGCATCACCTCAACATTAAGCCAAATGTCAAACCTAAAAAACAATAGCAAAGACGGTTTTGTCTGCAAATCATGGAAGAGATCGAGTCCGAAGTTAAAAAGCTTATTGACTCGGGTTTCGTCGGGGAGGAGCAACACCCTGAATGGCTTGCTAATATTGTCCAGGTCCTTAAAAAGAATAGGAAAATCAGGATTTGTATCGACTCTAGAGATCTTAATGTCGCCTGCCCAAAAGACGACTTCCCTCTTCCCATCACAGATATTATCATCGACAAACGTGTGGGTTCGGGAGAATATCTTTCATGGATGGATTTTCTGGCTACAATCAAATAAAGATATATTCAGATGATGAGTAGCATACCGTGTTTAGAACACCCCTCGGTGTCTTCTGTTACACAGTTATGCCCTTCGGCTTGAAGAATGTGGGTGCCACATATCAAAGAGCCATGTTAAAGATTTTTCAGGAGCATCTCCAGAAGACCGTTGAATGCTATGTGGAAGATCTAGTTGTGAAGAGCCGTAACAAGAATGATCACATCAAAGACTTGAAGACGATGTTTGACTTAATGCGGACTCATCAACTGAAGATGAATCCTACTAAATCTTTCCTCGGAATGTCCAACGACAAATTCCTTGGATTCGTTGTCACTACCAAGGGTATTCATATTGTTAGACCCTAGAGGGGGGGTGATTAGGGTCTTATGCTAATCTAATCTGATTAAAATGCCAATTAAAACTAATTAACAAATGTATTCTTACAAGATAGATATACAAAGAGTTATGTGCAAGAATATACAATATACACAAGGTGATATATCCTATATGATAGAAATATATGCAAGGATATATAAACAACACAAGGGTAAACAATCTAAACAAGATAGTGGATGAAATGAATGAGCAATGCACAATTGGTGATATAAGATAAATGCAAAAACAAATACGCCAAAGACAAACTCAAACAAGCAATATGATCACGGAGTTCGGACCTTCCGTCCTACGTCTCCGCTCCCCACTCCCGGGGAGAAATCCACTATCACAACCGGGTTTTCTACGCTCACCCGAACAACGTTTACACCTCACAGTATTGGTTTTCAACGCTCACCGATCAACGTCACTCCTCACACTTGGTTTTCTAGTTCACCAAAAACTTCACAACACACTCGGTTTTCTAGCTCACCGAAAACCTTACAACACTCACAATGTAACAAATATAAATTTGTTCTCTACAATAGATGAGAACACAATTAAGCACAACTCAAAGTTACAATCTCTCACAACCCTAATATACTATGTATGTAAATACAATAAGCTCAAATGGGTGTGTGTAACAATGAGATTCAATAAATCAAAACAACTAAACTCATATATAATCTAGCATGTAGAAATTATGAATAAAACAATAAATTGCTAGAAATAGAGTTTAGGAATTCTTCTCTGAAAATCAAGTTGGAGAGGAGGATTGAAATGAAGTTCAAACACTGTAGATGATCTTCTCCACTTGTAAAACAAACACTGCTTTAAACCAAACCCTTAAACAAGCTTAAATAAGCTTAAACCCTTTTTAAAACCCTTGTTTAAAAACTTCTTGATTGACTTGAAAAGACATCAGCAATGGGTATATATACCCATTCAAGATCTCAACAAAAACCCAAGTAAAAAGACAGAAACAGCCCCAGCAAACAGCTCAGAAAATAGCCGTTGAAAAACCAACGGTCACATTATCGGTCGATCGGAAATTTTATCGGTCGACCGCTATGCAGGTCGAAAACGAGAAAAACGAGCTGGAACTGCTTCGGTCGACCGACGGAATTTTTGGTCGACCGATGGGAGCTCTCGGTCGACCGGACCGGTCGACCGACAGACTCTCTGTCGCCCAGTGAACATATGAACTCAGGTTCGGTCGACCGGTTCGGTCGACCGAAAACTGACATACTCAAAACCTGATTTTAAAAGAGAATTTTTGACTTTTGGAAAATTGTTAAAAATAACAAATGAAGTCCAAAAATTATGAAACTTTGGGAAATGTATATAAACATGAAAATAGACATGTTACAAAAAGAATTTTTCAAATTGCATTTCCTATTTGTGAAAAATCATCATTTTGCAAAATAGTCCAAAACACGAAAGTGTAAACATGTGAAATTTGATATTTTGGTTAAACCATGTTTTGAAACTTTGCACAATGATTATATAGACTTAATAAAACATGTATAAACTAATATTGAAGTCAATAAACTAATAAGACAGTATTTTCACAAAATTGCATATTCTATGCAATGTATTCAAAAACACAATAGAGTATGAAACATATGATTATATATATGAATGTAAATTTGTTTCATATCTATATAGCTAAAACAAAACACAATAATAAATATGAAATGTGTAATCTCATATTTATGAACATGAAAACTCAAAACTATATACCTATATATATATGTGGAAACCAAACATATATGTATATATGAAACTATATATATATACATGAAAACCAATATAATGTGTGTGTATAATATTGAGCTTAAAGTATCTAACACACATAATATAAACTCCTAAACTACATTACCCAAGCAATCTTGATCTTCATTGTAGCTCAACTTGGTACATGTGCGGATGAAGCTTGAACTTGATCTTTAACTTGAATTGTATAGGCTTCAACCTGACATTCCGCCAACCTCCATTGGATATCATCGTTGAAGCTCTATTCCATCCATCCTCCAACAACGTTGTTTGTCTATAATAAATACTAAAACACAAATACTAGACAAATAACATTAGAAGTAAATTGTTTGTTAAACATCATCAAAACAAGAAGGCCAACACATATTGACCCTAATAAGGTGAAGGCAATTAATGAATTGCAACCCTCGAGAAACCTTATAGAACTCAGAGGGTTACAAGGATGGTAAGCATACATCTGTCTTATTTTGAACCTTTCAGGAAAATGTCAGCAATTCTCCAGACTCACAAAGAAAGGTGTATCATTCATATGGGATGACGCTTGTCAAAAAGCGTTTGAAGATATCAAAGAATATCTCTTGAAATCCCCTGTACTCATTGCATTGAAATCAGGCAAACCGTTCTTGATTTATGTCAAGGCGACGAGCCACTCGTTAAGTGCATTACTTGCACAAGACGATGACAACCGTCACGAACAGGCTGTATATTACCTAAGCCGGACCCTTGTGGGTGCCGAATCCTAATATCCAATGATTAAGAGGGAGTGTCTCGTCTTGGTGTTTGCAATTCAAAAGATGTGGCATTAGTTAGTTAGATAGACTATTTATGTCATCTCCAACATTAACCTAATCTGAGTATTCATGACACAACCAGCTTTAATGAATTAGCGTTAGCAAAATAGGCCCTGCTTCTGTCCCAGTATGATCTGCATTTTAAACAACAGAAATCAGTCAAATGACAAGCTATTTGTGATCTTCTGGCAGCTAACCTAACTACGAATACTGCCAAGGTATACGACGATCTGCCAGATGAAACCCACGATGCCAACATAACTTCTCATCAACAGGTATGTCGTTTGTACTTCGATGGTGCTTCTCAAGCAACTAACATAGCAAGTGCTCCTAGATGTTTTAAGATCTCCTCCGGAGTCGGAGTTGTCTTAGTTTCCCTGGAAAACATGTGATGCCTCAAGCCTACTCACTAACTGAGTCGTGCTCAAATAACGTAGCTGAGTATAACGCGCTGCTTATTAGACTCAGCTTTGCTAAAGAGCTAAGGGTCAAGTACCTTGAAGCTTTCGGTGACTCTCAACTGGTAGTTAAACAAGTTCAAGGGGAGTATGAGGTTAGAAAATAGGATTTGATACCATACCATAGGATGGCCAATGAGATGGCAGAATTGTTTGAATGATTCTTCATCGAATACATTCCACGCTTACAGAACGCCTACGCAGATGCATTAGCAGCATTAGTAGTATCTCTGGCACATCCTCCCAAAACGGAACAATTTGTTACGGTGAGAACTCACCAGCTCTTCGTACCAATCTACAATGTAGATGACGGAGAAGAGGATATTAAAGAAGTGCATTCAATCTAAGTTGAGTTCGAATCCTAAGACTGGCGTTTCCCTATCATAGACTACATCCTACACAGGATTTTATCAGAAGACGTGAAGGAAAGAGACTCAATCCGACGGAGAGCACCGAGATTCTACTATAACACAGAGAGTCGAACGCTATATCATTGGGGGTATGATGGTTTACTACTATGTTGCCTATCGACTAAAGAGGCAGAAGAAGTCCTTAAGGAGACGCACGAAGGGGTTTTTGGTGCATACCAACCTAGCCCCATACTTTACGACCGCATCAGAAGGATGGGATATTTTTGGCCCACCATGATCAAAGATACAGTCGCATATGCCCGAAAGTGTCACGCGTGTCAAGTACACGCGAATTATATGCACCAACCCCCGGAGCATCTACACCCTTCGGCTACATCATGGCCTTTCGAAACATGGAGAATGGACGTCGTAGGTCTTATTTTTCCCCTGTCAGTCAAAGGCGACCGATTCATCTTGACAATTACCGATTACTTCTCCAAATAGGCTGAAGCGATTTCGCTCAGAGAAGTATGTTTAAAATGAGAGAATTAACTAAAGATGCAGTCAAACTCAGATTTATTCCTTTTTCCCTCAAATACAAAGCAAAAAAATAGGTATAAAGCTTACCCATAAATTCCATCACAACTTGGGAGGAATTTATCACCGTTTTTCTTAAGAAATTTTCCCGATCCATAAAACGGTGAAGCTAAGAAATAGCATCATTAATTTTAAAATTGTCCCAGGAGAACCTTTTTGGAAGTATTTTGACCGATTTAAATATCTTCTCATCCAATGTCCTCATCACGGTTTAGAAAAATGGCGATTGTGCCAAATAATTTATGAAGGATTAGATTATTCTGCAAAAACTTCCTTAGAGTCAATGTGCCACGAGGATTTCGTGAGGAAAAACGCTGATGAAGCTTGGGAGTTTTTAGAGAGTTTTTCTAAGAAAACCATGCAATGAGAATATTATGATGATAGGATTTCGTCAGTTTCCCAACCTAAATCTAGTGGTCTTTCCTTAGAGTCGAACGTTGTCTCTGAAGCAAAGATGGTGACAATTCTGCGAAGGTTAGAAACCTTAGAAATTAAGAAATGAGCTCTAGCTCAAATTAATCAAGTTTCTACTCCAGATTATCATAACTATCAGTCTCCTGCCCACGTTTTAGAGGAATGCCCTCTCCTAGGAAACACTCATTCATTAGAACAGATGAACGATGCATTCCAACATCCAATGAATGATCCATTTTCTCCAACCTACAATCTAGGTTGGAGAAATCATCCTAATTTCTCATGGAATCAAGGAAGTCTCCAAGGGAATCAAAATTTTAATCCCACTTCAAACCAACACTTTCCTAGGGGAACACAGTTCCTTTCAATTCTCATCCACAATTTTAATAACCTAATCTGCCATATCAAAATCGGTCTCCTCTTCATCAAGCTGTAATTCAGACTCCTCATAATCCAGATCAGGATAAATATCTCAATGTCTTGGCAAAGGGTTTAGAAACCATAATTAAGGCCTCCACTCAAACGACGAATATGTTGACTCAAACGTCCAGCATTCTGAATTCCTTTGTGCAATCAACCGGACAAATGCTCAACTCCAACACTCAAGCTATAGCTAGATTAGAATCCCAACTTGGTCAACTAGCTAGTGTCGTGAGTGAAAGAGAGAAAGGAAAATTTCCTAGTCAACCCGTGGTCAACCCTAAGGACACAGGATGCGGTGAAGCTCAAGTGAATGCAATCCATTCACTTCGGTCAGGTAGACAGGTCGATAATCAAGTAAGAACTTGTCCCAGTTAAACTCTTAATCCAGTACAAATTCCTTCTCCTTCTCCTTCTCCTTCTGATGAATCTATTCAACAATCACCCCCCTCAGATGACCAAGAATCTGAACCCGAACCTGAGCCTGCTTTTGATAGGTTTAGACTAGTTGCTCCTTTTCCAGATAGACTCAGGCCTTGGAAACACTCCCCTCAAGAGGAGAAGATCCTAGAAACATTCAAGCAGGTTAAGGTCAATATTCCTCTCTTAGATGTAATTGAACAAATTCCATCTTATGCCAAATTTTTGAAAGAATTATGCACTAAGAAGAGGAGAATAAATATTCCAAAGAAAGTCTTTTTAGTCGCCAATATCAGTGATATGCTCTCAAATCCCATACCTTTGAAACGTAAGGATCCAGGTTCTCCTATCATTTCATGTGTCATTGGTAATACTCACATTGATAAGGCACTTTTAGACTTAGGGGCCAGTATTAATTTGCTTCCATATTCAGTCTACTAGCAATTAGGTCTAGGTATACTGAACCCAACCCACTGTACTTTACAGTTGGCTGATAGATCTGTCAAGGTCCCTATGGGTGAGTTAGAGGATATTCTGATTAAGGTTAGAGATTTTATTTTTTCAGTAGATTTCGTAGTCTTGGAAACACAGCCCGTTTCCAATCCCAAAGGACAGACACCTGTCATCTTAGGATGACTATTCTTAGCCACTTCTAATGCTCTCATCAACTATAGAACTGGTCAAATAAAGCTCTCCTTTGGGAATTTGACTGTTGATCTCAACATTTTTAATCCAGAAGACCAACCAAATAATCAGCCTCTAGAAATAAATTATATTTAGAAAAGATTAAAAGAAGAAGAAGAAGAAGAGTCTGATTTGAGTTTTGAGTAAATTTTTGATGAAGAGTTAGAGTTTTTAGAAGCAGATCAGGTCATTAAGAATGATGAAACTGTGTTAAATATTTATTGCATTAAATTAAATTTTGAAGAACTCTTTCTTGATGAACTTAGATTCTTGGAGAATAATCAATAACCAAATTTTTAGAACTCAGCCATAAATCTTGGGATTGAGGAAAATGCTACAGAAGAATTGGTTGTTAGAAAATAAAAATTCACAGTACAAGGGTCTAAGTTCATTAAGAAATGCAAAATGCATGACACTAATAATACATACCTTACTTTGTTGCAAGAATTATTGAACACCCCGAAATGCTTAGAATTTCATATTATTGATTATATCATTCTGGATTTGTTTAAAATCCGGGGAAGAATTTTTAACAATAATGTAGGATTCAATGTAGAATACGAGCTCTTTATGTTGAACCCTTCATGTTATATTGTTTGTTTTGTTTTATTTCAGAATAATAAAAAGAATTTATTCTTCTCTCATTCGAGAGTTTCTTATTCAGTTGTAAAAAAACAGAGAGAACAAAAAAGAAGAATAAATTTTTTTCCATCCTCATCAGACCAAAGGTAATTGCAGATTTTTATCAGCCAACCAAATATAAGTACTTCACTTCTTATCTGCTTTACTTTGTGCATCATAGAGTTTGCATTGAGGACAATGCAAAATTTAGGTATGGGGGTAGGAATTAGTTATTTTTTTCCTATTTATTTTACCTTTTTAGTTGCATTTTTGATTTCTTTTTCTTTCTTAAAAAATTATAAAAAATTGTCACTAGCCAAATTGATAGAGTTATGTAATAATTAATTTATTTGATAAATTTTAAAATTTTCTAATCCCTAATTTGTTATTTACTCAAGTTCACCTTTTATGATAACTCTAAATAAATTTCTTAAGAAATAATTTTCAAAATAGTATACTTTACTTAAGCCTTAACTTAGATTTTTATTTAAAATAATAGAATTTATGCATGCTTAGCTTAGAGTTGAAAATAATTTTTCAAAGTTTCTTGATTTACATATTTTTTAGAATATATATACAAATACATATTAAAATAATAATAATAAATAACATTACAAAAGAAGAGTGCGAAAAATGGGCACCAAAAGAAAGAAAATAAGAAAAAAACTCTTGAATTCAAGGCGATTCTATCTTATAAAACCTAAGATGACCGAGTAATTAAGCTCAAGGAGTATTTCCATACTTAATGACCTAAGCCCAATTGGGTTGGGATCCATTGGCCCAAAACTCATTAAATGGTCACTTAGAAAGCCCGTTAAAGTAGAAAAAAATCACCAAGAAAGAAAGAGTTAAAAATAATAATAATAATAAATAAATAAAAATAAAAGTACTAATAAATGTTTTATATATATAGTTATATTTGTATATATGGTCTTGGAAAATATTTTAGATCAAGCAACTTAAAAATTATTTAAAACAAAGAGTTAGCATGTTCTTTTCAAAACTTTTAAATTAAATTTCTAAGTTTGGTTTGGTTTTGTATTGCTATAATGAGAAGATTTTCTAGGAAATTTACCTTAGAGTTATTTATAAAAACGTTTTCTTGAGTAATAACTAGCTTTAATTAGATTGTCTAAAATTATCAAGTAAATTGAGTTATTCACCGACTTCTTTAATTTGGCAAGTTGACCGAATTTTCACTACAAACCCTCACGAGACTACAACTCGTCCACTAGGGTAACCTTAGGGTTTAAAGGCTTGTTGTATGCGCTAAATATAACCGTGATTCCTGCGAAAGTGAGTTAGATTTTCTTTTTTTTCTTTCTTTGCTAGAGGACTAGCAAAAGTTTAGGTATGGGGGTATTTGATAATCATATTTTATTATAATTTTATACCCTCATTATCTATTTTATATGAATAAATATACCACTAATAATTATTTTTATCTTTAAATGCAGGTTAATGAAGAATAAATCTAAAACTCCCATCTCTCAACAAAGGTCTATTGATTTAATGAAGAAAAGCCCCAGCCCAAAATTCCAAACTCAAAAACCTAAGAAAAATAAATATACCATCAAGGAACAAATGAAGAAGTTTTGTGAAAAATGAAACAAATCATGCAATTTGGACATTTCGGTAATGTTTGGTATTTTGGCCATATCTCTCTCGTATCAACTTGAAATTGGCTGAATAAACATTCTCTGGAAAGCTGAGAATGAGATCTGTAACTTTTGTATTTACGATATCTCTGAAATTGGAATATATCATGAACAAATATTCGTACAAAGAAACACAATCTGAATTTTTACGCCGGAGAAGTAATTATGGGAAGAATTTGAAGGTTAATGAAGAATAAAACCCAAGATCTCTTCTTTCAACAAAAGCCCATTGAATTAATGAAGAAAACAAGCAAAAGGCCTAAGAATCTAAGCCCAAAAGCTCAAAGGCTAAAAATGATTTCTTAGGGCTTAAGTCTTCATCCAAGGGCTCTCATTCATTGTTGTTTACTATAAATAGGGGTAGAGAGTTAGGGGTTGAGGGTGTGAAAAATTTTGTATCTCCATTTGGAGAGGAGGGTTACTCTTAATTGAGAAAACCTTTTAAACTTGTAACTTTTTGTTATAATTAATAAAAGAATTTTTTTCACCACTTTAAATTTTTTTTTCTTCTCTTTGTTGGATGATGAAGATGAAGATGAAGATGGAGATCAATTTGAAGGTTTGTTTTTGTTTTCTCTTTTATTTCTTTTTTATTGCTATGTTTGTAGTTAGATTTTATTTTCTTGTTAAATAGCCAAGAGGCTAGAACCCTCTTACCTTAGATTTATTTCATGCTTATAAGTTAGATTTATTTTCTTGCATTTAACTCTTGCAATTTAGTTTGTAGTTTAGATTTTACAATTTATTTTATAGTTAGATTTTAATTTCTTGTACTATTCACCTTGAGGTTAGCATCCTCTTGGGTTTAGTTTTTCTTTTTATTTATTTTTATTTTCTTTGATTCACATTTAGGCTCGAACGCTCTAGGGAATCATCCTTTTCTAAGAAGTTGGTTCAATTTTAGATTACTCGTATCTTTAATTGAATGCACCATCTTTAATTTCTTGCATTTTCTTTTTATTCTTGATTTTCCTTTTTGATTCTTGATTTTATTCATCTCTCCTTGTGAAAATTATTCATTCATTGTCACACCCACTCTCACTTACATTTTGTACCTATTTACACACCATTTTCATTCTCTCCATCTCTCCACAATCACATTCACTCATCACTCCTAATTGTCACGCACACAACATAAGAACCGATTTATATTTTCTCCTACAACACACCTTCCTCGTGAGATCGATAACTTTTTATAGTATAACTTGACACGTTTGTGCACTTGCAATATTTTTGGTACATGTTTATGCCGCATCAACACACTCCTCTTGGTGTACTAATGTAATATAAAGTAAACCTCACAGTAATAGCTCTTAATACAAATAAATTGTTCTCTATAATGGATGAGAACTCAATTAAGCACAACTCAAAGTTACAATGTCTCACAACCCCCAATTATACTATGTATGAAAATACTAAAAGCTCAAGTGGGTGTGTGTAACAATGAGATTCAATAAAACAAACTAAACTCAAATAAATCTAGCTTTAGGGAAATAAAAACCAAACAAATAAATAGCTAGATAAGAGTTTAGAAAAACTTCTCTAATGATAACAAGAGAGAGGGAGCAGAGTTGAATGCTTAAACACAATTGATGATCTCCTCAAGCCCTTGTGAAAATTTCTTCACAAAACCAAACTTGTAAACACTCTTTTAAACAAACAAAAACACCCTTAAACTTGTTTTAAACAATTATCTTTTTTGTAATTAGAAGTGAGGATATGTGGGGGTATTTATAGGAACCCCAAAGCCAAGAGAAATCAAGACAAAAAGACCAAAAAACCAAAACTGAAACAGGCTAGAAAAAAACTAGCCGTTACAGCATCAGTCGAATGATGGTTTTATCAGTCGACTGATGAGCTGATCATTAGAGGTATTTTCCAGCTCATCAGTCGACTGATGACCTTATCAGTCGAATGGTCAATCAACCAAAACATATCCTAAAACTTTTTGTTATTCCAGATGTTTTTATCAGTCGACTGAACACACTCATTAGTCGACTGATAACACTATATCAGCCTGAAATGAACAGTAAAACTAAACTTAGAAGTGCCTTTAAAAATATCAAATAAATTCCAAAAATATAAAACTTTGAGAAATCATTGTAAACATGTAAATGAACATGTTACAAAAAGAATTTTTGGAATTGCCTTTCTCAATAGTGAAAACTCATCATGTTTTAAATATGTCCAAAAACATGAAAACAAAACATACATGTTTTTTTCATTTGACATAAACACAATATTAAAACTTTTGTAAAATAATTTATAGATTTAATGAATTGATATAAAATATTGTTATGAAGTCCATAAACAAATAATTCAATATTTTCACAAATTCATTTTTGTATAAACTTGAAAGCTATATA
>BQKN01000569.1:19393-34203 GCA_022839385.1 Asparagus kiusianus
TGATTGAGCTTAAAGTACTAACACACATAATATAAAAACCTAAACTAAATATACCCAAGCTTGTGATCTTCAATGAAGCTTTATCTTGGTATACATACGCATGAAGCAGGAACTTGAATCTTTTACTTGAATTGCATGGCTTCACTCCATAATTCCACCAACCTCCATTTGATATGATCGTGAATGCGCAATTCCATCCATCCACCATCTTATTTTTTGACTAAAATAAATATAAAAACACAAACACTAGACAAATAATATTAGTAGTAATTTTTTTTGTTAAATATCATCAAAACAAAGATGCCAACACACCGTGCATGTCCATGATATGTGCAAGCAAAAAAACAAATAAAATCAAAACTAGATTAGCAAAAAAAAAAGAAAGAACAAGGGATCTTTAACTCAATGCGGTTAAATCTCAAATTAAAGAGCACCAAGCTCTGATACTAACTGTTAGACCCTAGAGGGGGGTGAATAGGGTCAATGCTAATCTAATTTTAATTTTATGCTAATTAAAAAAACTTTCTTGATTCATTAATTCTTGTAAAAGATATATGAATGAGTTACGAGCAAGAATGTCAATTACAAGCATAAAATAAATATAACAAAGCTAACCCAAACACAAGATATGATCACAGAGTTCGGTCAACCCTTGACCTACGTCTCCGCTCCTCACCTCGAGGAGATCTCCACTATATCGACACATCCGGTTTGGAAGCTGAAACTTCTCTACACACTCGATTTTCTAGTTCACCAAAAACTCTTCAAGTCACTTATAATGTACATACACAAACTACAACCTCAAGTGTTGGTCCTCACGTATTGCCTCCCTCAAGTGCTCGACTTTACTACCTCTCACTATGCTTTACTACCGACGTCACTCCTCTTGAAATCGACTATGTCCTCACCACACACTCCTCTTAGTGTAAATGTGTATTACAAAGTGATACTCACAAATGAAGATCAAATATAATAATTTGTTCTCTAATAATGAATGAGAACACAATGAAGCTCACACTCATAATATCACTCACCACAACCCATAATATAATGTATGTAATCCTAGAAGCTCAATAGGGATGTGTGTGCGATAAATTAGTATAACTTAAATCTAACACAAAAAGAACTAGCAAAAAAATAGATATGAAATTCAAGAATAAAATACTAGATAATTGAGTTAGGGAAACTTCTCTATAAACATAAAGAGTAGATGATGAAAGATTGAGGATGAATTCCTCAACCAATGATGTAAGCTCTTCTTTGTGAAAACCAAACACCAAACTTGAAACAAGCTTAATCAAACTTTAAAACTCTTTTAAAACTTGTTTAAAACTTTCTTAGGTTGTTGGAAATAGTTAATGTAAAGGAGTATTTAGGCTTGAAGAAACCAGCCCAAGAATCAAAGAAAATGACCAAAAACAAAATCTAGAATAGTCGTTACTGTGCAACAGTCGGTTTTATAAGTCGACTTAACAGTGTCATAAGTCAACTTGGTATAAGTTGACTTTACAGTACACATGAGTCGACTTGCAGAAGAAAAACAACAAGCTAAAAAACAGGCTATAAGTCGACTTGCGAAATGACATAAGTCGACTTTCTATAAGTCAACTTGCTATGATATATAAGTCAACTTGGCAGAGGCTAAATCCACTTTCTAGAGTAGTTCATAATTCGACTTATCCAACCTAATAAGTTGACTTATGAACATGCACAAGGACTGTGCATGTCCAAAATTGACTTTTAAAGTGCATTTAAAAATAGCAAATAAGTTTAGAAAAATATAAAACTTTGGGAAATGTTTATAAGCATGATAATAAACATGTTAAAAAAATAATTTTTCAATTTATCTTACCATTTATAAAATCTCATCATTTTGTAAAAACACTCAAATACATGTTTGTATAAACACTTGATTTTTTATTTTTGACTTAAACATAAGTTTTGAAACCTTACAAAATAAGTTTATAGACTTAGTAAAAGATGTATACAATGATTTCTAAGTCCATAAACCAATAACACAATATTTTCATAAAAACACCTATATTTTGATAAAGTTAATAAATACGTGTGTGTGTGTGTGTGTGTGTGTGTGTGTGTGTGTGTGTGTGTGTGTAATTGAGCTTGAAGTATTAACACACAACTATAAACACCTAAACTAATATACTAAGCAATAATCTTCATGAGGCTCGATCATGGTAACATGGATGAAGCTTGATCTTTTATATGACTTGAATTGCAAATGGCTTCATACCACTATTTCCGCCAACCTCCATTTGATATGATCGTTATGGCACAATTCCATCTAACCTCCAATGTCGATATTGTGTAGATTACTTATCAAAATAAATACAAGCACTTGACGCACAATGTTAGGAATTATTTATAATTATCAAAATAAGATTAGAGAGTAGGCTCATAACCATGAGGCTAACATTAATAAGGTGCAAAAAAGTCCTAAGAAGCTAAGAGAGATCCACCCCTGCTCCAAGAGTTAGAGGTGCTGAGCTGCTAGCCACAGTTAGAGAGGCAGTCAAGCGAACTCCCCACTCAGCCCTGCCATCCTGCCGACTAGACGAGTCGTCGCCCACCTCTCGATCTAAACACTCACCTCCCTCGGTCCTGCTTCCAAAGACCCCCACGACCTCATCATCTGACTCTACCTCATTGTAGAACCCCGTATTTTGTTAGAAGTATATATGAATTATTAGTTATAAATAATTCTATTTGTGGTAAATGACTTGAGGTCATGGATATACTTGATAACAAGTCATTAGATATGTATGAGTGTGGTTTCATAGAGTTTTGTGCATTGGTTTTGGCTGAATAGCAAAACATGCATGGAATCTGGAATTTAGTGTCAGCTCAGTCGACTTATGAGTCGACTCATGAGTCGACTAATGAGTCGACTGATGAGTCGACCAATGAGTTGACTGACGGGCTGATTTCGGGTTTTTCTTTTAGTTGCGGGTCTGTTCGGTTTTGTATCGGGTTTGACCGCTCATATATTATCTCTCCTATCCGAAACTAACACGAAAACCAATTAGTTATCAAAGAAACCCTAGCCTCTCTCTCCCCTCAAAACCCTAGTTTTTTTTTGGCGATTTTTGGGGAATTTTTCGGAGGATTTTAGTGGGATTTGTCAAGTTGCAGCATAGGAGATCTTTTTCTCTCGGATTCAGGAGTTGGTCAGCATACCAGAGGCGAGTAACATCTTGCCCAATCCTACACCCACTGTTTGTATGCTTTTAATTAGTTTTATTTCGGTTTTATTGAGCCTAAATCACTATTTGTGTATAAAAATAGATCTTCATAGCATATGATACGAAAATCGAATGTTTTCAGTTTATAAAAGCTCACCAACGAATTTGTAAACTTAAACCCAGATCTGGAATTTGTTTAAACATGGGTTTTATTGTGATTTAATGATTTCAATATGCTTTTAAACAAGAATAAATATGTTTAGGGTCTTAATATATAATATTACATGTAAATCTTCCGTTTCTGTTGATATAAATGTGTTAGAATTGGATATTTATTTGCTGGACATGAACAAGAGAACCTTAGTTTATTAATGTTTGCAGAAAATCATCAAAAACAGAAAACTGGGGATTTCATGCTCAGTCGACCAATGAGTCGACTCGTGAGTTGACTTATGAGTCGACTGATGAGTCGACCAATGAGTCGCCTAATGGAAAAAATCTTAGTTTTTGTATGCTTTGTCCGGTCGACTCATGAGTCGACTGATGAGTCGACCGATGAGTCGACTGATGAGGAGTTTTCTTCTTTTGTATTTCTTCAGTTTGGATCTGTTTGAGTTATTTCAGTTTAACTAAAATCTATTTATGTTTATTGTTGTTGCGTGCTTAAATATGAACGAGGAGTCGCTTCGAATGATGGGTATTAGAAATTTATGTATAACCTGTATCTCTACATGTGAGGTGACATGCGGACACGAGTTTAGGTTTGCGCACCGAGACACGTGAGAAATTAGGGTATGTGCACATGTTCATATAACTCATCTAGTCCATGTATTGGGCAATTATGATGTGTAGTCCATGTATTGGATACTTATCTCTTTCAGTCCATGTGTTGGACCGTTTACATACGCAGTCCATGTGTTGGACATCCACTACATCAGTTTAGACCTTGAGAGTTAACACCTATATTTGCATAGGCTGGACACGACATTTATACGAGTTGTGACAAGACACCGAAATTAAGTCTGTGCTGAGTTTGCCTTTCTTTATTAATGTTTCTTTGGGTTTGGTATTGAGGAATGTACAATTTGAGATACAAGGTATATACATGAGGGTTTCCTTGTTTGGATTATTTCGCTCGATGTACCTATGCTCGTGTTGTAACTTCCTAAATACTAAAATCCTCTTACACATAGGTACTTACAATTTGAGCTACATAGTATATACATGAGGGTTTCCTTGTTTGGATGATTTCGCTCGACGTACTTATGCTCACATTGTAATTACCTAAATAGGATATGTGATTTTATATATATATTATAACTGTATTTTCTGTATACAACGAGCCCTATCCCTTGGGGTTGGTTGTGATGTTGCTCGCTAGCGCTTTGACACTTGTTGTCTCTCCCCCTTTTAGGTAACAAGCTAGGAGCCCGGAGAGTCGCAGGTTGATGGTGAGGCATTCTAGCTTCAGTCATTCTATTATTTCCTAAGAGTTTGTTCTAGAAGTTGTAAAGGCTGTGTGCCTTATTTCCTTTTGTTTAGACATTTGTATTTGAGACTTGTTGAGGAGTTCCAGTTATTCATTTCAGACATTGACTTATACTTCAGTATGTTAGATGATGAATTATTAATTTGATCTCTATTATTTCATCAGTTGACTCTTGTATTATCTTTTACTTTCTTTTGTACCTACACCTATCATTTGACTCTACTAGAGAGATAGTAATTGTGATGGTGAAACATGTTATTGTATGGTGTGGTGCATGGCAGGTTTGACATTCTTGGTTTCACCTTGGACTGCAGCCTCGTGTGAACCCAGGGGCGTCACAGTTGGTATTAGAGCTCTAGTTCTAGTATCCTTAGGATCATCATGTGTCGAGTCGTGGAGCTAGGATAGAGTTTCTTAGGATTCATGTATAGAGTTCGTAAGGATTCCCTAGTATGAGTGAGGATGATATATGCGTATATCTCAAAATTTGAGAATTTTTTTTATTATTATGACAACTATTTTGTGTAAACTTAAAATATTTGTGTGAATACTAAATTGTTGTGAAAATTACATTGTGATATCCTATGTATGTGTATATGTCTATTTTGACTCATAAACTTTCGTTTTCTTATGATCAGAGAGATGGCAGGACATGGTAGACCTCGTACTCGGAGAGCGGGACAGGCAGAGTCATAGCAGGCTTTACCTGAGCCATAGCAAGCTCAACCCGAGCCACAGCAGGCACCACCCGAGTCGCAGCAGGCTCCCCAGTACCTTATTGATCTCATGGCTCCTATCGTAGCTAGGATGGCAGCAATTGAGGAGCTTGTGGTGAGTCATATCGCACCACCGACACCACCACCACCACCACCAGCAGATCAGCCACAGGGGATACCAGCAGTTCCTATCAGCGAGAGACCACCAGAGGCCACACCTACAATCATTCCACCAACTATCCCAGACAGAGCCACAGAGCAGGAGGCTTGACTCCGTATGGTGAGAGGTACCAGAAGATGAGAGCACCAGCATTCCAGGGGTCAGCAGACCCTCTTGCAGCCCACAAGTGGAAGAAGGATGTGAGTAACACCCTCGATATACTTAATGTGGATTCGGTCCAGAAGCAGCGTTTGGCGTCCTACAGTCTGAAGGGAGACGCCGGGAGATGGTATCGACTCCAGTTCGCTCCAGAGCAGCGGATGACCCTCACATGGGAGGACTTTGTCTATTTCTTTGATGGGCAGTATATTTCTTCTGCAGCATGGACTGGGAAGGAGCTTGAGTTGTCCCAGTTGACTCAGGGAGATATGTCAGTGGCAGATTTTGAGAGCAGATTTATGGAGTTGCTGCATTTCACTGGCATGTGGCAGACAGGAGAGCGACAGCCTCAGATGTTCCTAGCAGGGCTCCGCCCTAACTTCTGTCGATACCTCGTCTCGAGGAAGTTCTATTCAGTTCAGGAGGTAGCTGAGACCGCCACTTCCCAGGAGATTGAGACTGCCATGTTCCGGAAGGATAAAGAGGGGAAGACCAAGACAGGACAGACCGGTGATAAGGGAAAGAACAAGAGACCTTTTTCTGGATCCCAGCAGCAGCAGTAAGGTCCTCATAAGAAGGGACCTCAGCATGATCAGAGAGCGCATCAGCAGCGCAAGTTCCAGGGAGTTTGCTATAACTGCCGCAAGGTCAGGCATAAGGCATTGGAGTGTCGCAGCGCACCAACAGGAGCTTAGCAGGGCAAGGGCCCGAGCCAGCAGCAACGACAGTAGGGCAGAGTTTAGGGCTAGCAGGCGAGACTTGAGGCACCGCCAGCAGCACAGAGGACTGAGGGACAGATTCGGGCAGTTCAGAAGGTTCCTCAGGGTCAGATTGTACCGTATTCTCTAGCACTAGTAGCAGAGCAGTCAGCAGCCACAGGAAGAGTGTATGCGGTAGTACCGCGTGATCATGGAGCTAGCGGAGTAGTGGTGGAGGGTACGTTTCTTGTGAATTCTTTTCCCGCCTGTATTCTCTTTGATTCGGGAGCTTCGCATTCCTTCATTTCGTATGATTTTATGTCTAGACTCCAGCTCGTAGCATAGCCATTAGACACCCCTTTATCAGTTTCCACCCCTTTAGGTAAGATATCGCTTCTGGAGATCGTTTGTAGGAGGTATACTATCAGTCTAGATGAGTCAGAGTTTGTGGTTGATTTGATAGTGTTACATATGTCCGAGTTCGATGTCATTCTTGGTATGGACTGGTTGTCTTCGTACCATGTTAGTATTGACTACTTCGCGAAGACAGTCAATTTGTGAGCGTCCGATGGGTCTGAGATGATTGTGACAACCTCTCAGGGCAACCGTTTTGCAGAGTCATTTCTGACGTACATCGAGGAGGTGATGCGATGGGGTCAGGGTATTGATTTATTAGAGACTAGAGTTGTCTTAGAGTATCAGGATGTCTTTTAGGACATACCTGGATTACTTCCTGTGAGAGAGGTTGAGTTCGGTATTAAGTTGCAGCCAGGCACAGCCCCGATATCCTGTACACCCTATCGCATGGTACCAGCTGAGATGAGGGAGCTTCAGACCCAGTTGGACTAGTTATTAGCTTAGGGTTTTATTTGTCAGAGTCATTCTCCGTAGGGCGCACCGGTCCTCTACATAAAGAAGAATGACGGTAGTATGAGATTGTGCATTGATTATAGGGAGCTGAACAAGGTCACTATCCAGAATAGTTACCCATTGCCTAGGATTGATGACTTGTTCGACCAGCTATAGGGAGCACAGTTCTTCTCGAAGATTGATCTTCGTTCTCGTTATCATTAGTTGCTGGTTCGGGAGATGGATGTTCCTAAGACCGCCTTTCTTACTCGATATGGATCTTTTGAGTTCGTGGTCATGCCATTCGGATTGACCAATGCACCCGCAGTATTCATGGACTTGATGAACCAGGTTTTTTGTCCCTTCTTAGATCAGTTCGTGATTGTTTTTATCGACGATATCCTCATTTATTCGAGATCGGAGGCAGACCATGAGGAGCACCTACGATTAGCTTTGAGGACTCTGCAGGAGCATTAGTTGTACGTCAAGTTCAGCAAGTGTGAATTTTGGCTTTCAGAAGTCAGATTTCTTGGCCACGTCATCAGTAGAGAGGGCGTAGCAGTGGACCCGGCTAAGGTGACAGCAGTTCTTGACTGGGAACCGCCGAAGACGGTGACAAAGATTCGCAGCTTGTTGGGCTTAGCCGGCTATTATAGGAAGTTCATCCAGGACTTCTCGAAGATTTCGACGCCACTTACACGCCTTACGAAGAAGGGTGTACAGTTTATTTGGAGTATGAAGTGCCAGAAGGCCTTTGATATCTTGAAGACTAAGTTGACTTCAGCACTAATTTTGACTGTCCGAGTAACGACGGGACATTCGTCGTCTACACAGATGCATCATTGACAGGATTAGGAGGCGTCTTGATGCAAACTCAGAGGGTAGTAGCATATATCTCACGGCAGTTAAGGGTCATTGAGCAGAACTATCCCACTCATGACTTGGCGTTAGCAGCAGTGGTATTTGTACTGAAGTCATGGAGGCACTATTTGTATAGAGTGCAGTTTGAGTTGTTCACAGACCACCAGAGTCTGAAGTATTTTTTTCTCTCAGAAGGAACTAAACCAGAGACAAAGGAGATGGATTGAGTTTATCAAGGACTACGAGTTCGCGATTCAGTATTATCCCGGGAAGGCGAACGTCGTAGCAGATGCTTTGAGTAGGAAGCATCGACATCGGGTTGCGGCTTTGAGGTGTTCATTGTACAGAGACCTTCTTACTCTTAGCCAGTTTGATTTCAGACCCGAGATTGATGGATCCAGTGCATTTTTGGGAGCTGTGTCAGTTCAGCCATCATGGAGTACCAGAGTAGCTAAAGCTCAGTTAGAAGACTCTTGGATTCAAATCCGAAAGGAGAAGATTTCCAAAGAGCCTAAGGCTGATTGGACCATTGGAGCAGATGGAGGTCTACGGATGAAGGGTAGATTGGTTATGCCAGCCAATACAGAGCTGAAGAGGAAGTTATTTGATGAGGTGCACCGTACTCGGTATACAGTGCATCTAGGAACCACCAAGATGTACAAGGACTTGAAGAGACACTTCTGGTGGAGTGGTATGCGTAGAGAGATTGCAGACTATGTGGCTAAGTGTTTTACCTATCAGCAAGTGAAGGCAGAGCATCAGAGACTGGCAAGAACACTTCAGTCTTTACCCATTCCAGCGTGGAAGTGGGCGGACATTTCTATGGATTTCGTTGTAGGGTTGCCGAAGTCGAAGAAGGGGAACGACTCAGTTTGGGTGATTGTGGATCGGTTGACGAAGTCAGCCCATTTTATTCCAGTGAGGACTACTTATACCACCGAGGCATATGCGAGGATATTTATTTGGGAGATAGTTCGACTTCATGGAGTTCCAGACACGATCGTGTCGGATCGAGGTTTAGTGTTTACTTCGTATTTTTGGAGGAGTTTCTAGGATTCGTTCGGCAGCAGATTATCTTACAGTAGTGTTTTCCACCCACAGACAGATGGTCAGACGGAGAGAGTGAATCAGGTGTTGGAAGACATGTTGCGGGCTTGTGTCATTAACTTTCAAGGAAGTTGGAGGAGCATATTCTACTGATAGAGTTCGCTTATAACAATAGTTATCAAGCGACGATCGGTATGGCCCCTTATGAGGCATTGTACGAGAGACCTTGTAGATCACCGATATGTTGGGCAGAGCCGGAGGATAGCTTAATGCTTGGACCAGAGCTAGTGAGAAAGACTACTGAGAAGGTAGCCTTGATCAGAGAGAGGATTCTAGCCGCCCAAAGTCGGCAGAAGAGCTATGCAGATAAGAGACGAAGACCCTTGGAGTTTCAGGTTGGAGATGCAGTTATGCTGAAGCTATCGCCTATGAAAGGCGTTCAGCGATTCGGGAGGCGGGGAAAGCTTGCACCGAGGTATATTGGATCCTTCCGGATTTTGGAGCGTATTGGAGTTGTGTCATACAGACTAGATCTTCCCGCATCGATGTCTAGTATACACAATGTATTTCATGTTTCTATGCTCAAGAAACACTTGCATGATGAGGAGCAGCAGAGAGTATTGGACGCACCTGAGATTGAGCTTCAGGAGGACTTATCTACTATTAAGATTCCAGTTGCTATACTTTCTAGAGAGGACAAGAGGCTTAGAAACAAGGTAATTCCTTTGGTGAAAGTCCAGTGGAACCGAAAAGACGTTGAGGAGATTTCTTGGGAGCGCGAAGAGGACATGCGTCGTGACTACCCACACATATTTGAGCAGGTAAAATGAATTTGTGTATGACTTATATATATAATTTATGATTTGCATGTATGACGATGTTTATACTTAACACTAAAATAAGAGTATTATCACTTATCTCCTAAGTACTTGGAACATATGGTATATATATGAGGGGTTCCTTGTTTGGATTTTTCGCTCGATGTACTTGTTCCTTTTAGTTAGGGGTTAAGGGGGAATATTTACGTTTTAGATGGTTAAGTGTAGACATCGGAGATAATTTTTGGGAGCAGGAATATTTATGATGCGCAACTTCCTGCACCTATTGAGGAAGCGGATTGATTTATGTATGTGACTATATGTGTAGTTATATTTAGATTTAACGCTGGAATGAGGATATTTCCGCTTAATTCCTAATCTTATGGAACACAGGGTATATATATGGGGTGTTCCTTGTTTGGATTTTTCGCCCGACGTACTAGTTCCATTTGATTAAGGGTTGAGTGGGAATATGGTTATTTTGGATTGTTAAATATAAATATAGATATTTACCTATATAGAGTAATGTGTTGATTTGATTATGATTTCTGAATTTTGAAGACAAAATTCTTTTAAGGGGAGAAGAATGTAGAACCTCGTATTTTGTTAGAAGTATATGTGAATTATTAGTGATAAATAATTCTATTTGTGGTAAATGACTTGATGTAAAACCCCGAAAATTTGAATATAATGTGATAAATAATTATAAATAAGTTATATAGTGAAAATAATATATTTTAATGTTTGAGTATGATAAGAATTGATTTGAGGTCAATTCAATGTATATTTGTGAATATATAAGTTCAAATTCACAAAACATGCACAAAGGCAAAGAGTGAGAATCTGAGAATTTTGACCAGTTGAGAGTTTTTATATTTTTCATACTATTTCATTCAGAATATGGAAAAGTGTATAAGATCAAAGTTGTAGGTCTCTTCAAGATCTTTCTAATGAATCTTATATCACATTATTCTGAGATCGAACGAGAAAGATACATCTTTTTTACCAGAGCCCAGTCTGAGCATGACCCAAAACACTGTGCAGTCGACCGCCGTGGTCGCTGCGGTCGACCGCTAGGCGAACCTGATTCTGTCAGTTCTGTTTCAGGTCGGATTTTGTTTATACCAAACCCGGTTATTACCCTAGGTATATATACTCGTTTTGAAGCTCTCAGAACCCTCTTTTGAACCCTAATAGCCTCAGCCCCCTTCTCTCTCTCCTCTCAAAACCCTAGCTCGGATTTTGGCATTTTTTAGGTGTTTCGAAGGATTTTCGGTGGGGTTTCGCGAGATCCATTGGTGTTCAGTGAAGGAGGATCGTTCTTACTTGTTTTTGGGAGTTCATCTTCACCCCTCAGGCGAGTAACATCTCTCCCAATCCCTCACCCATATTTCTACGAATTTTTACAATGATTTTCATGAGTTTTGATGAGCCAAAAATGTATTTTGTATAAAGATGGATTCTCTATAATGTGGATTTCAAGACTCAAACATTTCAGTTTATAAAATCTCACCAATGTTTTGTTTAGTGAAGATCTAGATCTGAAATTTGCTTAAACAAGAGTTAAATCATGAATTACTGTTTTCAAAACGTTTTTAACATATTTCATATATGTTTAGAGTATTGGGGATGTAGTTTACATGTTTAAAATTTGTTATTTTTTTGCTATGATATATTAGAAATGTTAGAATTTTGTTATCATAGAAATCACCTTGTATGCATGTGTTTCGAAGCTGACAGAAACCAAAATCTGGGTTTCTGTCTGCTTCGCGGTCGACCGCAGTCGACGCGGCGGTCGACCGCTGGGCGCGTAGAAAGACAGAGGCTGTCTGCCCTCTGCGCGGTCGACCGTGATGGGCGCGGCGGTCGACCGCGGGATGTTTTAGCTGAGCAATTTGTTTCTGCTCTACGCGCTGTCGACCGGAGTGGCCTCTACGGTCGACCACCGCACAGTTTTGGCCACTGTTGGTTTTGTTGTATGCTTTTTGTACGTTCGAGAGTTCGCCTCGACTACCTAACACCAATTTACAATGTTAGTGATTTATCTGTACATGTGAGTTGACTTTTGACACAAGTACCGATCCGCACACCGAGGCATGTGTGACATGAGTCTATGTGTATCTTTTGTGTCTATATATATCATCGACACTTACACTCTGCATAATTTACTTTTTAGTCCTCGTGTTGGACACTCATTCCATTCAGTCCTCGTGTTGGACATTCATTTTACCCAGTCCTCGTGTTGGACATGCATTACTTTTTAGTCCTCGTGTTGGACACTCATTCCATTCAGTCCTCGTATTGGACATTCATTTTACTCGGTCCTCGTGTTGGACTATAATCCATTGAAGTTCTCGTGTTGGAATACAATCCATTTCAGTCCTCGTGTTGGATATTTACATATTAGACCACGTGTTCGGCATTTACATATTAGACCACGCGCTGGACATTTGTTAAGCTATAAGTATGACACTTATCTGAATCAGGACATCACATGATTACATGAGATTTGGACATGATAGCTACCTAGACTAGACACGACACTTATGTGATATTGACCTTTGACACTTATATGGTTTCAGCGTAACTTTTGATTAAGTATTGAGATGGGCTGTTTCTTTTAGTTTATTATTCATGTATTAGACTTCAAGTTTGGTATTTAGGGATTTATAATATAAGATATAAGGTATATACATGAGGGTTTCCTTGTTTGGATTATTTCGCTCGATGTACCTATGCTCGTGTTGTAACTTCCTAAATACTAAAACCTATTATTTGCTAGGATCAATGATTTTAACTATTATGTAATAATTGTATTTTCTGTATACAACGAGCCCTTTCCCTTGGGGTTGGTCGTGATGTTGCTCGCTAGCGTTTTGACGCTCGTTGTCCCTCTCCCTTTCAGGTAATGAGCCAGGAGCCCGGAGAGTCGCAGGTTGATGGCGATGCACTTTAGCTTTAGCCATCTATTTAGTTATATTTTCTTCTGAGCTCCATTATAGACTTTTGTTTAGACATTTGAGAGTTTTATTCTAGAAGTTGTAAAGGCTGTATGCCTTATTTCCTTTTGTTAGACATTTTGTATTTGAGACTTGTTGAGAACTTCAGTTCATTTATTTCAGACATTTACTTGTATTTCAGTATGTTAGATGATGAAATATTTTTCTATTATTTCATCAGTTGATTCTTGTATTATCTTTTACTTACTTTTGTACCTACACCTGTTATTGACTCTACTAGAGAGATAGTAATTGTGATGGTGAAACATGTTATTGCACGGTTGTTTTCGTCAAAAGTTGGTTTTGCTGTTGAATTCATTATATCTTCGGTCGATTACAACAAATTCAAAAGAAATAGTCTTTTTATAAGACCTCTTTTACACAACAAAAAAAAATTATAACTTTTTAGAAACAAACGCAGGATCGTTGTTTGGATCGCTGCTTACGTGGGATCTTTGCCTGTGCCGGGGGTGCGTTAGCCCGTGGACCACCGATTCACAGATTCTAATTGAATCGTGAAGGTTTTGTGGATTCTTTCTTCGTTTATCGAAGTAAGAATTTAAAGCGAATATCTTATCGATGTAAGATGTTCACTCTTCTAAAGATCAAGTCAGAGCTAGATCTCTAGGAATCGCCCAAAGCTTCTTGAGGATGTTTGTGAGGAATAAAGACTCTCTCTCTTGCTCAAATTCACCAAAAGCTTAAGTCTCTCTCTGCCCCAATCTGCTCCTTTTTCTTTACTTCGTGTTTAGGGGGGTATTTATAGGGGTAGAAGTGCACCACAGCGAACATGGGGTGAAATAACTGTCCAAGTAGTTACTCTTTGGCCGCGGCAGTCTACACTGCCGCGGCTATTGGCACGGAAGTATAGGCTGTCGCGGCCGAAGAGGCAGTTACCAGCACGTTCCATCGTGCTTAAAACCGCTCTCCCATGATCTTTAACCACTTTTTTACGTGGTTCAACTGCTTCTCCACATCAGCACACGTTCTATTTCTGATATGTCACCACGTGGACTTCAGAAACCATCGTATAACTGCCTTGTAACTACCACAGCACTCCTTTAAAAGAGCCGCGACACCCTAGGTTATAGCGCCTACGCCGCGACACTATATGCTGCCGCACCTTAGCCGCGGCACCATGGGTTGCCGCGCCTTAGCCGCGGCACTCTGTCCTGCCGCGCCAACATGTGTTGTTTGATGACATGTAAATTGTTCTTCCATGTTATTTTAATTGTTATTTGGATGTCTGTAAGTATTTTTGACGCCTACAGATACCCCCTCCAAAGTATCTCAGACTCATCATTTCTTTAGAGAGGAGTCTGGGACACTTTGGATATGATAAGCTTTTTCTGCAATTTCTCCAGTTCTTTGTTGAGGAAATTGCGTAGAATGGTCTGTGAATAGCTTCAATCCTAGACTTCTCCATCTTCCAGTCTATTCAGCGCTTTGTAGAATAGCTAAGAATTCCCCGGCGCTGCGTTTATCGCGTAGCCGTTGTCGAAGTCTTGAATTAGAACTGCCGTTGAAAATTGGAGAAGTAGTTTATACTCGTATACTCATCGGAGTGTTCGAGAAATAGTTTAACCTCATATACCCGTTGGGAGGTTGCCAGGTTATTCTTAAGAATATTCTAAGTGATATTCTCCAGAAACTTCCTGTTGAGGGTAAGGAAACAGTTTAGACTCGTATACCTATTGGAGTATTCTGGTCTCTTTTTTGTTGGTAGAGATGAACCCGAAATCGGAGAGGAAGAATTTTATATTCTATCTCCTGGTCTCTTGTTTGTTGGTAGAGATAAACCCGAAATCGGAGAG
>BQKN01000569.1:42735-74271 GCA_022839385.1 Asparagus kiusianus
ACAACAAGGGTCTAATCCAACCCGCACACATACTCATTCACACATATCAATCACTAAAAATAAGCATATAGTGACATTTACACTTAACGATCTACAATGGTAATATTCTTATTCGACCCCTAACCTAACGTAACTAGTACGTCGGGCGAAAAATCCAAACAAGGAACCCCCCATGCATATACCATGTGTTCCGCAAGATTAGGAATTAGATAAAAATACCATCATTCTAGCGTTAAGTATAGGTGTCAAGGTATTCATATAAATATACAAGTAGGAATTTACGTCATAAATACTTTAGTTAATTTACCTGCTCAAATAAGTGTGGGTAGTCACGTCGCATGTCCTCCTCGTGCTCCCAAGAAGCTTCCTCCACTCCACTTCGGTTCCACCGAACTTTCACCAATGGAATCACCTTGTTTCTGAGTCTCTTGTCTTCTCTAGCAAGAATAGATACCGGGATCTCTATAGTAGTCAAATCATCCTGAAGCTCAATCTCCGGTGCATCTAACACTCGCTGCTGCTCCTCGTCATGCAAGTGCTTCTTGAGCATAGAAATGTGGAATACATTGTGTATACTAGACATAGAAGCTGGAAGATCTAGTCTGTATGACACAGCTCCAATGCGCTCTAAAATCTGAAATGGTCCAATATACCTCGGTGCAAGCTTCCCTCGCCTCCCGAATCGCTGCACGCCTTTCATAGGTGACACCTTCAGCATAACCAAATCCCCAATCTGAAACTCGAGGGGTCTTCGTCTCTTATCTGCATAGCTCTTCTGCCGACTCTGAGCGGCTAGAATTCGCTCCCTGATCAAGGCTACCTTCTCAGTAGTCTGCCTCACTAACTCTGGTCCAAGCATCAAGCTGTCCTCCGGCTCGGCCCAACATATCGGTGATCTACAAGGTCTCCCATATAATGCTTCATACGGGGCCATACCGATCGTCGCTTGATAACTATTGTTATAAGCGAACTCTACCAGTGGAATATGATCCTCCCAACTGCCTTGGAAGTCAATGACACATGCCCGCAACATGTCCTCCAACACCTGATTCACCCTCTCTGTCTGACCATCCGTCTGTGGGTGGAATACACTACTATAAGATAGCTTGCTGCCAAATGAGTCCTGGAAACTCCTCCAAAAGTGTGAAGTGAAAACTGATCCTCGATCTGACACAATTGTGTCTGGTACTCCGTGAAGTCGAACTATCTCCCGAATGAAGATCCTCGCATAGGTCTCGGCTGTATAGGTGGTCCTTACTGGAATAAAATATGCTGACTTCGTCAACCTGTCTACTATCACCCAAACTGAATCATTCCCCTTTTTCGACTTCGGCAACCCCACGATAAAATCCATGGAAATATCTGCCCACTTCCACTCCGGAATAGGCAAAGGCTGAAGGGTCCCTGCGGGTCTCTGATGCTCTGCCTTCACCTGTTGACAGGTAAAACATCTAGCCACAAAATCTGCAATCTCTCTCCGCATACCACTCCACCAGAAACGTCTCTTCAGGTCCTTGTACATCTTGGTAGTCCCTGGATGTACTGTGTACCGAGTACGATGTGCCTCATCAAACAACTCCCTCTTCAGCTCTGAACTAGCTGGCATGACCAACCTACCCTTCATCCGTAGGCCTCCATCTGCTCCAACGGTCCAATCAGCCTTAGGCTCTTTGGAAATCTCCCCCTTACGGGTTTGAATCCAAGAGTCCTCCAACTGTGCTCTGACAACCCTGTCACTCCAAGATGGCTGCACTGACATAGCTCCCAAAAACGCACTGGTTCCTCCAATCTCGGGTCGAAAATCAAACTGGCTAAGAGTGATAAGATCTCTATGCAATGAACACCTCAAAGCCGCAATCCGATGTCGACGCTTCCTACTCAAGGCATCTGCTACGACGTTCGCCTTCCCTGGATGATACTGAATCGCGAACTCGTAGTCCTTGATGAACTCAATCCACCTCCTCTGTCTCTGGTTGAGTTCCTTCTGAGAAAAGAGATACTTCAGACTCTGATGGTCTGTGAATAGCTCGAACTGCACTCCATACAAATAGTGCCTCCATGACTTCAGTGCAAACACCACTGCTGCTAACTCCAAGTCATGAGTGGGATAGTTCTGCTCATGCACCCTCAACTGTCGTGAGATATAGGCTACCACCCTCTGGGTCTGCATCAATACGCCTCCTAGGCCTGCCAATGATGTATCCGTGTACACCACGAATGTCCTGTCGCTGCTCGGAATAATCAGAACCGGCGCTGTAGTCAACTTAGCCTTCAAAACATCAAAGGCCTTCTGGCACTCCGTGCTCCATATGAACTGTACACCCTTCTTCGTAAGGTGTGTAATCGGCGTTGAAATCTTCGAGAAGTCCTGAATGAACTTCCTGTAATATCCAGCTAAACCCAGAAAGCTGTGAATCTCTGTCACCATCTTCGGTGGCTCCCAATCAAGAACTGCCGTGACCTTAGCCGGGTCCACTGCTATGCCCTCTCTGCTGATGACGTGGCCAAGAAATCTGACTTCTGAAAGCCAAAATTCGCACTTGCTGAACTTAGCATACAGCTGATGCTCCTGGAGGGTCCTCAACGCTATCCGCAGATGCTCCTCGTGCTCTACCTCCGATCTCGAGTAGATAAGAATATCGTCGATAAAGACGATCACAAACTGATCTAAAAAGGGACGGAAAACCCGGTTCATCAAATCCATGAATACTGTGGGTGCATTGGTCAACCCAAATGGCATGACCAAGAACTCGAAGGATCCATATCGAGTAAGAAAAGCGGTCTTGGGAATATCCATCTCCCGAACCCGCAACTGATGATAGCCAGAACGAAGATCAATCTTCGAGAAATACTGCGCTCCCTGTAGCTGGTCAAACAAGTCATCAATCCTAGGTAGTGGATACCTATTCCGGATCGTGACCTTGTTCAACTCTCTATAATCTATGCATAACCTCATACTACCGTCCTTCTTCTTCACGAAGAGGACCGGTGCACCCCACGGAGAATGACTCCGACGAATAAAACCCTGAGCTAACAACTCGTCCAACTGGGTCTGCAGCTCTCTCATCTCAGCTGGTGCCATGCGATAGGGTGCGCGGGATATCGGGGCTGTGCCTGGCTGCAACTCAATACAAAACTCAACCTCTCTCACAGGAGGTAACCCAGGTATGTCCTGAAAGACATCCGAAAAATCTGAGACAACTCTAGTCTCCAATAACTCGGCTCCCTGATCCCGTCGCAGCACCTCCTCGATGTACGCCAGAAACGACTCCGCAAATCGATTTCCCTGAGAGGTGGCTACAATCATCTCGGACCCATCGGACGCCCGCAACTTGACTGTCTTCGCAAAGCAGTCAATACTAATATGGTAGGACGACAACCAATCCATACCAAGAATAACATCAAACTCAGACATATGCAATACTATCAGATCAACTATGAACTCCGACTCGTCTAAACTGATGGTACACCTCCTACACACGCTCTCCAGAAGCGATACCTCACCTAAAGGGGTGGAAACTGACAAAGGGGTGTCTAGTGGCTGAGCTACAAGCTGGAGTCTAGCCATAAATGCATGCGAGATGAAAGAATGTGAAGCTCCCGAATCAAATAGAATGCGGGCGGGAAAGGAATTCACAAGGAACGTACCCTCCACAACTGCTCCGCTGGCACCGTGATCACGGGGAACCACTGCATAAACTCTGCCTGTAGCTGAAGTCTGATCAACTGCTAATGCTGGGGAGTATGGAACAATCTGCCCCTGGGGTGCCTCCTGAACTGCTCGAACCTGCCCCTCTGCCCTCTGCGTCGCTGGCGGTGCCTCAAGTCTGTTCGGCTAACCCTGTCCTCTGCCCTGCTATCGCTGCGACGGCTGGTTCGGGCCCTTGCCCTGCTGAGCTCCTGCTGGTGCACTACGACACTCTGAAGCCTTGTGCCTGAATTTGTGGTAGTTGAAACAAGAACCCTGGAACTTGCGCTGCTGGTGCGCTCGCTGATCCTGCTGGGGTCCCTTCTTATGAGGGCCCTGATGCTGCTGCTGGTGACCAGAAAAGCCTCTCTTGTTCTTGCCCTTATCACTACTCTGCCCTGTCTTGGCCTTCCCCTCCTTGTCCTTCTGGAACATAGAGGTCTCGATCTCCTGGGAAGTGGCAGCCTCAGTTACCTTCCTAACTGAATAAAACCTCCTCGACACGAGGTATCGTCGGAGATTTGGGCGAAGCCCAGCCAAAAACATCTGAGCCTGACGCTCTCCGGTCTGCCACATACCCATGAAATGCAATAGCTCCATAAACCTGCTCTCAAACTCTGCCACGGTCATGTCTCCCTGAGTCAACCGGGATAACTCGAGCTCCTTCCCAGTCCGTGCTGAGGAAGAGACATACTGTCCGTCAAAGAAGTAAATAAAGTCCTCCCATGTGAGGGTCATCCTCTGCTCTGGAGTAAACTGTAGCCGGTACCACCTCCCGGCATCTCCCTTCAAGCTATAAGATGCCAATCTCTGCTTCTGCACCGGGTCCACACTGAGTATATCGAGGATACTGCTCACATCCTCCTTCCACTTGTGGGCTACAAGAGGGTCTGGTGACCCCTGAAACTCTGGTGCCCTCATCTTCTGATATCTCTCTACCATGCGGAGCCAAGCTTCCTGCTCCGTGGCTCTAACAGGTGCTGCTGGAGGAAGAACTGCAGGCGCTACCTCTGGATCTCTCTCTCTGATCGGGACGGCTGGTATCCCCGGCTGCTGAGCTACTGGTGGTGGTGGTGTCCGTGGTGCTATGTGAGTCGTCACCATCTCCTCGATAGCTGCCATCCGAGCAATAAGAGGGGCCATGAGATCCACCAGATATTGAGGAGCCTGCTGCGGCTCGGGTGGGACCTGCTGGGGCTCGGACTGAGCTGGCTGCTGATCAGGTGGAGTCTGTTGTGACTCTGCCTGGCTAGCTCTCCTGGTACGGGGCCTATCTCGTCCTGCCATCTCTCTCCTGATGGTAAGAAAAACAAAAGTCCATAAGTCAAAATAGACCTTTATAAATAGCGTATCTTAATACAATTTTTCACAACATATAGTATTCACACAAATACTTTGAATTTATACAAAAATAGTTGTCAAAAAAAATATATTCTCAATTTTGAGATATACGCATATATCGTCCTCACTCATACTAGGAAATCCTTAGCGGACTCTACACATGAATCCTAGGAAACTCTAACCTAGCTCCACAACTCGACACAGGATAATCCTAAGGATACTGGAACTAGAGCTCTGATACCAACTGTGACGCCCCTGGGTTCACACACGGCTGCAGTCCGAGGTGAAACCATGGATGTCAAACCTGCCATGCACCACACCGTGCAGTGACACGTTTCACCATCACAATCACTATCTCTCTAGTGGAGTCAACAACAGGTGTAGGTACAAAGCAAGTAAAAAGTGAATCAACAATACTGGATGAAATGATAGAACACAATACATCTCATCAACGAACTAAACTGTAGTACATAGTCAAAATCTGAAATGAAATAAACTGGAGTTCTTACAATTCTCAAAATACAGTAAGTCTGAGTAAAGGAAATTAAGGCAACACAGCCTTTACAACTCTAGAATAAACTCTCAAACGTCTGACAACAACTACAGTGGAGCCCAAAGAAAAGTAATACATAGATAAATAAAATAAAGCTGAACACTAAAGTAGTCCGCTATCAACCTGCGGCTCTCCGTGCTCCTGGCTCGTGACCTGAAAAGGGGGAGGGACAACGAGCGTCAAAGCGCTAGCGAGCAACATCACAACCAACCCCAAGGGATAGGGCTCGTTGTATATGAAAATACAATAATGTATAATAGCATTAAATCATTATACAAACAGATATGGGTCTTAGTACTTAGGGAAATACAACACGAGCATAGGTACGTCGAGCGAAATAATCCAAACAAGTAAACCCTCATGTATATACCTTGTATCTCAAATTATAGATCCCTAAATACCAAGCCCGGAGTCTAATACATGAACAATAAAGAAAAGATAACAATCCCATTCTTATAATAACCACATCTATGTCAAAATATCGTAGTCGAAATAAGTGTTAGGCACAGCTCATGCCACTATCATGTCCAACTACATAAAAATGTCATACTCAAATACCCAAATGTGTATTAAGCTCAAGGTTCAGCAAAGAATTGCCTGACACGGGGTCTTTAGTCGCTTATAGTCCAACACGAGGACTTTAGTCGCTTATAGTCCAACACGAGGACTTTAGTCGCTTAGAGTCCAACACGAGGACTTTAGTCGCTTAGAGTCCAACACGAGGACTTTATATGAACCATGAAGTTATCACTAGTAAAGAAATGTCTATTCAACTCTTACACATGTCTTGCTGTACAAATCTTAACTTTGTATCAGGAAAAGATCATCTTACATATATAGCATATGAGTTCAATCTATAAGTTTGTATACAGCATGTGATTTCACAGAGATACGAAGAAAACAGGAAAATCTCAAATGAGTCGACTCATGCTCACTAATGAGTCGACTCAAGCCTTATGGGTCGACTCGTGACCAATAACGAGTCGACTGAACAGAAGGTAAATGGCAACAGGAAACAACTTCGTGAGTCGACTCATGATTTTTATGAGTCGACTCATAGCTCATGGGTCGACTCGTATATTGACGAGTCGACTCAACAGAAGCGAAAAGGAAACATCATAACACTTCGTGAGTCGACTCATGACAGGTCATGAGTCGACTCAACCTGATGAGTCGACTCATGATGAGTCGTGAGTCGACTCACGGGCTGAAATCTGCATATAACGAACTGGAACTTGATCTAAACGTTACCCATCTTGATTCTTCTGATATACAACATATCTAACCTTCAATTTTACCCTATTATACAGTAAGAAAAACATATCTATCATGGGAAACGATCTCTTATAGGTTAGATCTAACATTTAGCCCTAAACATGAAGGAAAAACATTAAACCAATATAAATACTCATGTTTTTATCCTTTAAACAAAATTTCCAGATCTGGGTTTTCATTAAAAACTGGTTGGTGGGGATTTAAAATCTTAAACACATGATTTCTAGCATTCACCCTATCAAGAGCATTGATTTATACTTGAAGATAAGGCTTAGGCTCAATAAAACTCATAAAAATGTTTATAAATAAATAAAAACATAGGGAAGGGTTTGGGTGAGATGCTACTCGCCTCAAATGCGAAGAATAGCAATCCCCTTCGCTGAAATCCAAGAGAAATGCTGAAATCCCCCAAAAAATCGCCCAATAATCCCAAGAACGAGTTAGGGTTTGAAGGAGAGGAAGAGGGGTTAGGGTTTCTTGGGAGTTCAGATGAAAAATGAGAGTTTTCGGGTGAGGGAAGTATATATAAGTCAATGAAAACCCGACCCGAAACCCAGCAAACCCGACCCGAAAACACCCAGAAAAACGTCGATAAGTCGACTCATGATATGTCATGAGTCGACTCATGACTCATGGGTCGACTCATAAATTATGAGTCGACTCAGCAGAAAGAAAATGGGAACAGGACTCGACATCATGAGTCGACTTATGACAGGCGCAAGTCGACTCAACCTGATCAGTCGACTCATGACATGTTATGAGTCGACTCATGAACAAAAATCTGCATACTTCGATTTCTTTTGCACACGATTTGCAAACTTGCAACTCATCCTCATACCTGAGGCATATACACATGCTCATAAGCTCAAATATCATTTTCCATGCATGACCATGCAACAAAGATATTTATAATATATTTTAAATATCTTTATTCACTCATGTACACACTTGCAAGTTGTCAAAATTAACGGGGTCTTACAAGCCGTGTGTGAACCCAGGGGCGTCACATCGTCATAGAAGTAAAGAGTCAATACCAATGAGTACACCACCACCACCACAATCAGCTGTTGATAGAGCCGCAGAGCAGGAGGTTTAACTCTGAAAGAATAAGAAAGATATCAGGCTATAAGAACACCAGAGTTTCAAGGCACACCAATTTCATTTGCAATCTATAAGGGAAGGAGTATGTGAAAATTTCTTGAACGTCAACTTAGTACCAAGCAAAAGTTAGATGTATTCAGCACTGATGACATCGCTGGAGGATAGCAACAACATCCAGATTTTTGACGGGATATCAATTATCACCTATTTGGGAGAATTTTAGTCACTACTTCAACAAGCTGTTAGAGCTAATCTAAGTAAAGCAGGGAGATATACCCGTAGTGAATGAAAAAAAATCAAAACCAGAATAGTAAATGACAATAGCAAGAGAAACTATTGTGAAAATCTAGAGAAAACTAGCAGCGGGAGAATGATTTTACCCCAGTAACAAGGACAATATAAGAAAGGAGCGCAATATGATTCGAGAGCGCCGAAGCAGCACAGAGTTCAGGGTACACGTTACAATTATAACAAGATTGAACAGAGAGTGAAGGACTTGTCGCAGTACACCAGCAGGAAGTCATCATGATATAGGTCTCGGTCGACAGTCTCAAAGTCATAATTTTAGCCAGCAGTGGCGAAATAGAGGCATTACTTGTTAATCCGAGGATTAAGGGTCATCAGACCATATTTGCATTATTCAGGAGATTTGCATTATCCAGCAGAGCCTATTCAGTAGTACCGCGTGATCAGGGTACGAGTGGAGCTTTCTTCGTGATTTCCTTTTCAGCTCGGATCTAGTTTGAGTTAAGAAATTGCTTATCTCTTATCTTTCATACCTTCGTTAATAGGTTTCAGCTTGTAGCACATTCCTTAGATATTCCGTTGTCAGTCTCTACTCCTCTAGAGGGAGTGTCCCTTTTATCTGTAGGAGATGTATCATCAGACTAGATGAGTTTGAGTTAGTCATCGAGTTGATCGTGTTGCTGATGTCCAATTTTGGCATTTTTTTCTTGGTATGGATTAGCTATCATCATACCATGTTAGTATCAACTGTTTTACTAAAATAGTCAGCTTGTGAACATTCCTTTGACTTGTATAGATAGTAGCGACCTCACAGGGTGACCAGAATGTGGGGTCATTTCTGGTATACGTCGAGTAGGTGATGCTGAGGGACCGGAGTGCTGATTTGTGTAAGACCGGAGTTGTCTCAGAGTATCAGGATGTCTTTCAGGACATACCTAGATTTCCTCTAGTGAGAGAGGTTGGTTCCTGCATCGAGTTGCAGCTGAGTACAGTACCAATATCCCGAGCACCCTATCGTACGTCACCTGCTGAGATGAGGGAGCTACATATAGAAATAGATAAATAAATTATCATTTTAGAGTATTACTCACTGGGTATCTTTTTATTTATGGGAGCACTAATCCTCTTCGGGAGAATGAGGACAATGACTTATGATTTTATGTAGATTATTATGATGTGAACAAGTTCACTATCCGAATTTAATAGGACTCATGTCTTATTCGATCAGCTGCGGGAAGCGCAATATTTTTCTCGAAGATTGATCTTTGATTTGGGTTATTGTAGTTGCGAGTTCGGGAGATGAATTTTCCCAAAGCCGTTTTTCCTGATTTGATTTAAATCTTTTGAGTTTCTGGTTATGCCATTTGGGTTGACTAATGCACCTGTAACATTCATGGATTCGATGAACCAGGGTTTTCCGTCCCCTCTTGGACAAGTTAGTGATTGTCTTTATCGATGATATTCTCATATATTCGAGATCGGAGGCAGAACACGAGTAGCATTTAAGGAGTTAGATTTTTCGGCCACGTCATCAGCAGAGAGGATATAGCAGTGGATCCAGCTAAGGTTACAATAGTTCTTGATTTGGAACCACCGAATACGGTGATAGAGATTCAAAGCTTCTTGGGTTAGCCGGTTATTATAGGAAGTTCATCCTAGACTTCTTGAAGATTTCAGCACCACTTACACGCCTTACGAAGAAGGGTGTACAGTTCATTTGGAACACAGAATGCCAGAAGGCCTTTGATACTTTAAAAGCTAAGTTGACTATATCACCAGTTTTGACTATTCCGAACAGCGTCAGGACATTTGCGTCTACACAGAGGCATCGTTAGCAGGTTTGGGAGGCGTCTTAATGTAAACTCAGAGGGCAGTAGCGTATATCTCGTGACAGATAAGGGTGAGCGAGCAGAACTACCCTACTCATGATTTGGAGATAACAGCAGTGGTATTTGCACTGAATTCATGAGACATTACTTGTATGGAGTGTAGTTTGAGTTGTTCACCGACCACCAGAGTTTGAAGTATCTTTTCTCCCAGAAGGAACTCAACCAGAGACAGCGGCGGTGGATTGAGTTTATTGAGGAATATGAATTCACGATTCAGTATATCCAGGAATAACTAAGACGTACAAGGACTTAAAGAGACACTTTTGGTGGAGTGATAGGCCTAGGAAGATTTCAGAGTATGTAGCTAAGTGTCTTACCTGTCAGTAAGTGAAGGTGGAACATCAGAGACCGGTAGGAACACTTCAGCCTTTACCCATTTCAAAATGGAAGTGGGCGGACATTTTTATGGACTTTATTGTAGGGTTGCCAAAGTCGAAGAAAGAAAACAATTCTGTTTGGATGAAAATGGATAGACTAATGAAGTCAGTACATTTCATTCCAGTGATCAGATTTGAAGAGTTAGTTGTGCTGAAAGTATCATCTATGAAAGACGTTCAGCGATTCTGAAGGCGAAGGAAGCTTGAGCTGAGATGTATTGAACCTTTCCGGATTTTGGAGTTTATTGGGGCTGTTTCATATGGACTAGACTTTCCAGCATCGATGTCTAGTGTACACAAAGTATTTCATGTTTTAATGTTCAAGAAACAATTACATGATGAAGAGCAGCAGTGAGTGTTGAAAGCATCAGAGATTTAGCTTCAGGATGGTTTGACTATGATTAAAATCCCAGTTTGTATACTTGCTAGAGAAGACAAGAAATTTAGAAGCAATATATTTTTTTTTCCTTGGTGAAAATTTAGTGGAACCAGAAAGGAGTTGAGGAGGTTTCTCGGGAGCACGAGGAGGATATACATCGCGACTACCCACACCTATTTGATCAAGTAAATTAAATTTTTGTATGACTTGTTTATGGCTTATGGTTACCTGTATAGTGATGTTTATACTTAACACTAAAACGAGGGTATTAACACTTATCTCCTAAGTACTTGGAACATATGGTATATATATGAGGGGTTCCTTGTTTGGATTTTTCACTCGATGTACTTGTTCCATTTAGTTAGGGGTTAAGTGGGGATATTTATATTTTTGATGGTTAAGTGTAGACATCAAAGATGATTTTCGGGAGCGCGAAGATGTTATGCCTCGCGACTTCCTGCACATATTGAGGAAGTGTATTGATTTATGTGTGCGATTATTTGTGTGGTTATATTTTGAGTTAACGCTAGAATGAGGATATTTTTACTTAATTCTTAATCTTTTGGAACACATGGTATATATATGGGGGGTTCCTTGTTTGGATTTTTCGCCCGACGTACTAGTTCCATTCGATTAAGGGTTGAGTGGGAATATAGTCATCCTGGACTGTTAAATATAAATATCCCTATATGCTTATCAAGAGTAAATATTCTAAATGTTTATGTTTGCGGGTTGAATTATACCCTTTACGTGCTTTTCAAGTATTATTATTTGCTTAAGTATGATTTCTGAATTTCGAGGACGAAATTCTTTTAAGGGGGGAAGAATGTAAAACCCCAAAAATTTGAATATAATGTGATAAATAATTATAAATAAGTTATATAGTGAAAATAATATATTTTAATGTTTGAGTATGATAAGAATTTATTTGAGGTCAATTCAATGTATATTTGTGAATATATAAGTTCAAATTCACAAAACATGCACAAAGGCAAAGAGTGAGAATCTGAGAATTTTGACCAGTTGAGAGTTTTTATATTTTTCATACTATTTCAGTCAAAATATGGAAAAGTGTATAAGATTAAAGTTGTATGTCTCTTCAAGAGCTTTCTAATGAATCTTATATCATATTATTCCAAGATCAGACGAGAAAGATACAGTTTTTTTACCAGAGCCCAGTCTGAGCATGACCCAGAACATTGTGCAGTCGACCGCCGTGGTCGCTGCGGTCGACCGCTGGGCGAACCTAGTTCTGTCAGTTCTGTTTTGGGTCGGGTTTTGTTTATACCAAACCTGGTTGTCACCCTAGGTATATATACTCGTTTTGAAGCTCACAGAACCCTCTTTTGAACCCTAATAGCCTCAGCCCCTTTCTCTCTCTCCTCTCAAAACCCTAGCTCGGATTTTGGCATTTTTTGGGTGTTTTGAAGGATTTTCGGTGGGGTTTTGCGAGATCCATTAGTGTTCAATGAAGGAGGATCATTCTCACTTGTTTTTGGGAGTTCATCTTCACCCCTCAAGCGAGTAACATCTCTCCCAATCTCTCACCCATATTTCTACGAATTTTTACAATGATTTTCATGAGTTTTGATGAGCCAAAAATGTATTTTGTATAAAGATGGATTCTCTATAATGTGGATTTCAAGACTCAAACGTTTCAGTTTTGTAAAACCCCGTAAAATTGAATATTTTATGATAAATAATGATAAATATGTTATATGGTGAAAAATAATATATTTTGATATTTGGATATAATAAGAATTGATTTGAGATTAATTCAATGTATATTTGTGAAAATATGAGTGCAAATGCACAAAACATGCACAAAGGCCAAGAGTGAAAATCTGGGAATAATGACCAGTTATGGGTTTTTATTTTTTTCACACCGATGCAGTTAGAATTTGGAAAAGTGTAAAAGACCAAAGTTGTAGGTCTCTTCAACAGATTTCCAACAAGTCTTAGATCACCTCATTCTGAGGTCAGATGAGAAAGTTACAGTTAAAATATCGAAGGGGTATTTTCCTAGTCAGACTAGGTTTCCTGGTTCGGGTCTAACAGGTTTGTTTCGGGTTTGCCTCTATAAATACATGTACTTTTCACGAAAATTCCTTTCTTTTATCATATCTAAGAACCCTAACAGCCACCAAACCCCCATAAACCCTATTTTAAATTCTTGGAGAAGATTGGAGGCTTTCAAGTTGGGTTTTTGTTGATTTTTGGTTTTTGGAGTGGAGATCTCCTTCGACATTGCTTCTAACAAGTTTTCCTACAACTCCAGGCGAGTATCATCTCTACTAATCCCCTTCCCAGTTTTTAAAATATTTTTGAAGAGTTTTTAATGAGTTTTATAGAGCCTAATCAATTAATTTGTGTATAAAAATCGGATCTTTTGTATATATGTATAAAGACTAGGTCTTTTCATGTTAAAGAGATTAAGCACGAATTTACAGAAGTATTTTAAGATCTGAAAATAATTTAAACATTATTTATCTGAATTTAGATGTATTATTCTTCGTTTTAAAGTTTCGTGCATGATTGAAAGTTTACATATGATTTCTTGTGCAAATTATCATGCTTGTTATGCTCTGCTGAAAATCTGCTGCACATATATACTATTGAACTAGAAATTTGAAATAACAAATGAAATCCAAATTGAACCAAACTAATTCCAATTGAAAGATATGTGAATCTAGTTTTCAAAACAGAAAACCATACCTAAAGATAGTTTTCCTAGAGAACGATATGCTCATTTTACTGATGATAGGTTCTGCAGAAAATCTGCTGCACAAATAAAATGTTTGACTGGAAATTAGAAATATCATATGAACTCCAAACTGAGCCAAATCAGTGTCAAATGATAGCTATGTGAGTCTAGTTTCCAAAACGAAAAACTATTCTTAAAAAGAGTTTGTCCAGAGAAAGATATTCTCAATTTACTAATGATATGTTCTGCAAAAAACTGCAGATGTGCTGATTTGAAATAAATTGATAGATTACGTAAATGTTTCTTGAGTTTCACTCTTGTTTGTTATTTTTGAGAGAGTTTCTCGATCTTGTACTGTTATATACAATGCTTAAGAGTTGTTTAACATCTGGGATGATGATGAACACCAGATATGGACACGCACACCGAGATTTGTACACGTACACTTAGATTATGTTGTGTTAACATACTCTTTTTGTCGCACGTTGAGCTGATGAATACATATGAAAAAGTATCGTTAATTCATGTATCCGGAAATAGGGAGATAAAACCTATTTGCTGCAGAATGATTGAGTAAGAGTATTATAATAGTATCGTTATTTCATGTATCCGGGATAGGGAGATAAAACCTATTGCCGCAGAACGATTGAGTAAGAGTATTACAATAGTATCGTTATTTCATATATCCGGAATAGGAAAATAATAAACCCTATTACCGCAGAGCGATTGAGTAACGAGCATTACAAAAGTATCGCTATAGTACAAGATGATGCACACATAAATATTTGATCAGTTGTAGGCTTTACTTCTATGATAAATTGCCCGCGAATAGGGTATTTCCTTTGAGATTTTGTTACACCCGTTATGAACGGCAGATATATTTGTTTTAGCTTTGTTAATATCCTCTTATTATAGAGCAGGTCACTCGGACGTAGTTCGAGATGAGATGATTTTTTTTATGTTAGAGATTGGAGTATTTATCATTGATTATTTGTTATTCATTCATAGAGAGTTCTATGAATGATTTGATATATGTATATACTGACTCTATTTTCTTATATACTCCTACCCCTTCCCCTGGGGAGAGGTAGTGATGATCTCGCTAGCGCTTTGACGCTCGTTGTTTTCCCCCCTTTCAGGCAGCGAGTCTGGCGCACGGAGAGTCGCAGGTTGATGGGACTTCTTAGTTGTCCATTTAGTTACTTATCATATTTTGTATTTATTATAGAACTCCACATGTAGTTGTTTATTTTCAGAATCAAGATTGGTATTTTGTTTCATAGAGTTGAGAGCTATTGTGAGACTTGGTTTATGTGACTCATTGTATTTGAGATTCAGTTCAGACTCAGAGATATGTCTATTTTATTCCAGTTGGGCTCATTATTGATTTTTCTTATGCTTCTTCTTTGTATATCCAGTGTTGTCCTATTTCTATTTTTACCTGTTTGTACCTTCACCTATTTATTGTTTCCACTAGAGAGATAGTGATTGTGATGGTGAAACTTATCATAGCATGGTGGTTGGTGCTTGGCAGGTTTGACAAATCCGGGTTTCACCTGGGACTGCAGCCTTGTGTGAACCCTGGGGCGTCACAAGTTTATAAAATCTCACCAATGTTTTTTTAGTGAAGATCTAGATCTGAAATTTGCTTAAACAAGAGTTAAATCACGAATTATTGTTTTCAAAACGTTTTTAACATATTTCATATATGTTTAGAGTGTTGGGGATGTAGTTTACATGTTTAAATTTTGTTATTTTTCTGCTATGATATATTAGAAATGTTAGAATTTTGTTATCATAGAAATCACCTTGTATGCATGTGTTTCGAAGCTGACAGAAACCCAAATCTGGGCTTCTGTCTGCTTCACGGTCGATCGCGGTGGACGCGGCGGTCGACCGTTGGGCGCGCAGAAAGACAGAGGCTGTCTGCCCTCTGCGTGGTCGATCGCGATGGGCGCGGTGGTCGACCGCGGGATGTTTTAGCTGAGCAATTTGTTTCTGCTCTGCGCGCGGTCGACCGGAGTGGCCTCTGCGATCGACCGCCGCATAGTTTTGGCCACTGTTGGTTTTGTTGTATGCTTTTTGTACGTTCGAGAGTTCGCCTCGACTACCTGACACCAATTTACAATGTTAGTGATTTATCTGTACATGTGAGTTGACTTTTGACACAAGTACCGATCCGCACACCGAGGCATGTGTGACATGAGTCTATGTGTATCTTTTGTGTATATATATATCATCGACACTTACACTCTGTATAATTTACTTTTTAGTCCTCGTGTTGGACACTCATTCCATTTAGTCCTCGTGTTGAACATTCATTTTACCCAGTCCTCGTGTTGGACATGCATTACTTTTTAGTCCTCGTGCTGGACACTCATTCCATTCAGTCCTCGTGTTGGACATTCATTTTACTCAGTCCTCGTGTTGGACTATAATCCATTGAAATCCTCGTGTTGGAATAATCCATTTCAGTCCTCGTGTTGGACATTTACATATTAGACCACGTGTTGGGCATTTACATATTAGACCACACGCTGGACATTTGTTAAGCTATAAGTATGACACTTATCTAAATCAGGACATGACATGATTACATGAGATTTGGACATGATAGCTACCTAGACTGGACATGACACTTATATGATATTGACCTTTGACACTTATATGGTTTCGGCGTGGCTTTTGATTAAGTATTGAGATGGGCTGTTTCTTTTAGTTTATTATTCATGTATTAGACTTCGAGTTTGGTATTTAGGGATTTACAATTTGAGATATAAGGTATATACATGGGGGTTTTCTTGTTTGGATTATTTCGCTCGACATACCTATGCTCGTGTTGTAATTTCCTAAATACTAAAACCCATTATTTGCTAGGATCAATGATTTTAACTATTATGTAATAACTGTATTTTCTGTATACAACGAGCCCTTTCCCTTGGGGTTGGTCATGATGTTGCTCGCTAGTGCTTTGACGCTCGTTGTCCCCTCCCTTTCAGGTAACGAGCCAGGAGCCTGGAGAGTCGCAGGTTGATGGCGATGCACTTTAGCTTCAGCCGTCTATTTAGTTATATTTTCTTCTGAGCTCCACTGTAGACTTTTGTTTAGACATTTGAGAGTTTTAGAAGTTGTAAAGGTTGTGTGCCTTATTTCCTCTTGTCAGACATTTTGTATTTGAGACTTGTTGAGAACTTCAGTTCATTTATTTCAGACATTTACTTGTATTTCAGTATGTTAGATGATGAAATATTTCTCTATTATTTCATCAGTTGATTCTTGTATTATCTTTTACTTGCTTTTGTACCTACACCTGTTATTGACTCTACTAGAGAGATAGTAATTGTGATGGTGAAACATATTATTGCACGGTGTGGTGCATGGCAGGTTTGATATTCCTGGTTTCACCTTGGACTGCAGCCTTGTGTGAACCCAGGGGCGTCACACTTGAGGTCATGGATATACTTGATAACAAGTCATTAGATATGTATGAGTGTGGTTTCATAGAGTTTTGTGCATTGGTTTTGGCTGAATAGCAAAATATGCACGAAATCTAGAATTTAGTGTCTGCTCAGTCGACTTATGAGTCGACTCATGAGTCGACTAATGAGTCGAATCATGAGTCGACTAATGAGTCGACTGATGAGTCGACCAATGAGTCGACTGACGAGCTGATTTCGGGTTTTTCTTTTAGTTGCGGGTCTGTTCGGTTTTGTATCAGGTTTGACCGCTCATATATTATCTCTCCTACCCGAATCTAACCCGAAAACCCATCAGTTATCAAAGAAACCCTAGCCTCTCTCTCCCCTCAAAACCCTAGTTCGTTTTTGGCTATTTTTGGGGAATTTTTTGGAGGATTTCAGCGGGATTTGTCAAGTTGCAGCGTAGGAGATCTTTTTCTCTCGGATTCAGGAGTTGGTTAGCATACCAGAGGCGAGTAACATCTCGCCCAATCCTACACCCACTGTTTGTATGCTTTTAATTAGTTTTATTTCGGTTTTATTGAGCCTAAATCACTATTTGTGTATAAAAGTAGATCTTCATAGCATATAATACGAAAATCGAATGTTTTCAGTTTATAAAAGCTCACCAACGAATTTGTAAACTTAAACCCAGATCTGGAATTTGTTTAAACATGGGTTTTTTTGTGATTTAATAATTTCAATACGCTTTTAAAAATGAATAAATATGTTCGGTTTTAATATATAATATTACATGTAATCTTCCGTTTCTGTTGATATACATGTGTTAGAATTAGATATTTATTTGCTGGACATGAACAAGAGAACTTTAGTTTATCAATGTTTGCAGAAAATCGTCGAAAACAGAAAACTAGGGATTTTCTGCTCAGTCGACCAATGAGTCGACTCATGAGTCGACTTATGAGTCGACTGATTAGTCGACCAATGAGTCGACTGATGGGAAAAATCTCAGTTTTTGTATGCATTGTCCAATCGACTCATGAGTCGACTGATGAGTCGACCAATGAGTCGACTGATGAGGAGTTTTCTTCTTTTGTATTTGTTTAGTTTGGATCTGTTTGAGTTATTTCAGTTTAACTGAAATCTATTTATGTTTATTGTTGCTGCGTGCTTAAATATGAACGAGGAGTCGCCTCGAATGATGGGTATTAGAAATTTATGTATAACCTGTATCTTTACATGTGATATGACATGCGGACACGAGTTTAGGTTTGAGCACCGAGACACGTGAGAAATTAGGGTATGTGCACCTGTTCATATAACTCGTCTAGTCCATGTGTTGGGCAATTATGATGTGTAGTCCATGTGTTGGACACTTATCACTTTCAGTCCATGTGTTGGACCATTTACATACGCAATCCACGTGTTGGACATCCACTATATCAGTTTAGACCTTGAGAGTTAACACATATACTTGCATAGGCTGGACACGATATTTATACGAGTTGTGACATGACACCGAATCTAAGTCTGTGATGAGTTTGCCTTCTTTTATTAATATTTCTTGTATTTGATTTTGGGTTTGGTATTTAGGGATGTACAATTTGAGATACAAGGTATATACATGAGGGTTTTCTTGTTTGGATTATTTCGCTCGACGTACCTATGCTCGTGTTGTAACTTCCTAAATACTAAAATCCTCTTACACATAGGTACTTACAATCTGAGCTACATAGTATATACATGAGGGTTTCCTTGTTTGGATGATTTCGCTCGACGTACTTATGCTCACATTGTAATTACCTAAATAGGATATGTGATTTTATATATATATTATAACTATATTTTCTGTATATAACGAGCCCTATCCCTTGGGGTTGGTTGTGATGTTGCTCGCTAGTGCTTTGACACTCGTTGTCCCTCCCCCTTTTAGGTAACAAGCCAGGAGCCCGGAGAGTCGCAGGTTGATGGTGAGGTATTCTAGCTTTAGTCATTCTATTATAGTTGTATTTTGCTTTTGAGCTCCACTATAGGCTTTTGTTTAGACATTTTAAGAGTTTGTTCTAGAAGTTGTAAAGGCTGTGTGCCTTATTTTATTTTGTTCAGACATTTGTATTTGAGACTTGTTGAGGAGTTCCACTTATTCATTTCAGACATTGACTTATACTTCAGTATGTTAGATGATGAATTATTAATTTGATCTCTATTATTTCATCAGTTGACTCTTGTATTATCTTTTACTTGCTTTTGTACCTACACCTGTCATTTGACTCTACTAGAGAGATAGTAATTGTGATGGTAAAACATATTATTATACAGTGTGATGCATGGCAGGTTTGACATTCTTGGTTTCACCTTGGACTGCAGCCTTGTGTGAACCCAGGGGCGTCACACTCATCCTCTTCGAGATCTAGCCCTTCCCTAAACGCCTCCACTTCCACGAGCTTGTTCAAGCACTTACCCATAATTGGTGGGTAGTGGAAGCGGCCGGGGGGGGCTCCTCATCTTGGATGGAAGTTGTCCTATGAGGTAGTCGTATCCGGCCTTGCAAGCTATAACCACTTTGGTTTTCCTAGTGATGCCCTGGCGATACTCCTCGAGGAATCCCTCGCGATAGCGCTCAAACTCAAGGTAGGTGATATGGCTCTGGGTTATGGCCAAGGATTCCTCTCGGTGAGTGCCCTCCTGCTAAAGCTTGACAAGTGTCGCATGCTCTTCTTCCATCTAACTCCTTACATGCAGCGAGATTTGCTTCTCGGCCTTGACTTACACCAGGGTGCGGTCCCTTTCCCGAAGTGCCTCATCCAGAATCCTCACCTTTTTATTTCTCTCGTGAACCTCTCACCTAAGCCTCTTGACTTCAGGAGTTTCCTGGGTTAAAAGCTCCATGGCCCACGTGGGGTAGACCCTCCATTGGCCCTTAAAGCAATCACCTCCCCTAGAAACTTTAAGTAAGAAGTCTGAATGTGCTCCATCCAGCCAAATATCTCCTACTCCACTAACACACCCTGGACCAAGTAGCTCCAGAGGCTATGGTGAAAGCCAACGTTGGAGACTCCTCCTAGGAACTCCTCATCACAAGGAAGCCAAAATTACTCCACAACCATCGTCTGAGTAAGACGGGATTCGAGGACATGCCCTCTGATGTCTAGATGACGAGCAAGTCGATGGCGGTGTTCCAAAGTAGGCTCTTAGTTGAATCGAGGGCTGATCCCTGAAGATCCTATGAGATACTGCCTCATCCTCTCCTAGTCGTCTTCCCCGATCTCATCGACGTGATGGGGATATAGGAACTCCAGCCTTGCAGGAGGAGCTGCCTCCTCCACAACTGAATTTTAGCCCCAATGGCGGGATGAGTCGTAGCGGTAGGTAGAAGCCCGCTCCTCACCTATGGGGGGCTAGCTTAGACCCGAACCTTTTTGCTGAGGGACTGCCCCTCCTCTTTTAGAGCTAACTCATCCACTTGAATGACATCAGTCTTATCCACCTCGGTCGTCGCATGAGGGGATTGTTCCTCGACCCTTCATAGCCACCTCCTCTACCTATGGACCATGGTGGAATGAGGCTCCATGTCAGTCAACTCGGCCTCTATTGGAGCCGAGTCTCAGCGAGGACGCTTCTCTGGCCTTTTTGATGACCCTTCCTGGGGTCGACAAGTCGAGCGGCCAATGACATAGCCACCTCAGCTATGCTCAGGATTAGCGCTAAGGCCCTCTCCTGGTCCCTAGTAGTAGGGGCACGATCGAGACATTAGCCACTCGTAAGACCGGGTTGTCGAGCAGGTGCTCCATCTTGTATGAGCTCACATACGCCCTAATCTAGTCTAGGGTGTCTCTCTCGTCTTCTGACAAGTCGCCAGACATGAGCGCCTCCTTCCGTATCTCGAGCCAATTTGAGCAACCTAAATCCAAGTCATCCCCCATGATCCAAACAAACTTCTCCTTCCAATCTTTGTTCGAGTAGGAGAAACTGGTGATGACCTTAAACTTGCCAACTATTTGAAAATGAAAGTGAGGCTTTATTTGGTTTACCTTGATGCTGACCAAATGACCAAGTACCTTCAAGGATGGTTTGACTGCCAACCAATGGAAATGAGGTTTCATCTGCACCGGCGACACCCCCAGAGCGGTAAAAACATGCTGGAGGAAAGGGTACAAGGGAAAATGTAGGTCGAACTCTAGATGCTTTAGATATAGCGGGGCCCGATCTGGTCCATAGCTGTATATCGCCTCCTACCTCGCCGGTGCTATTAGTTGGTACTCTCTGGGAATGTCAAACCTCCCATAGAGCGCTCTCATCTGCAGTTGCGTCACTTTAGAGTGAAACCCCGCTAGCAGAGCTTGCCTATCAATAGGATTAGAAGGCACCATTTGCGGTGGATGATAGATCACAGAGTAGATGATCGAAAAGATCCTTAGGTTCATAAATAGAGTTTCAAAGAGCAACAACTGCCTCTTTTACAATCCCAGCCTTATATATAGTCATTTGAACCCACAACTGCTAGAATCTTAGCACCCGGATTAGAAATTAGCCAACGGCCGAGATTAACTCTCAGAATCTCATTTCACTCAGACTCAGCCCAGGATGATTCCAAGCGAAAGGGGCCAATTGTTATGGTATTTTCCATCACCAAATTGACCTCGTTGACAACAGACAAGTATCACGTACCACATATAATCCGGCCAACTCGACACTAGAGATAGCCAAAGTCACGATTCAGTTGACTTGTCGGGTTGACATCTCGCTAGGGACGATTTGAGAGACGGTACTTGTCGACCCCCCTCGTCGAAGATGACTCACCGCAAGCACACTCAACTAATTGTCTGGCCGACATCTCACGAGAGCCAACTCGAAAGACGGTATCTTTCGACATCTCCTCCCCATGCAAGACAAAAGGCAACTACAACCTCGAGTCCCCTGCCTTAGCATCATATTAAATGCATGACAAGCGGCATAATTTATCCATTCCTAACACTATTTATGGTACATCGGACCACGCTAACTTTGCATGCTGCCTATCCTATCTCATTAAATGCTGAAGTGACTATGCCCACTCCACGGTCAGCACCTCTAAAGTCAAAGCTAACTCAACCACCAGCCCTGACTCAGATGCAGAGACAAAAATGCGCTTCTTTCATTGCCATGAAAGGGAAAACTATTCTCAACACGGGGGGTGAGCAATTTTTGTCAGCATTCTTCTCCTTTCCACTACACTTAAGAACTGCAACAGTTTGCATTTTCCTACTCAAGTAACTAGCTAACTTGATTATCAAAGGAACAATGGGGGAACCAGAACCTACTGTTTTATGAGTAGTTAAACGTGCAGGGAAATATAGCTCCACTCAAAACCAGATATTCAGAAAAGGTAGCGGCCCCTGATCAACCTTATTTCTATTAGCCTTGTTAGGTCTCATGTTTATGAGCCTACTCCCTAATCTTATTTTGATAATTATAAATAATTCCTAACAACGTGTGTCAAGTATATGCATTTGTTTTGTTAGGTAATCTATACAAATATTTGTTGGAGGTTGGTTAGATTGCTCCTACACGATCATATCCATTAGAGGATGGAAGGAATATCAGAATGAAGCAATTCACGACTCAAGTAAAAAATTCAAGTTCAAGCTTCATCCATGTTTACCAAGACGAGCTTAATTAAAGATCAAGATTGCTTAGGTATAGTTTTTATAGTTAGGTTTTATACTTGTGTGTTAATACTTAGAGCCCAATCTTATACACACATATACGTTTTGGTTTTATAGTTTCAAGTTTGAATATGAAACAAACAACATTATTTATATACATACATAGATGTTTTATATTTATCATTTTTGATTTTAGTAAACAATGTGTTTAGCCACATAAACATGAAACGAATATGCATATATAAATATATTGTCATGTTTATATGTGTTTGATATGATTTCATTGAAATCAAGTTTTGACGGTTTCGTATTCTTAAATAGTTTACAAAATAAATTATATTTCACAAATTGGAAAAGAAATTTGGGAAATTCTATTTCTAACATGTTCTATTACATGTTTACAAACATTTCCCAAAATTTTATTATTTTTGGAGTTGATTTACTATGTCAAATTGATTTTACAAAATCAAGTATTGCAGTAGTTTTCAAAATCTAGAATATCTATTTTAAAATAATTATTTCTCTTAACTGAGAAGTTATATTTCATAAATTCTTTTTCTAACATGTTTATATACATGTCAAGAAACTTCTATCATATTTTCATAGTTTTTGGAGTTACTTTACTAGTTTTAATTAATTTTACGAAATCAGATACGTAAAATTTTAGAATCTGCTGTGAACTGTGTAAGTCGACTTGCTACAGTATAAGTCGACATGTTACAGTATAAGTCGACTTAGCAGATATTTTTTAGCCTGTAACAGCTAGTTTATAAGTTGACTTATGCACTATAGCATGTCGACTTATAACACTGTAACAGCTAGTTTTTCGAGGTTTTTAGATTTCCATTTTTTGTCTTTTTGCTTGGTTTTTTTTTTTTTTGGTTTTTAGGGTTTGCCTTGTGATCCTATAAATACCCCATGACTCATAACTTCTAAGAAAAAATTATAAAAATTTAAATTAAGTTTTAGGCAAGTTTGTTTAAGAGTTTTCATGTTTTCAAGTTTGTTTGTGAAGAAGTTTTCACAAGAGGAAGAAGAGATCGTCATTTTGTGCTTGGGCTTTCATCTTCTCTCTCTCTCTCTCTCTCTCTCTCTCTCTCTCTCTCTCTCTCTCTTGAATTTCACAGAAGTTTATGCTAAACTCATTTCTAGCTTTATTTATATTTGTTTGATCATAATTTCTTAAGCTAGATTACTTATTAATTTTGCATCTTATATTTTCTCATTGATTACACACACCCACTTGAACTTAAGTATTTCATACATAGTATATTTGGGGTTGTGAGATCGTATTCAATTAAGAGTGAGCTTACACTTAGTTCTCATACTTGTATTAGAGAACAAACAATTGTATTTGAGCCTTTATTTGTGAGATCACATTGTATTACATAAGTACACCAAGAGGAGTGTAAGATGAGAGATGTGGTCGGTTCCAAGAGGAGAAGGGTCATTGGTGAAGCCTAGAGAGGTGGTAATTCCAAACACTTGAGGAATGTGACACGTGAGAGGCTAACACTTGAGGTGATATTTGTGTAGTTATAAGTGTGAGTTGTAAAAGTTTGTCGATGAGCATAGAAAACCAAATTGTGAGGTGTAAACGTTTTTGAGTGAACGTCGAAAACCCATTGTGATAGTAGAATTCTCCACAGGAGTGAGAAGCAGAGACATAGGTCAGAAGGACCGAACTCCGTGATCATATTGTGTGCTTGAGTTTGCCTTAGCGTTTCATTTGTGCTCATTATTTATTTTACCATTGCTCATGTTTATTTCACCCTTAGATTAATATCCTTGCATATAATCTTCTTGAATATCATTCTTGCTAGGATAATTAGTTAATAAGTTTTTAATTAGCATTAAATTGGATTAGATTAGCATATATCATATTCATCCCCCTATGGTACTTTTAATTGGTATCAGAGCTTGATGCTCTTTGATTTGTGGCTTAACCACCTTGGGGTAAAGATTCTAGCTTTGTATTTTTGCTAATCTAGTTTAGAGATTTACTACTTCTTGCTTGTATATATATATATATATATATATATATATAGTTTAGGTTATGCTATTAATGTTACTCCTAGATTAGATGGTAACCCTTATGCTCAATGGTGTGTTAGATTTAAATTATTTTTTAGATCTAGATATTTTGATTTGTGCGAAATTATCGATTGTACTTATATTGTATCCACATTGGAGAAATCCAAGTGGAGCAAATATGATAAGAAAATGTTTACGATGAATAAGCTTTCGTTAGAATTTTTGCTTAACGCTTTTAACTCATCTTTTTCTAACAAACTTGATTCATTTGATAGTGCTTACACTTTATGAAAATTCATAGAAGCATATCAAAGAGACTTGGAGGAGATTCAACGTGCTTTGACGGAATCGACTTCAAGTATGGTTGGAGCATCATCATCATGCACACGACCACTAGGCGATAGCTCTAGTGTGGTAAGAAAGTCTAATTCTGATGATGATTTATCTATCAAAGAACTCGCATGTGTATATTATAGGTTAATATATGCCTACACTAAGTTGTATAATAATTTTATTGATTTAAAAAGTAAGCATGTGAATTTAAAATCCGATCATAAGGTGCTACCTTCCAAATTTGATATCATTGAAAAAGAGAATATAAAGCTTAAAGAAAACAATGATATGTTAAATTTAGAAAATAAAAAAATTAACTTCATCAATTGCTAGCCTATCTTATGTTAAGATTGATACCATGCTAGAGGTAGAAACTATTAGAAATGAATTTAATTCATTTAAGAATGATCATGTTCTTTCTACTTCTATTTCTAATGCATATGTACCTAACAATGAGTTGAATCATGTTAAAAATCGTATTTTATCCTTAGATTCAACCCTTACTACATGCATTGAGAATCATAAGAAGCTTATGAATATGTGTGCTTGGTCTAATAAGTCAAAATCATCCACTCATTATGCACACATAGATAGCAAAATTTGCAAGTGCTCTATTTGCGGCCGTAAATACCATTTAGCTAAATTTTGCTATGATGCACATAAACACTCTAAAATTAAAAATCCAACCCCATGTGCATCTCACAAAGTTTTCTCATTACACACACATGAACATGCACCCATTGTTCATCATAAACATGCTCATGTGTTCAAGTATGAATATTATGGTAGATTTGGTCATTTAGCCAAATATTATTTTGATTTGAAAAAGTTTTCACATTTGCAAAATAATTTTAAAAGATCATTTTTGTTTGTAAATGTTTCACGTGCACAAATTGATAGTCAACATAAGCAAGTGCACTCGTTCCATTATACATATTGTAATCAAAAGGGTCATTTGAGTGATTATTGCTATGACCGATCCCGTGCACTAAATGTGCCCAAATAAGTTCATAACCATAGGGTTTTGAGCTTAAATGATAGAAGTCATATCCCTAAATTTTTTGGTATCAAGAATGTTTGGGTGACAAAACCTTTTTGCTGTTAAAACTAAAATTTTTAGTGTTTTTATTTTTCATTTCTTAATTTTGAAAAACATGTTTTTAAAATTTTTTGAAATTAAAAACAACCTTTTAGAGTCAATATTTTGTTTTTCATTATACATTACAAATTTTTATTGGCTTTGTTTTTTATGATAGGTTTGTGTTTGAGTAACCCTCCAGATTTATTGGGTATTTATTTTTAAATTATGTTTACCGGGTGCTAAAAGTTTTTATATGTGTTGAAACAAACTCAAGAGCATGATATGATTACCTCACTTGCTTTTTTTGTTGAATATGACAAAAATTGATATTGATTTGTCTTTATGTGATTGTGGTTTAAGACATGATTTATAGTTTCTTTTGATCATGTTTTGTAACTACATATATGATTTTTATTTGATTGATTTATGATTTTATTTGATTGATTTGATTTTAATTTTGGACTTTCAAGATTATCATGACTTTCATAACTCTCATGTTTTTCCATTCTTTTGATTTTATAAGTCAATCTATATATTGTTTTTATGTTTGTGTATTAAGACACAACTTTCATGATAATATACCTATGTGTTCTCAATTAATCATGATTAAATCAAAATGTCATATAGAATGTATGATAACTTACGAATTTTTTTAAAACATTTGATTTTTTGAAATTTTTTTTAAGTCTTTGTGATTTTCACTTTGAATATTTTTATATGTTTTTAGGCATTTTGATAGGGGGAGCTTTCTTCCCTATATTTGTTTAATACTCACATATGCTTATTTGTAGAGGGAGCTTTCGCTCTCTTCATTCTTGTTGTTTCTCCTATTTTTAATGTTAACAAAGGGTAGATACATTATGATTATAGCTTTGGTTTTATTCATGATTTTCATGATTTACATATTTTTTTTTGTATCATGCACATTTTATATCTCTTTGTGTAGATTATTTGTCATCATCAAAAAGAGAGAGATTGTTAGCCTTGTTAGCTCTCATGTTTATGAGCCTACTCCCTAATCTTATTTTGATGATTACAAACAATTATTAATGATGTGTATCGAGTGTTTGCATTTGTTTTGTTAGGTAATCTACACAAACATTTGTTAGAGGTTGATTGGATTGCACCTACACGATCATTGGAGGATGGAAGGAATATCGAAATGAAGCAATTCGCAATTCAAGTCAAAGATTTAAGTTCAAGTTTCATCCATGTTTACCAACACGAGCTTAATTGAAGATCAAGATTGCTTGGATATAGTTTTTATAGTTTAGTATTTATACTTGTGTGTTAATACTTAGAGCTCAATCTTATACACATATACACGTTTTGGATTTATAGTTTTCAAGTTTGAATATGAAACAAATAACATTATTTATATACATACATACATGTTTCATATTTATCATTTTTTGTTTTGTTAAACAATATGTTTAGCCACATAAACATGAAACAAATATGCATATATAAATATATTATCATGTTTATATGTGCTTGATATGATATTTTATTAAAATTAAATTTTGACGATTTTGTATTCTTGAATAGTTTAAAAAATAAATTATATTTCACAAATGGAAAATGAAATTTGAGAAATTCTTTTTCTGACATGTTCTCTTACATGTTTACAAACATTTTCTAAAATTTTATCATTTTTAGAGTTGATTTACTATGTCAATTTGATTTTACAAAATCAGATATTTTAGCAGTTTTAAGAATCTAAAATATCTATTTTAAAATAATTAATTATCTTAACTGGGAAGTGATATTTTAGAAATATTTTCTCTAACATGTTTATATACATGTCTAGAAACGTTTCTCAAAACTTCATGACTTTTGGAGTTGATTTGCTATTTTTAATTGATTTTACAAAATTAGATACGTAAAATTTCAGAATCTACTGTGAACTGTGTAAGTCGACTTGCTATAGTATAAGTCGATTTGCTACAATATAAGTCGACCTGCTACAGTATAAGTCGACCTAGCAGATATTTTTCAACATGTAATAGCTAGTTTATAAGTCAACTTATGCACTGTTGCAAGTTGACTTACAACACTGTAACGACTAGTTTTTTTTCAGATTTTCAGGTTTCCATTTTTTTGTCTTTTTGCTTGATTTTCTTGGTTTGTAAGGTTTGTCTTGTGATCCTATAAATACCACATACCTCATAACTTCTAAGAAAAATTTAGAAAATTTTAAATCAAGTTTTGGGTAAGTTTGTTTAAGAGTTTTCATGTGTTTTCAAGTTTGTTTGTGAAGAAGTTTTCACAAAAGGAAGAAGAGATCATCATTTTGTGTTTGGGCTTTCACCTCATCTCTCTCTCTCTTGATTTTCAGAGAAGTTTATGCTAAACTCATCTCTAGCTTTATTTATATTTGTTTGATCATAATTTCTTAAGATAGATTACTTTTTAACTTTGCATCTTATATTTTCTCATTGATTACACACACTTACTTGAGCTTCAGTATATCATACATAGTATATTTGGGGTTGTGAGATTGTATTCAATTGAGCGTGAGCTTACACTTAGTTCTCATCCTTGTATTAGAGAACAAACAATTGTATTTGAGCCTTTATTTGTGAGATCACATTGTATTACATAAGTACACCAAGAGGAGTGTAAGATGAGAGATGTGGTCGGTTCCAAGAGGAGAAGGGTCATTGGTGAAGCCTAGAGAGGTGGTAATTCCAAACACTTGAGGAATGTGACACGTGAGAGGCTAACACTTGAGGTGATATTTGTGTAGTTATAAGTGCGAGTTGTAAAAGTTTGTCGATGAGCATAGAAAACCGAATTGTGAGGTGTAAACGTTTTTGGGTGAATGTCGAAAACTCATTATGATAGTGGAATTCTCCCCGGGAGTGGGGAGCAGAGACGTAGGTCGGAAGGACTGAACTCCATGATCATATTATGTGTTTAAGTTTGTATTGACGTTTCATTTGTGCTCATTATTTATTTCACCATTGCTCATGTTTATTTCGCCATTAGATTAATATCCTTGTATATAATCTTCTTGAATATCATTCTTGCTAGGATAATTAGTTACTAAGTTTTTAATTGGCATTAAATCGAATTAGATTAGCATATACCCTATCCACCCCTCCTCTAGGGTACTTTCAATTCCGACTAATTTAGTTGTGTGATTATAAACCATCAACTAATTGATAGTAAGGCACGAGTCTTATTCTCCTTTCTTTCTTTATTGGTTATATTACACTTTTTAAGTGCTCTGATGCGCATGTCGACCATTGTCTGTTAACTTAAATTCATTATGTTCCTAAAGAAGAGAAGTTGTGCCCATCGGGGAGCGTCGATTGGTTAGATGGGCGCGCTTCGTAGTAGCCGATAAAGATTCAAATTTCCTGCTGCAAACCAGGGAATCTGTGAAGGGGATTAAATTGGGAGTCATACTTTTGTGGGTTTATTTGGTCTGTAGTAGGCTTGCCCGTGGCATCAAAGTAGAGACGGGCCACGGGATTCTTTTGATCGAGTCCTCCTGCGAAATAGTTGAAGTTTGACTCAGCCGGACTTCGAACTTTGTGCTCCTCCCGGAAGAGGAACACTCCAGACCACGGTTCCCTCAGTACCAAGAAAAAACTTTAAAAAAAAAGAGAGAGAAAGAGAGAAAAGGTGAGTTGAGCTAAAATCTGGCCTCCATATATACCAGTGTTACAGTCTAATGCATTATTTAATTGCCCATTTATTACAGTTAATTCAAAAATATATATACAAACCAAAAGGGGTCTATATTTTATAACATGTATAGCTTGACATGTGACGCCCCGGGCCTACGGGCCCGTTAGCGTTAGTAAGCTGTAGGACCCACCAAGAGTAATTCGATGTTAGTTTAAATCCACTACCAAAATGCTAGTACTATTTGTTCTTGGACCTTGGGCTTTTCTCTATTTAAACCACTAACATTTCTTCATACTAGTTCATGTGGGACTAAAGTGAGGGTGTCACAATCACCCCACCATACAAAGATGATGTCCTCGTCGTCACTGCATGACAATTGACACATTCCAGTATCACAGCCAGGCGATGTGGACTTTAGAGGTGGTTCCTACAGGCTCTAGAGGTGGCTCCCCCGCATCCATGCAGTGTAACACTTAGCCCAGTATAGCACTTAGCTCCACACTTCCGGCCGGAAATGGCTCTGATACTATTTGTCACGTCCCGGGCCTACGGGCCCGTTGGCGCGCACAAGCCATGGCACCCACCAAGAACAACTCGATGTAGTTTAAATCCACTGTCAAAATGCTAACACTGATTGTTCTTGAACCTTGGGTTTTTCTCTATTTAAATCACTAATATTTTTTCACAGAAATCCATGTGACACTAAAGTAAAGATGTCACATGACATGTATAGTGTAATTAGATATTAGAATTATCAAAGTAGCGATATCCAAGTTGAAAGCTGGAGGTTGGCCAAGCAAGAGTTGAGAACCTTCTGCGGTCAAAAGAACCTTATCCATTTCTAAGGAGATAGTGATGCAAGCAGGGATATGATGATCAAAGTTAAAGATATGCTCACACGTTAACAGATTACGTAGCCAAATTGGCATATCCTTGGAATTAGATCGATCAAGCTAAAGATGTGCTCACACGTTCACAGATTACTTACTCAAATTGGCTTATCCTTTCATTTCCAATCAAAAATAGATATAGAATTCCACCTACTTGCATGAGTAAATCACATTTTATGGTACAAAGCACTCTATACCCTTCGACATTTGACAAAAGATAATCATAGAAAATTGTGGTAAATGTATCCCTACAGTTTAGTGATATTAGGACTTAATTATGTTCAACTAAAAGGTTTAACCCCGATCTTTTAAAATAGCAATTTTCATTTACTGCTCACAAATTTTTTACTAGGGTATACATTAATGTAAAATCAAAAAGCTTAGAAACTCACCAGAGGATGCCATATCAACAATATCCTCCATCTCAAATCTTTTTGAAACGTGTCACCACAACTAATTCGTCCATTTTAATTGCTATAATATATCAACATTTAATTTAAACAAATATATATATATATATATATATATATATATTTTTATTTTTATAGATTTATATGTTTATATATATAGATAGAGAGAGAGAGAGAGAGAGAGAGAGAGAGAGAGAGCAAAACTTCTGTCAACTTAAGTGGACGTCCACTAAGTTTCTTATCCATTGATGATACTTGATTGAGCTACATTGTGGATGATCCGTTCCGTTCAACTTGATCTACATATTCTAAAACCCCAACACACCAAATTTGGGGTGAACCCGTCGTGGTTTGACCATTCATCCACTCGTATCAATTTTAACGGTTTCGAGTGTAGAACTTTTTACATGGCTCGACGGAGGGTCAAACCACAACGAGTTCACCCCAAATTTGATGTGTTGGGGTTTTAGAATATGTAGATCAAGTTTAACGGAGCGGATCATCCACAATGTAGCTCAATCAAGTGATCATC
>BQKN01000569.1:77427-95202 GCA_022839385.1 Asparagus kiusianus
TATAAGCTATTCAACAGCATCATATATGCACTTAAAGGTTAAATTTTATAATTTTTTAATATTTATCTTCATATCGTAATAGTTTAGATAATTATAAATAAAAATTAATTATTATTCAGTAAAACAATATAGGACTTTATATTTGGAAGAACTAATATAAAATATGGGTAATGATTATATAATATAATTGTTAGTTAGATTTCATAGAAAATAATTACATATAAAAAGATGGATAAATTATGTTAAGAATTATTTTATATGTCAATTTTTAAATTTGTATCTAAACCATATTTCAATAATTTAATTTTATATTAAATAAAATTTATACTAAATGAAAGTTATATGACTAAAAACTATATTAAACAAAAATTCTAAATTTTATTTACAAATGTTGAAGGTGGGTAGTATTTGATTAGATCACATTATTTTCAAACAAATAATAAATAATATATTATTTATTAGTTTGTTCGTTATTATTTCATCAATTGTTAATCCTGGAAAAAAATTAATTCCATTATTACCATGGAATGTTTATAATTTGAGTGACTGACATATTATTTTTGCTAATTATTAATGATTAATATGATTTCTTAAAGTTATTTTATGATATTTTAGTAATTTTGTCACTAACTTTGTTAATTCATAGCGTCATTTGATTTAAAATTATATTCTTATTAAATTAATTTATAGATATTTTATCAGGATGTCAAGACAAAATAATAAAATCACACCATACACACCATTTAATGAGCTTCAGGTAGATGAAAAAGGACAAAACACAAATACAGGGATCTCATCTAGAATTAAATTTATTCTCCTTGATAACGAGGTACATTCAAAATTATATATATTTATAACTTCAAGTTTAAATAATTTAAATTTACTTTAATTGAGATGTTTTTTATTTTTTTATTTTTAACAGAGCACTCATGTACATAATTTTTGCCATAAGAATGATGCATTACGACTGATAAAACTAATACAAGAAGGAAAAATTCACATTTTCTCAAATGTAAAGATTGTTATTGTAAATAAAATATACAAACCACTAAGCACTTTAGTATCTATTCATTTGTGTTATCATACTAACATCAAGGTTTTAGAGGAGGATGATGATATAGAAAATTCAAATTCAAATTTCTTCCTTACGGAGAGATTGAATCAAGAATCGATTCAAAGGAATTTCTTATAGGTATGTATTAAATTTATATTCCTCATAGATTATTATGTATGTCAAAGTCTACTAAATTTCAATTATTTTCTTATATAGATGTGATTGGAATAGTTGGTGAAATTTATGTGATTGATAGCATGGTTAGGAATGAAAAAAAAAAGTTTTGTTTAGAAGCTTTACAACGCATGACAATGAGTAAGTTACAAATTTATTAGTGTTTATATGAAAATACCAAAATATATTTTATAACATAAATATTGAATATATATTTTATTTTTTTATAAGCTTCAACACTATAGCTGTCACTTTGTAGGAGGATTTAGCATGTGCTCTAGAGAAAAAAACTAAAACAGGAGAATCAAAGCTTAATTGTTATTATTATGACTGGTTTGTTGTACTCTAGATTTCGAGGTATGCAATATATACACACACACATACGCATATATATATATATATATACATATACATATATGTATGTATGTGTGTGTGTGTATGTATGTATGTATGTATGTATATATCATAAGTGAAGTTTGAAATCAACGATGGTACAATTGATGATATTTTTGAAGTAAAGGAATCAAACGACAACAATGTAAGTGAATTTTTATTGATTTTAGTATTGTATTATTTACTAAATTTTATATATATTCAACTATAGTTTTTAACTCTATATGTATCTAAAAAATAGAATATGATGATAAGAACTAACTTATTATTTCACAATATACTTGGTCTATTTAATTTAAATCTCTAAAATAATTTATAAAAAACATATATTTTTTATATTATAATACAATGCCTATAAAATACATTACTTAGACTCTCACGTTAATACTTTAATTCACTTATCATGCCCTTTATTTTTTATTTTATTTTTTTATAATTCACTTGATGACTGTATTGTTTATCAATATTATTTTTAAGAGAAATATTTCTTTTACAATGATCAAATCATTGAGAAATGTTAGGTTGACGATATCCTTCTCATGCTGATAGCAATATCAAGTTGAAAGATATCAAATGGGTTCTTTACTATAGTCGTCAACAAAAGGAAATCAAATATGTAGAAGAAAGATAAATAGGATATTATAAATTTTATAAATATCGATAATTTACAGTTTGGAAAAAAATAAATTGAGTAATCTTAATATGACTCGAATATGTTATTTAACTCTAGGTATAAACTTACCTTACAAGTAACGGGTGGAACATACATCACTACATTTGTAATATTCCATCATGATGTTCTTCTTTCGAAGAAAATTGATCCTTCAGAATTAGCAACTTTGATGGGTTTGGTAAATTATTTCAAAATTTAATTATAGTTTTAATATATATTTTTAATTGAATAGATGAAATTGAAAGTTATTTTTACATTTGCTTAAACATGATGCAAAAAATAAGGATATTCCGCTTGCTATCAAGAGAGTAATCGATAGAAATATGCATGTTAAGATTATGGAGTTTAACATAAGTAAATATATTGAAGACTATATGGTTATTAAAATCATTGATGATGATGTGGATGATGAAAAACTCAAGGGACTGTTACTACAAACTGATGGGAAGGTAGCATTTTGATAATCTAATTAATAACATTATATTCCACAATTTTATGTAATATATTCATTGTTCTAATACTAAATTTATTTTTATCAAAGGACGACAAATCACTTAATATGATAATAGTTGATGGAGATGACAATCAATCCATTGAATATAATCCAAACTCATCGACACCTGAAAATAGCTCTGATAAAAACTCTAAGAAGAAGGTTTTTGATAAATTTAATATTAGTTTCTTTATTTCAAAAATTAAATCATTCTATGTTATTCTAAGACGAATGTATTACTATCATTGGACGAGAAATCAATTGAATTGAATTAGGAAGGTACCATTGATAATCAATCTGTTGAATTAAATCAATACTTATCCACACCAATATCTACCACTAATAGCAAAGGGAAAAAGAAATATTTTAGATATATCACCTACTTGTATGCTAGGCACTTCTGCATTTAAAACCCCAACTACAACTAGTAAAAAATAAGGATACAATCAAGTTAGCTTATTTATACATTAATTAATTTTAATATATAATTCTTTAGTGTTAAATTTACTAAATAAACATATTTTACATTTTGCAGAGATGAACAAAGAACTTACTCTTTCAACTTTGAAGAACAAGATTAAGATGGAGAAAGAATAATTAAAAATTATTGGAGCGTTTCTTAATATTTTGCTTATTACATCTTATAATGATGATTGGTTGATTGATTAAGAATTGTTTTTGGTGATGCATCATCTGCGAATAATGTCTTTTGAACAAAAAATAGTTTTATATCTTAAATTCATTCAAGTTGCATTTAGGTATATTTTATTATCGTAGTTGTATTCATTTCATATGAAAAATTAGTTTAAATGATCTGAATTTTATTTATATCACTATATAAGTTGTTTAATATCATGATTTCCAAGCGGTGAGATGGTCTCCAACCTCAATTTACCGTCGGGGGTGGGGGGGTGGGGGGGGGGGGGTCGGGGAGGTGCTTTCAAAGGGGTGAGTCATTAAATCTTTTAAATTATATTCCGATGCGAATGATTGAAACACGACGAAGTATAGATGATAAGAACCTGCTTAGCATGGGCTAAAAGACTAGTTGATATTGAAATGAAGCAATAATTATAAATCAAACATATGTCGTATCCAATATCATGCATCTTAAATGACTGATTAACAACATATTCTCATGAAATAAACATCAAACCAAATATTTTCAGCGCATTTATTGGTCAAGTCTCTCTGCGGTTAACATAGTTCAGCGCTCAAAGTTGTTTTCATTTTCTCTATGAAATCCAACATACTGACTGAATGCTCAACATAGGAAATTAAAAGTGAAAAGATGCTTTCATTTTCTCTATGCAATCCAACATACCAATTGAATGCTTAACATAGGAAGTTAAAAGTGTGAAGATTACTCGCAGGTGACAATAATAACAACAACAATAACAATTCAAACCAATAAGAACGTAACTTACTGATTATTCTGTCCGGTCCTTAAATAACGAAATACCTGCATATTTACATTTTAAAGACGCCTGGAAATACAATTTCATGAGCAACACAAGGCTCCATCCGCTGCAGGGACCAAGATAGATCGGCTGTCTGCAGTCATTATACTCCAACATGAAGAGGCTATTTCTGTTACTTGAATCCAATACCTTCATGTCACAATGAAGTGATATGATCCTCACAATTTGATTTACTTCCTTTTTTTGGTTGTCTCCATGATTCTTACTTTACTAGTTGTTAAGCTCACTTTTAGGGAATTTAATCAATTTGAACTGTCCATCCTTTCATATCTTCTACAACGCCCATCTGAATGGATGTAAGAGATTTGTGTAGCCTTTGAGAGACAGTTTCAGCTCCAGTTTTATACTCAAATCTGCAGAGAATATGAATAGATGTTAATAACCATATTAATTCTAGTCTGAAGATGCAGTGTCAGATGTTAGATAATAGGGTTATTTGCACGTTGACCCCTTGTAGCATCGCACTTTAGAATTTATTTGTCTGTAGTTTACCGTCAGACTGGATTTCACAAAAGGGTAATATCTGCCAAAGTTTCACCTAGGTAAAAGAGCAAAAGAAAATTTACACCATAGGGTCTATATGCCAAAATGAAACTGTATGGGTCATATGTTCCAAAGTACGAGGGGTCTATTTGCAAGATATAAGAATTGGATAAATCAAGTAGTCCTCTTTTGTTAGTTGAAATGCAACAAAATTTTCTGAACTGTTTGGTTTCTGTGGGATTTTATCCTATGAAAGACATGCATATGTTAAAAACATATCAACTAGACATATTTGGACAATCAGTAGCCGACACCAAAAAAAATGTAAAGATTTTGCTTTGTTACCTTGACTCGGTCCCGTGGCCAAATCAAACAGCTCTCAAGTTGTGAAAAATATAGGAAATGTGGAAAATGAGTTTGTTGAGAGAAAATCTCTCAGAACGGTTATGAGGGGGTGGAGATGATGGGTTTGGCCCCTATAAAAGGAGGATCGTTCTCCTTGAGAAAACACAACAACATAGAATCAAATTCAAACTCTTTACCTATTACCGGAGCCCCCTCAAAGAAATCCGCCACTCTCTCTTATTCTCTGCAATCGATCACTGGTATCATAGCCAAAGTTTCTTCATCATCTTCAAATCCCGCTGCTATTTTCCCAACAAAGAAGAAGCTCTCTCTCTCCAACTTCTTGAAGAAGAAGCACTCTCTGTTGAGCCAGCCTACTCTTTGAAGAAGAAATACACTTTGTTGAGGTCTGCCAACAACTCATTTATTTTTTCCTAGCCATAACCAGCTAGCCAACTCTTTGTAATAAATCTTTATTCATAGCCTACTCTTTGTTCATAGCTAGCCGCAGGCCACATCTACAAGGCCTAACCTACTCTTTGTTCATAGCCTACTCTTAATCCAGCTAGCCTACTCTCTGTTCTCCAGCCTAGCTTGTTCATAGCTGGCTACCTCTACCTATATTCATAGCCTATTAGACCTGGTTGTTCAGTACTCTACATCCACCCTATTGTTTCATAGCCTGGTTGTTTTCATAGCCTGGTTGTTTTCATAGCCTAGATCCAACTTATCTCTTACTAGCCTATTGGGCCTTTGTATTTGGGCTTGCTTAACCAACGGTGTATGCTGTTTTCACACTTAAATAAATTAATATTTTGTGGGCCGAGCGAAGGCCTGTTTCACCTATCCAAGTGGAGGGCACCGTGCAAAATTGGTTTCACACAGCAGATCATCTCCACAATTTAGACAGAACCAACTTCGACAAGTGCTGATCTAATCAACACCGCTGAGTGACAATCTTGCTCAAATTTGAGGCTCTTTCATCAACTCGGAACATTCAGGTTTATTTATTTATTTATTTATCTAACTTTATTCTATTTTAGTATAATTACCAATATACCAACCTTATACATTTTTTTAAATTGGATTTAGTTTTAGTTCTTTACCGAATAGCTAGTAAACTTGTTCTATCAGAACTAGAAAAAATTGACAAGTTTAATGACAGTAATTATGATATGTGGCATAAAAAAATAGGATATGTTCTTATTCATGATAATATTGATGATGTAATCAAACCCACTGCTCCAATCATTACTGATAAATCAACACCTGAAAAAAAAAGAATTTGAACAGTAGAAGTCAAAACACAAAAAGGCAAAAAGCCTTATGCTCATGTTCATGGAAGATAACTTAATCAAAGTTTTTGAAACTTATAAGACTTTCTGGACATGTGCAATGCTATAAAAGAGAAATACGACACCGCCTGTGAAGTTAACATTCAACTCCTCTTGCATAAGTATAATTATTATCGTATGCAAGAGGGAGACAATGTCATAGAGCATATAAATAAGATAATTGTCATGGCTAAGGACTTATCCACGGCTGGGATCGAAATCCTGAAAAGAATGTAAGTGACAACTATTTTGAATAGTCTTCCTCCTTCTATTGTTGTGGCTGCCACCACATTAAGAATGAACCCTGCCGTTAAATCCGTCACTGATCTTCCTATGCACCTAGCGATAGAACATGACTTAATAGGCAGTAGGAAAGAACCAGAACTGAATATGGTGCAGCAAGAGCTGAATTATGTCCGCAAGAGACATAATGCTGGAAGGTATAAAAACCCTGGTCCTGATAAACCACAACCGCGAGGACCAAAATCACAACAATTCAAGAGAAAGAAAGTACCTCGCGGAGCCTGCTACAATTGTGAAAAGTTTAGGCATTTCAAGCCCAATTGCCCACAAGGTGAAAAACAAGAGAATAATGGAGGCTATAAGCATCCAAAACAAAGGGGTACTAGCAAAAGAGAATTCGCCGGTGTGACAGAATGCAATGTTGTGTGACGGATATCAGCGGTTGATGGATCGACTCCGGAGCCCGCTCAAAGAAATCCGCCACTCTTTCTCTTCTTCTCTGTAGTCGATCATGCTTTTGTGTTACATATTTGTAAGCTTCTAGGCTTTAGTTGATAGTGGATATGATAAGATAAATCTATGCTTAGAAACTAAGTACGAGTTTTTCATGATAGAAAGATTGTGTGCACGTTACCCAGTTCAATTGTGCAGAAGAATAAATGTACAAAGACAGTTACTAATATATTGAAGTCGAGGACTAAAATCTCGGAGACAAAAAACGGATATTTTTGTACTACCAGTGGAATGTACAAATGAACTATAACTAGCAAATGTACCCTTACAACGAAAAGGGTCTTGGACATAAAATAGAGTCTGAGAATGTAGACGCGAAGAATCAAAGCTTGGACAGGCATATTTTATTATCGTAAGTTATTTTCTCTCCCCACACACAGTAAGAAAATTTACCTTTGCCCATGATAAGTAATGCTGCCGACAGGAGAAACAACTACAGCAGTCCCGGTACAAAACACTTCATCTGCATCCATTAGATCCTCAATAGAGACGAGTCTTTCCACAACCTAGAAAACATCAAAAATCAACTAGTCTAAAATTCCCTTGAGGATGTGGATGATGAAATGAATAATAAAAGCATGAATAAAGTAATTAATCAAGTAAACATGTTCTATAACATACTTTCATTTAACCAAACTGACCTGATAGCCGTAGTCGCGTGCAATTTCAATGATGCTTCTTCGTGTTATGCCAGAAAGAACAGTCCCCTGTGTGATTGGAGTTGATATCACACTATCCTGTAGTACAAAAGAATACAAAACTATCAAGATTTTTTCTCCCAATTTCCTTAAAGAAATGCCTCTCAAAGTGAATCGATTTTGGCAGTTGTTATGAGGAACCAAGTATTGTATCAAATAAGAGATAACAAAGCCAATGTTGCAATGTTTCCCCCCTCAAACACATCAATTATAACCTAGGTCAATTATACATCTTATATTCAACAAATCATACCTTCACAATAAATATATTGCAAGAAGAGGCTTCCTCCAAATACTTTTTCTTCACGGAATCAAGATATAGCACGTCTGTAAATCCTTTACTCTTAGCTATCATCTGTGCCTTTAGAACCTACACCACCAGAAAGATATGCACATTAAGGAGTCGCAGCGTTGTAAAATTTGGCTCTCATTGAATTTAGGCTTAACTGCGGTTAGACCCCTGTACAACGGCCTAATTAAACTTAGAACCCCTGTAGTTCTATTGTTGTTGATAGACCTTCTGAAAGAGTTCTATTGTGAGCCCCTGACTGAAAATCTATTGTTGCAGATAGAACCCCTGAAAGGGTCAAAAAAGTTTCACTCAGGGCGGTCTTTCTGCATCTACAAGTGTAGTAAGTTCAATTTGGAGATTGCACTAGGGGTCTATTTGCAATCAACCCTTGATTTTATTCTTGTAATGTATTTCCTGTGCTTGAATTTATTGTACTAATCCCAAAAACCAGAATAAGTAAAATCAAGATTACTCACTGGCGCATAATTGGTGATGGTTTTCACGCTACCAGTTCCTCCAGGAGTGGCGCGATGAATTTCATCTTGAACAAGTAAGTTTATCGGGGCTAAACCCTCCTGCGCAAAGGATTAAGCATAATGTTGTTCAATAAAATAATATAAGAATTATGCAATATTACAGTTTAAATTCTTCAATCTACGCTTATGATTTAAGAATTCTTGCCTTGAAGTAAGTTCCAACTGGTGCAGCATAAACTAGAAATGTGTACTCTGGTGCCGGCGCCAAACCAAGTACAGGCCCACTTCCTATGAGTAAGGGCCTAATGTATAAAGATCCCTTCTCTTGGGGTGGAACCTGTTCAAAAAACCGCAAAGTAAAATTATGCAACATTCATAACTACATATTCGCCATAATACACAACAAAAACATTCAGGAGTTCTGAACACAAACCCAACGCTTATTTGCCAGCACTATTTGCTTCACCGCATGCACAAATTGGTCGATGGTAGGAGATGGCATGCACATTCTCTCAGCACCCATCTGCATTCTAAGTGCATTTTCCTCAGGTCGAAAGAGCAAGAAGCCACGATCATCTCGTTTTCTGTATGCTTTTAAGCCTTCAAATATACCCTAATTATGAAAGAAATTATTGTGAGGTGTGTGATTATTTAGGTATCAATTCATTGATTTTATGCATGGTAAACACTAACCTGTCCATAGTTTAAGACTCCAGATGCTGGGTTCAACTCGATGTTGCTGTAACGATTGAGTTCTCCACATGAAAACGTATCACCCAAAGAGCATTTCATGACATACATGTAGTCAGTCCGAACTACACCAAATCCGAGCTTGTCCCAATCAATGTCAGAACTTTCATCATCACTCCTGCTAATTTTTCACAAATTCAGTTGATCTCTTTGATGCTTAAGACAACAATAAATGAATGTTCATGGAAGATATCTAAATCTCAAATAACAAAAGGGTGAAATCACAATCAATAGAATAAATCCAGCCTCAATCTTAAACAATTTCCTATTGATATTAGCAATCATCACCATCAAATTTCAACTATTTCCTTTATCACTAGTTAAGTTTAATAGTTGTGATTTATGTCCCTACAATTTCTTTCTTCTTTGGCGCTTTGTGTGTGTGTGTGTGTGTGTGTGTGTGTGTGTGGAGAGTAAGCTGTATCTTGATGCAAATGTGATTAAAACTCCCGAATTCTTTGTTCATCCTAAGTAAGATTTACTATGTGCTATAATGTCACTTGCTTTCTACTGCCTTTGAGGAAACTAAGCACAAGAAGGATCAAATCTTGCCATGTGCAATACCAAGAGGAGATTCAAATGTAGAGGAATATACAGTGTCTTGTGCATTTTGAAATCATCTCAATATATAATTTTCTAGATGGAATATATAGTGTATAGTGCAAAAGAAATAGAAAACTAAAATAAATACTACCTGTTTGCAGAAGAATCACACATGATGACGATGTTCTAAAGCCCTAAAATCTCGAGGGTAGAGTCTCCAAATTCTATTGATGACTGTTCAATGTGACCTCAGAAGACTGATTGAATTTTTGAGCTGTGAACTGCCATTACCAAATTGTAAAACAATAGAGGGGAAAAAAATTCTACCGATACAGATTTTATTTCATTTTGGAGCCAAAAGGAGTTGTGTTTGGAGAAGTATTGAGAATGACAGAGATGGTGCCTCTCTGTTTTTGCTTCACTTACGGTTACCAGATATTTACCCTTACACGTAGGCTAGAGTTTGCAACTACCTAACAAAATTAGTTTTATACTTGGTCAAAATTAGAAATTTACAAAAGATAGTGTTAAAATGAAATTTAGTATTAGCATTACATTTGTAGCGAGTGTAAAGCACTTAACTTTATTCAGTCTCCTTTAAAAAGATATATTTGGTTATGGGCAATTATTTGTGAAAGCATAATTCCTTACCCTCTGACAAATCTACATTGTTTACAGTTCATGCAGCTTTTTTTTTACCTCGGAATATTTCCTTGTATATTGAAGTTATTGAGTTATCCATCCAAGATAAAAAGTACCTCTCTTGGATCAAAATGTTGAATGGTGAATCGTAAGGAATAATCATGAATTTTTATCAGAAAACTATATATCATTAAAGTTACAATTTACAGCAGCCTCTGCTATAGATTTGGAAGAAGGTAAGAGAAATGGAAAAAGAAGCCAATTTAGTTGCATGCTTGTTGTTGAATAGAAATGGATACGTAATAAAAATTCCTAGTAAATTTTTACGAATAATGAAGTTCATAGGTATCTTACGAGCAAATACCAAAAAAAAAAAAAAAAATCCAAATTTAAATGAACGCCCATGAATCAATTTCAGGCCAAAAACATCTCACCTATCTGAATCAAGTGCAGGTTGCAGTGAAGAAGCAGAGTATGATGCAAAATAAGAGAATCTCCCAACCTGCAACAAAATCAAGACACAAACCCATCACTCTGTTTTCTACAAAATAATTTAATATTCTAATATAAATAAAAATTAACTGAGCTTAAAGCTTAAAATATTTGAAATTCACCCTCGAGTTCAGCCCTCTGAAACTGCTCACAGACTTGAGAAATGTGTTCATTAAACTAAAGCTATCAACAGCATTCTTCATCAACATACTTGCTTTTTGCTAGCGGTTGAATTTCAATTGTAACCAAATTTGAAGTTTAAAAAATTTCGTCAGATCGAATCGAAGAAAGAGTTGTCGTCCTATTATAGGGAAGCACTACTACAACTGTTCGGCTGAGAACAGAAAAGAGCCGTGCTTAGCCAGCGTATTGACACGTGGCCTACTATGCCACGTCAGCACGAGATAAACGTTACCACAAGTACGGCACCTAGGGGCATGTTGATGAACATTTGATGGCAACGGCCATAATTAAGAGAGAGGGGGAGGGGGGGGATTAAATTTTTGAATAAACATGGACCAAATGAATTCTACATGTTAGAAGCCACATCAACTTGGACGGCTGCTATTGCCCAAAAGGTTTTATTTCCTTTTTTATTTGACTGAAAAATAACCACATGCTTCTGCCTGGATTCTCCGTTTATGCATCGTATAGTAAAATTCATGAAAATTTTTAAATTATGAAACGTGGTACGGATTTTATCCATTTTTTTGTCTTAGCCTTGTAGAATTATTTTTATTTCGTTTTGAGAATTCGATATCTCTATCTATAGTGCAAGAAACCTCTCTCTCTCTCTCTCTCTCTCTCTCTCTCTCTCTCTCTCTCTCAATAAACGTCAAACATTATTAGTCACGTCTCTGAAATCCATATATCTAACACCTCAATTTTTCTTTTTCCGTTTTTTAAAAAAAAAATCTGAAAGATGCCAGATTGGTTCAAATATAACTTCAAAATTTTGAGAGGATAACGACATGAGAGGAAAATAACACCGGTGTATTTGCTGTCGACACAAGAATCTTGGAGCCATCAGCCTTCTTCATTTAAGCCTTTTTCTCCGCCCACTCGTTGAATCTTGTTTGCTCTTGCAAGACTGAAACGCGTTTATGCTTTTGGCATCTCTTTCAAGTCAGAGTATCATCAAGGCAGGAGCTCCACGTAAGCAAATGGGAGAATTTTGGACTGGAACATTAATATTTCTCAGGTTGCGTGTGGTTTTTACGAACCCCTAAAGAATTATATAAGCAAAACCACAAGCAATTCCGTAACTGAAAGCAGCATGTATCGTTCTCAGCATGACTAAAAAACTTTTTATTTCTATCTAGTATGGACGATATATAAATTTCAAAATTTTGACGCGGGCGATTTTGATTGGATGTGTTTACAACCATTTCGCGGATAAAATCGGTTTTTAAATGACGAAACAAGGACTTCAGGCTTGTTTTTTATTTGTTTGATTGAACGGGCCGGAAGTTGAATACACGACCCGGTGTTCTTTTTCTCTCCAAAACTCCCTCGTGTTTTTTGGTTGAGGATTTTGAGTCTGGAAGAATTCCTAACTTACGGTTCGTCTTTCTATGAATTTATGAATTCTGCTGAAACAAACAGGCGCTAAGCCCTACCCTGAGCAAGATTTAGGCACATCTCATCCCAATCACTGATTAATTAGGAGAACTAATGCAGTAAAAATTTCCTCTCACTTCAATTCGAATTAAAAGAGAGTAGCAGTACATGAGCAGTGACATACAGAGAAGAGTTATGCCAACCGCCTGTAGCCCCCACGTCACATGCATCATTAGAGCAGTCACAATCTAAAATAGAAATATCCTCATCAAGGCACCAAGAGCACACACAGATCTTTTTTTAATATAAAAAAGAGGCGAACTATAGAATAATAGAAAACATATTTTCTATAATAATTGTTTTGAGCTTGTTTGGTTGGTTTAAAAAAAAGAAAACTATAAAATAGGAGATGGGATGAGATGAGTTGTCACCTTATTATTGGATGATGTGAGTGATTTTTAAAAAAACCTTATTTTGAGGTTGTTTGGTTGGTGAAAAAAATAAGGAAATGAATTGGAGGTATATTATTGAATGATGTTTTGAGGTTGTTTGTGTTTGGTTCATTTTTAAAAATAAGAAAATAGATGAAATGAGATGAGTTGGAGGTATATTATTGGATGATGTGACACATACTTAAGGAAACCAATTTCTTGTTTTTTTTAGGAAATGGATGGAAAGGAAGGTTTAATGAGATGAGATGAGTTGTCACAATATTATTGGATGATGTGTGTGATTTTTAAAAGGGCTTTTTGTTTTTAGGTCCATTTGTTTACCTAGCTTTATCTTTAAACCCAAGTATTATAAGTTGTATCTTTAAACCCAACTTTCTTTTTGTATTTATCTTTAAACCCAATTTCATTATATAGGGGGCCCACATATGAGAGTATTATATTTTGGAATTGGGTTTAAAGATAAATACAAAAAGAAAGTTGGGTTTAAAGATACACCTAATAATTCTTGGGTTTAAAGATAAAGCTAGGTAAAGAAACGGACCTAAAAACAAAAAGCCCTTTTTAAAAAATGAGATAAGATGAGATGTGATGAGTTGGATGATGTGACACATTTCTTGTGTTTGGTTTATTTTTAAAAGTAAGAAATGAGATGAAATGAGATGAGTTGGAGGATAAAAATATTATTTTATTGAATGTTGTGGGTGAGTTTTATGGATGGAAATGGATAAAAATATTATTTTATTGATTTCCTTGTACCGATTTCCTTTTCTTGGTTTTTAGGAAACCAACCAAACGGCTTAGTACACAAGGGCAAAATTGTTTAAAACATGTCACCTCAAAAAGCATGCAGCTCTAATAAAAGGAAGAGAGACACTAGGGGCACACCCTCTATCACACTCCCAACCACACCACCTCTCTTGCTACAGTACACGGGGCCCACATGAAGAGTATGGTAGAGGGTATGCCCCTATCATTATTTTAAAAGGAAAGGTTCATGATGATTCTCTCCGATAAAATAGTTCATGGTAATTATGTATTATAACATCCCAAAAGTTCATGTTACCTATGAAATTTACTGGGTACAAAAGGAATGGCAGGCCAAACATCCATGGACAAGCCCATAGAGCAACGTTCCATCAAGATTGATGTATGAACAAGTAGGAGAAACATGAAATAGAAAGTCAACTGTAATATAGCTTGATGATGAAGAAAAAAGAATAAGGAAAAAAGAAAAAGAAAAATAATAAGATATCGGCCCTTTTCACTGTTTCTTTATGTAACTGCAGCTTGAAGGATATGGGGGACATGAACCTTATCTCTCTTAAGCAAGGAAAAAAAAAAGCCAAAGTAGTAATAGTATATAATAGATAACCTCTTCAAAAGTTGTATACAGCTAGCGCTTACCCTTAATAGCAAGTGTGGATAAGTTCCACAGAAGAGCACCAAAAGAACAGACGAACTAAAGCAAGCAAGAATGTTGAAAACTAAGGTAATATCATAGAAAACACTTTAGCCGTCAAAGCACATGATATTGAGTGTTGAGATGGCACACATTTCTCTATATACTAATGTTATGGTGTTTCCATTCGTTAGAGTGCAAGTCAATGCCAAGCAACGAACAAATGTACTTCTACATGCTATGCCCCAATCAACTTGGCGGCCAGAGACTCGTAGGGACGACAACCACTGTGTTGATCGGCTCGCGCTGACGAATCTCGCCGACATCACCATCGTCATCAGGAGACCTTTGGTGAGAGTCTAGGCCCAGGTCACTTTGGGGACTACACACTAGGGGAGTGGTCTCTTAGTCTCTCCTCCATCATTGTGCCTCTCCCGCCCCCTCTGCTACCGTAGGGGCCTTTAGATACGATCGAGTGTATAAATCGGTCGCAGACGCCATCGGGGGAAACACCCCTCTCTCAGACGACCTTATGAATACCCCATGTGGGAAATTCAAGATGTCTCACGTGAAGAAGTACAAAGGCGAGGGAGACCCCTCCAAGCATGTTCAGATTTACTACAATGTGATGAGCATGCTCCAAGCATCGAAAGCAGTTGTCTGTCGATGCTTCCCTATCACTCTTTCAGGGATTGCCAAACTCTGGTGGAATGCTCTTGAGAAGAAGTCCATCAGTAGTTTCTAACAACTCAGTCGGAAGTTTATCCACCACTTCCTGGCTAACACCAAGTAGAAGTTGTCCCCTCATGTGTTGATTCAGATGAGGTAGTGGCCAAGCGAAAGTCTCCGAGCCTACTTCAAAAGATTCCAGGCGAAGAGGTTGGAGGTCAATGGCCCAGGGAGTGGAGTCATCATGTCCGCACTCGTTACTGCCTGCAAAGCAATGAGTTGCCCGACTCACTTGACAAGAAGTCAGTCGCTAACTATGAGCAATTGATGGCCAAGGCGCACGGGTAAATGGATATGGAGGATGACCGTGCCTACAAGGTGTCGGCCAGGGCCACAGAGACCTCTACAGCCACAGTTTTAGTAGTATCAGCTATCCCAGCCACACCGTCGACTTTAGCGATAGCTCCGACGGTGGCACCGACACCAGAGTTAGCTAGAGGCCCCCTACAAAACAGGAGAGGCCGAGAGACCCCCGAAAGTTGACTCTTGTCCCAATCGGTCCAATAGGAGGGACCGACAGAGGGATCAATCGCCAAGACCAGCCCTCACAGTCCTTAATACCTCCCCCGCATCATCTCTCACTATGGTTCAGAAGGAGGGTCCTCAAGGAGCCTGCTCCTAATATGACGTCAAATCCCAAGAACCGCAACATGAGGCAATATTGTCGTTACCACAAGGATCACAGGTATCTCACCAATGACTGTTGTGTCCTTAAGAGGGATATTGAGGACCTCATTTAGAGGGGCTACCTAAAGAACCTCGTCTCTTGACGGGATTGAAGGGAATCTGACCTAGCCAAGCAGCGGTATAGGACCCTATCTATGGTGCCTTAGGCCACCAGGGGCAAGGAATACCAGAGGCCAACTATGTGCTCAGAGGAATACCAGAGGGAAGTCTGAGAAGCCATTTGGAAGATTTTGATGGCAAAGAGACTTGGGAAGATTGATAAAAATATATGTCGAATATTTTAGGGCAAGAGTTCGTAAAGAATTCTTCTTTGCCCCAATAAGCTATTTATAGTATTTCAGAGGGACACATGGATTAATCTGGATGGTTGTCTCGTTTTGAAATGAACGGGCGAGATTCACATCAAAATCTCAAACGATTCTCTCAAAACTCGAAGCGCCTCTCCTCTTTACTCCACACCTCTTCGCTCGAAGCGACGCCATAACTCGCTGACATCTAACAACGTCATCACATCATTTCCAACAGTGACGTTTTACCTGCCCAATAAAGGCCTCTAGAAGCTCACTAAATGACGTGTGTTTGGCGAGCAGTCGACCAGTTCTTAGTCAACCCTCGATAGTAGATAAAAGATTTCATAGAGCATCGTTTCTAGACACTCGTCTGAAAAAGCTCAGACATCGACTAACAGAACAGTTGACCAGATTGGTTCAATACTTAGACAAAAAACTAATGCATCAAAAGTGATAGCTCAAAGTCAAGACATCTCCTCATCAACAAAAGACGAGTTCTCTCGAGTCAGCAGTTTAAGTTTACAAGTCTATATTGAAGCCAAGTCATTCAACAGACAAACTGAAATTGTGCGACATAGAAAAGAAAATTCAAAGTCAAAAATATTTCTTTATTCATTTGTAAGGGATATTTACAAGATACAGAGTATACATTCATACAATACAAAAGCCAAGAGACGGGAAGGTCCTAGGAGGCTAAGAGAAGTCCATTCCAGCTCCTCGAGTCGCAAGCGGGGATCCTCTAGGTGCAGTCAGCAAAGGAGTCGAGCAGTCTCCCCCTTCGTCCGAGTCTCCCCCTTCATCGCCTAGATCAAGTCCTCCCCCAAGCGCTTCCACCTCTACTAACTCGTCCAGACAATTGGCCATAATGGGAGGGTAGGGGAAGCGGTCGGGTGGGTTCCTCATCACAGTTGGGAGTTGCATCGACAAATAGCCGTACCCGGCCTTGCAAGCTATCGCCACTTCAGTCTTTCTGATTAAGCTCTGGCGATATTCATCAACGACCTCCTGGCGATAAGCCTCGGACTTGAGGTGGACGACCTGAGGTGGACGACCTCCCCTTGAAGCTTAGTGAGCTCTGCCTGCTTCTCGGTCAATTGACGTTGTGCATGTATCGCCACCAACTTCTCCATCTCGACCTGTGCCCTAGCGCGGTCCCTCTCCTTAAGAGCCTCACTAAGTCCCTCGGCCTTCCATCGGCTCTCCTTCAACACTTGTCTGAGCTTCTCGACCTCAGAGGCTTCTTGGGCTAGCCTCTCAACAGCGCACTCCAGGTCGACCCTTCTGTCAGCCCTCAGGGATTCGACCTCCCATTGAAGTTTGAGATATGAGGTACGGATGTGCTCCAACCGATCAAATATCTCTTGCTCCAATAGAGCGCCTTGGACCAGATAGCTCTGAAGGCTCAAATGGAGACTGACATTGGGGACCCCCTTTAAGTACTCGTCATTTCAAGAAAGGTAGAATTACTCAACTTCCCTCTACTGGCTCACGCAAGAGCTGAGGATAGTCCCTCTGGCATCAAGATGATGAACAGCTTTAAAACGGTGCTCAGGGTCGAGCTCCCGCACATATCGGCCGT